>SKCR01039365.1:0-323414 GCA_019454045.1 Zanthoxylum bungeanum
TCGGATGATCCTATATCACCGGTCATTGTGCATTTTTTGGGATTAGCTTGTTTCTTAGCGTAACAAGAAATAAAATAGTGTAGCATTATCCAGCACTAAGTGTGAATATTGTGCGATTGTTGTTTAAAAAATTATTTAGCTTCACTTATTAATTGGTGACATAGACGTCATTATTCAGTGAATATTGTGCGGTTGCTAATACTGCTTAAGAAATTATTTAGCTTCACCTGTTAATTGGTGACATAAACGTCATTATTATTTTGTGTCATCTTTTTATTCTGACAACAAAAATGTTATCACCCATAATGATGTTTATCATTAGCGCACAAAACACATTAAGATTAACTATCATTTTATTCGTCACTATCTCACTCAAAACGATATCCGACTTCAAGATATACTCTATGAAGATCAACGCGGCCTAATCTATTTACCAAACCTCAACTTTTGGTCGGTTTTGTGAGCTGCATTCCAAATTCAAACTTGCTTGAATCCTACCAACTCAAGATGTTATTGGAACAATCTCCATCGCATTTATTATTTTTATCATTTCCTTCCTACTTTATATCCATGCATGTATAGCCTATATAAAATCTCTTTCATTCTAAATACATTTCAAAATAAAATACAAAACTTCTTTTCATTCTCCTAAAGTTTTGATAAATATTTATAACAAGTGAATCTTGGTCCCAAATTATATTATAGCTAGGGTTCTTCCCAACAAAATAAATGTCAATAACACTCCCGTTGACAACATCACAACACTTTTTACATAAAAAAAAAAAATTGCTTTTACATCAGTGTGTAGGGAAACCTACAAAGCAATACAATTGTTTTCAAATTCTAAGAAAGACATTAACTTTCACTTTTAGGCCTAACTTATAAATTATAAAGGTTACTTCCCTATTAAACTTACGGTAAAATAATAAGTAGGTATTGTGAAAACATATAATCATGATCTCCCTAAGAAAAACTTTTATCCATAACAATGCAAATAAAATAAATACTTTCATGTTATTGCCAAGGGTATCATGTTCAGGAGTATAGTTAATTTAATACGAACATGCATACTTACATTTAGGACTGTAAATGAATAGCTCGAGCTCGACTTATATTTGGCTTGGTTCGAGATCGATTCATTTAATAAATGAGTTACTCGAATTTGAAACTAATAGTTCGATTATTAAATGAAACTGACTAGCAAAAGCTTGACTCATCTCGTTTTTTACTCGCAAACACTATTCGAACTACACTCGATTCAGATTGTATAAATACTACTCGACTCAATATCATATATATAGAGGGGTCACAAATATTTTAATTTTGTATGGAATATTTGGTGAAGTAAATAAAAAATAAAAACTGAACTTTTCAAATTAATCGAGCTCGAATCGTTTAGTAATCAAATTTGAATTGAAATATTCAATCTCAATATTTTCTTAGTAAGTTGAGTTCGAACAATACATGTAAAGCTCGATTCGAGCTCAAGTTCATATAAATGTTTATTGAACTAAGTCGATATGAATATTACCCTACTCAATTACACCCCTATTTATATACTTATATATATACACACACTAAATCTCATGTCCGGATGTTCGCAAGTTATAATGTTATTATTTTTACCCTACGGCCATAATTTGACACCGGTATAAAATTATGACCATGGACCATGGCATAAATCTACACGTTAAAATTTGCGGACCCCGCACATATTTATTAACTCGTTTATTTCGAGGGTTCACATTCTCTCATATGTAAGAGTAATGTAAAAATTAAACCACAAAACTTTGAAATAATCGAGTTTCTCTATGGTCCGTATGAATTTTTCGTACGAATGTATAACAAAATATTAATATTTTATCTTACATACGTATAATAATCTGGCAAAACATCCCTAATTCTAGTCATATATTGTTTAATTTAGAATTCGAGATGATTTTCGATTCAAAATTCAAATTTTATTTAAAAATCTGAAATTCAAACTAATTTTTATCTCTAATCCATAATCGGGACAAGAGCAAAATCAACAATATCAGCACATATCAACCATTTGTCATATCTAATAGTGTCCTCGAAAGCATCCAAGGAACAAGGCATCAACAAGAATAAAAAAAAAACCTTTTTTAACAATTTTTTCGACATTTGTCGGGTCTAAATCGGGAACACTATCATTACTCAAAATGAATATAAATTTCAATTGTCGGGTCTAAAAGTAAAAACCCTTTTTTAACAATTTCAAAACACGTGGTTTCTTCTTACGCGTTGGCCATTGCCGGATCACACGCACGTGCAACTATTTTAGAGCAACATAGGAATGTAGGATCCATTTTCCCAGTGGCACACTCGTAATAAACTCTCAAATCCACAATCGATCACCGGTGCCACGTGTAAGAATCCGGTTCGTCTGTGACATTTATAAATAACACCCATCTTACGAATCCCAGCCCCGCTGAATATCATGGCTATAAAAAGCGTAAATTGAAAAGTAAAAAATAATTTTTTTTTTAATTAGGCGACGCTGAGGAGGAGGTTCAGTGAGAGAGTTACCGGCGATCTCTAATTCGCTTGGTGCCGGTCGGGAACTGATTGGCTACTTTTATTTTATAATTTTGCCAGATGGAGCGTTGTCATTGGTCCATAATTATTTTTTTTAATTGAATAAAAAAAGCGAATTGGATCCCGCCTTGCATCAATTGAATCGGAGACCGAGGTAAGAGTTTGGATGGATCTTTCCCTTTTGCTGTTCAGATCTCAGGTTCGGATTTTGTTAGTTCGATTTAAAAAAAAAAAAATGAATTTCGATATTTGATTAATATTCTCAGCTAATAATTAACTATAATTAATTAATAATTTGTAATCTTGCTAATTCTGAGTCGTTAATGATATTAATAGATCTTACTATAGTGTAACATTCTATGCAATAAATGGTATTTTTAGGTGAGTTTCTGTAACTTCATTTTTTAATTATGGTTAAAACGGGGGAAAATATTTATGGGAATTGAGCTTCTAGTTAGAGTTTGAAGTATGATTATATGTTTCACAAAAATTAACAAATTTCCCTAAAACACTATTATTGGGTATGATTTTTCGGCACCATTTGACGTAGAGTTTGGTTAGCTTATAAGTTAATGTATAAGTTAGCGTTTAAATGCTACACCAAACACATAGTTAACGCTAGTGTTAACACTATCTTATACTCTCACAAAAATATAATCTCATGAGATTTCTAACTTTTGTTTCACAATTTATAAATTAACTTATACATTCAGTAAAATATTCTCTACCAAAGTAAAACTGAAGAAGAATATGAATAATTTTCTTTCTAATTTGTATAGGCGTTATTTTACTTTTGTTTAAATGATGCTCTCTCGTAATATGCTTTTCTTTTTAGTTCTCCCTCGAGCAATAAGATTACTTTGTGCCCGCCACAAGATGGTTTTTAATAACCAAAACTCATTTGAATGTTTTATATTGTTTGGTTTGTAACTTATATTAGAGCTTATAGAGGATCAAGAAATCTATTTTAGCTCAAATTTTGTACTTTTATAAAACCATTATTTTATTTTCACAGATCATAAATTAAGTATGTGCACTTATAGACAGTTTATCTAAAATCATTCTCCATCTGTCAATTGGGCAACACTGTTTAGTTATTTGTCAGTGTTGGAAGGAATCTAGAGACTCATTTATGGAGGTTTTATACTTCTTCCTGTATTGTAATTAATGATTTAATCAACCCCATTTTGTTAAATATGATTGGTTTGCTGCAAAATTGAATGATTTTGTGAAGTAACATAAGAGACAGCGATGTATCTGTTGCGTCGCTTATAAGACAAGTCACAATTTTCCATACCAATCTTTGGTGTCCAGGTGAGTGAACTTGTAGAAACATTTGGACATTAAAAAATAAACCCTTTATTCCCAATAATGTGAATATGCTATAAGAAAACCCTTTTAGTCAAAAGTTATTCAATTATTTTCCAGCATCTTTGCCCAAATTGTCAATGCATCTTTCTCAGGAAAACCCTTTTAGTCAAAATTCTTTTCCAGCATCTTTTCCCAAATTGTCAATGCATCGTCTCCTTTTTCTTGTATTATTATTGTGTTTGTCAAAACAATATTGTCTTTATTTGTTCTGTTGTCTGAATGCACTTCTTTTTCCCAGATCCCTGTAGCCTTTACTGCTCCTGTGCTGTCTCACTGTTTTTATATTATGTAGTCAAAAAATAATAATAAAAGGACTTGATTTATTACTCAAAATTGAACATCATGACATTAAGAAGTGTACTTTTAATAAAAGAATAATTAATTATTTTATATTTATAATTTCATTAATTATCTTAACTAAATATATTTTTGAAATAAAAATTAAATTTATGTTTTATATATTTTTATTATAATTTTTAATTCTTATATAGGTAGAATATTATTTTAGATACTCAACCATTTTTAAAAAATGTGCTTCGTAATTTCATTACAAAAAGGAAACAAAAAATTAGCAAAAAGATAAGATAAAAAAAAAAAAAAAAATCAGAAGTTTATTTTTATTTAAAATTCAACACGGAAAGAGTTGCTATTGTTCTCTAATTTTAGGAAAAGGTTTCGAAACGAATGGAATACACTACGAAACGTTTCGGAATCATCTTCAGAAAACGTTTTGGATAAGAATTGTTTTGAAACGTTTCGTATTTTAAAACGTAGCGTCCAATCCATGCACCGATGACTGCGTTATTTGAAGAAGAAGAAAAGCTAGTAAGTTCAAATTCTCCCTCAATGAATCTAGTTCCTCCAGCAAATAACATCAAGACACGTTCGATGTAAAATTTGTAAATTTATAAATCAATGTTTAAACATTATATCAAATATATAGTTAACGTTAGTTTATATTCTTATAAAATTATAATCTCATAATATAATATTATTTTTCTACGTTACTTTGCTTATATTCTAATTGTAATTCTATTGTTTATAAGCTAACTTGTACTTAAGCTGGCAAATGGGCCGCATTTTGAAAAGTCCACCTCCAATTCAAGTGTTATTTATTAATTTTTGTAAGATTTTAGAAAAAAAAAAATATTGACGCTCTTATTATGGTTTATTAAATTTGAAGTTTAAATAAACTTACTTAAAATTGTAGGTAACTTTTCGAAATCCGATATATTTATCCACCCTACAATTTTACTCTCATTACAATACTCTATGTGAAACTCGTCCAAAATATATGAATCGGAGACCAATGAATTTGTGTGATTGCAAAAGCTGACCATCCTGGTTATTGATATTTGATAGCCGCCATTCAGAAAGCTCGACAACAACCCAATCCATGTTTCTGAGATTGATTTCTCGAGGTTTATTTATGTTGGTAACTTTAGTATCTGATTCTCAGTTGCGTATCCAGAGATTTCAATCAGTGGAGGCTAATTTTTTTTCTTACCAAAATAATATATAATGAATTCATATATTTTTTTGAAATTACAAGATGATCCCTATATTTTTGAAAATTATGAAATAACCCTAGTTTCTAAACTTATAAATTAACCCAAAATTTTCATAATTATATTTTTATCCATAATTTCTAAAAATAACAATTTACCTTAAAAATTTAAGTAAAAATTTATTTTTATAATTATGTATTTTAAATTTATGTAGTATATTATATACTAAATTTCCGCTAATTTATTGTAGATTTAATCACTTTTTTAATTAAATTATTAAAAGTCTAGTGCTAAAACGCAACATTTGTGTTTTAAACAACTATAAATAAAAAATATATATACAAAAAAATATATATATAATAATTATACTTATATTAATATATGAATATTTTATACATAACAACTATACACAATGTGATTTAGTAAAAGAATCACTACAAATATATTAACAAATTAGAAAATCAATAACCAAATTTAAGTATAATCATAGTTATTTTTATTTTTATTTACATGTAATGGATCTCCTATTCTTTTGCAAATGGAAAAAAACACATAAATGAATGGATTTAAATGAAAAATAATCAATTATCTATTCACATACAAATTAAATATAATTATTTTAGATATGTTTAAGAAATAATATTGATGCAAAAGTGTATTAGAATTTTTTAACTAATTTGGGCTTGGGCCTACATATTATATTAAAAATACAACTTAAAAAATTATTAAATAATTTATTTATGGGCATTATTTAATTATTTATACTTTCTAATATATATATATATATATAATATATATATATATATATGCCCGTGTCTACGGCACGGTGTTACAGAATTTATAGAGAGATTGAGATTCTGTTATTTAATTGTTTATAATGAAATAATTTTATTTTTTAATTTATTTGGTAGTTTTCATTTTTCATTAATAAATGATTTTATTCTTTAATTTATTTAGTAGTTTTCATTTTTAATGAAATGATTATTTATCAGCCATATATATAATATATATATATATATATATATAATATATATATATATAAAAGCCCAACGTGGCTCCTTAGAAATGCTGTTTAGAGGCTCTGCTGCTAGTAGTACAGACGTTTCTAGAATCACCACCATCACATCTACCAGCATTTAGCTTGGAGAGTACGTCCCGAATAATAACTAAAAATCATATCGCTTAGGTAGGATGATTCAAAATTCCGAATTTTGATCAAGATTAGAGAGTTTCTAAGTTAATTTCAAGATTCAAAATGAAAAATTATATCAAATCCAACCCATTTTTTCATTTGGGGTAAAAAATATTCTCAATTTCATATCAAAATTTTATATTCGAGAGAATTTTTCATCCTGAATCATGTTCTGAACATTATGGGATCCCGGATTTTTCTAAAAACCAGGCGATGGTCACTCGAGCCATCTTACTTAATTCATTGATTATGGTAGTTTATATTAAAAAAACTAGAGAGTTCCTGTATTTATCTCATTTTCCGATTTAAATTCTTAACTTTTCTGCTCATCCAAAGGGAGAAGAATCGAAAAATTCGAAATATATATAATAAAGGTGATATTTCATGAAAATGTAATGAATGATATTTTTGAGAGACTATGAAAATCAGAAATTACAACAACAGCTCTCTATTATCTTCGCCTGCTTCTTGTTCCCAGTAGCGAGCAGTGCATTTGAGTACATTTCTACCCGCTATCAATGCCAGAAAGAAAAATAAGACCAAAACCAAAACCGCCACCAGCCACTGGTTGAAAAGGCCCGACTTCCCAAACCGTCATCCTGATTCTCTCGGAGAACTCGACTGCCACCCAAGTGTTCTTGTGGTCTGCAAGAAGCAGACAAGCACATTCTGCCACCTTAATTCTCTGATGGCAATGAATCCGGTTTGCAGATATCCCCACGACAAAGTGGACAAACTCTGCATGGAATGGTAAAATTAAAGAATGCATTAACATCAATGTATTATTTTACCAAACAAAATACGAATGAGTTTTGGAAGGGGGAGAAATCGATCAAGCACATTTAACCTTGAAGCTTCATATAAATTTTAATGATTGACAACATCCTAATCCATTGTCATGGCAAGAGAGGAAGGAAGCAAATGATTGTATTGTATTGAAACTAAAAGATATTATGATAAAACACCTCCACTTCTGGTGTTTTCGGGAAGAGGAGTTCACGTTCCTAAGAAAATGGGTATGGGGGCAATTTCAGAATGGGTTGAGACAGTATAATTTTTCTTTATTTCTACTTCAAAAAGGTAGGGGGTGGGCAAAGCGCAAATTGTTTTTTTTAGCACCTACCTCCACTAGAATTCGAACTCTGATGGTTAGCCAAAAAAACTAGTTGAAAACCACTCGGTCAAGCCCCTAGGCTAAGGGCAAAAACAACGTGAACATTCAATAGTCACCTATAACAGAGGAGATAAAAGCCAGACTGGTTTGGGTTGAGGGCAAGAGCCCTCTTTAGAATATAAAGAAATATGATAGGATTGCTCTGATTTGAGGAAAACATGCACATCAGGGTGTTAACAATACAATCCCAAAAAAGGGATGCAACGAAATAAATTGACCTCATACCTGTGAATCTCTTTGAGCCATTTGTCTACACATGTTCTATGGAATTCATGATGACATGGCAGTACTCGCACTCTGTCACCTTCCTCATACTCCACCAGGCATATGTAGCACCTATTATTTCAGTAATAGTCAAACCAAATGACCACTTGGAGTAGGAGATGCAAATTACAACATTGATTCACTTAAAAAAAATTTCTAAGAAAAGGAGCTTAAAATGTGAATTTTAATTAAAACAGTGTATAGAGAGTATAGACCAAAATTTATAGACAGAGAAGTGTATAGAGAACGAAAATGTATCTGCTCCAGAAGCAGCCTTGTATAAGAGTTATACATGAAGAATAGAAATCCTTGATATAACTATGCGCACGACAACCTTAACATTCAATTTTTTTTCCCATGATTTATACAAGGATGATAATCAACTTCCCCATCAACACTTAATTCTAGAAAACCATCAAACACATTACACGACATAAAGCAGTTGCAGAAAACATTTGATTTGGATAGATGCATCTTTTATCGTTTTTGGCTGTTGACAAACCCCCAAAATATATTTATTAGTAGAATATTAAACACAAATGGAATCATGAGTTTTTTATGTTTCTTTGCCATTCAACAAACTAGGATCTTATGAATAGATGCTTAAAGATGAGAAATAATGTATGATGAAGAAACCATTGATTTTATTAGATTGTAGATGATATATCGATATTTAGAGCCACATTAAGAATCCTTTCCAGTAAATTTTTTCTACAATGTTGTACAAAGATGAAATAGGTCACCCATTAACAACTAACTCTAAATAGTAAATACAAGCATCAATATTCAATCCCATCATATAACTCAGTCTTTGAATGATAGGTGCAGTCATTACAAATCATATCAGTCATTATGAAGCAGGAGATGGTTGTTGCAGTATAAATTTCTTTTACATTCACCGACATATCCTACTTCAAATAGAACTTGACTTGGAGAACTTGCAGAGGACCGCTACTAATACAAAGCGGACACTGTGTTATTATCTAATGCACTGTATAACACAAATGAATGTCAACAATGATTTGATGCTTATCATGATCAAGGACTAATTTACGGTCAGATATTAGCTAGATGTATCTTTATCTTTGGCTTTGCTTCTCCCTAATGCAGAAATGCGGGAAAAAAAAGAAGGTATCATTAAAGTCAGTTAAGAATTGCCCACGTATCCTATACCGCTGTACCATGCCTATTAACGACACAAATCATACACCACTGTACCATGCATATTAACTACAGTAGTGCCACATTGATTATGGAACTTTAAAAGAAACAAAGAAGGGAAGGGAAGTGCAAATGTCAGGTTCATGTGCCTATTTGAGAACAATTTCAAGCAAATAATCAATAATAGCCAAAGGCACTCACCCTTCAATAGAATAAAGATAACACGAGATATTATCATACTTTGTTCTTTGTCACTCAAGCGAGACAAAATAAAAAAGAAACCATCTCGATCAAAGATGTTGAGTACAAGGAATGCGAAACTGTGGATGAACAGAAATACTTACTGTGCAACCTCCTCATTCTGATATTTCTGTGATTTGGTATAAAATTTGACAGGTAAAGATTCCACAACCTCATTAGGTGCAGGAATAGATCCTATTGAAGAAACAGAAGGCCGAGAAGATAATACCACAGATTGCTGATGAATTTCATCCAGAACCTCACAAACACAAGTCCAAAATTCAATCTTCTTTTACAAAAAAAAAGAGGAAAACCCCCTGCACAGTGGCCCATACAAATAAACATGAATTTAACATTACCTCAAATAATGCTTCAGCCAACATCACAATTCTTGATATGCTGGCCCTAGTGCCGGTCTCATCCCTAGAATTGGCATCTCGATTACTTACACGACATGTGCAACGACCTGTTCTATGTACACCGGATAAGATACAAGATCTCTCATGCCCAGAAAGGTTCTCAAAACGACTTCCCAACCGCTGAAGAGCATGAACCTAAACATTTAATTGTTAATCACTAATCCACATGTATATTATCAGGAGTAAGGGAACTAGGGAAGTAAAGAGAGAACAGCATGGAAACCAGTCTGAAATATGGGTAAATTATTATGCAACCAGAGTTGGTCTAAGTTATTTCCTAGGACATGAAAATGGTGACAACCTACTCTACAATATAGATCATGCAGTTGCACATAATATAAAAATGATTTATTTTTCAACACTAAGTAGAAAATTTTAACCTTAGATCTTATTGTGTTAGATGATTGAGAAAATGCTTATTGGAAACCTTCAAAGAATGACTCAGTGCAGGAAACAAACCTGAGATCGTATTCTTCTCCTCCTTTCAAGGAAATTTGATCTGTTTTCCAGTAAATCATGATACCTGGCTTCTCTTGATCGCGATGTTTCAGCCTCATGATCTTGAATGCCGAATAAGGAGCTAGACATACTAGATTCAGGATAACCAGATGATGTTGGTGCGGAAATACCATTACGTTCAGGTGTTGGCATCCGTGTATCACTGCCAAAATCATTTCTCCCACTTGTCTCACGTTGCAAAGGACAAAATGTCATATCAGATAAAGATGAACCGCGAAGAACTCTATCACGAAGCCTTCCAACACTGAGGGTTCGACTAAAACGAACATTCCTTTCAACAGGTTCTCGCGCTCCAATCCGCCTATCAGAAACTCTAGTTCCAATGTTGTCCACCTCATTAATAACCCTCGGAGAATGCACATTCCCATCAACACCCACTCTATTATTGCCAACACCATCATCTCTTGCCGCAAAAGAAATTGTCTGATTCTCTTGCAAATCATCCGGGAAATTACTAGAACTTGTTCCACGATGAGCATCAATTCTCTCATCAGCATCAATATTATATGCCCTGGATGAGCCTAAACTGGTAGCTCTGCTTAACCTAAAACTAATATTACCAGGAATGAAACTAAAGCGAGAAAAAAACCTA
Source organism: Zanthoxylum bungeanum (assembly GCA_019454045.1). Taxonomy (NCBI): domain Eukaryota; kingdom Viridiplantae; phylum Streptophyta; class Magnoliopsida; order Sapindales; family Rutaceae; genus Zanthoxylum; species Zanthoxylum bungeanum. The sequence continues at coordinate 11,000 of SKCR01039365.1, forward strand.
GTAGGAGTTGAAGAAGATCGAGCAGCGCTGCTACCAGTACCGTTACCATTCATGGAAGTGATACTTGCTTCACCCCATTCATCAACTTCATCATTATTAGATATAAATTCACTAGCCATTCCACCTTTATTCTCTTTCCTGTCACATTCAATTTTCAACTCATCCAATTCTGTTTCACTCTGATTCCCACCATTTTCTTCGTCTCTCTTCTCATAGCAAAACCGCCATTATAAATTCAATTATCACATATTATATTAAAATATTAATAATAATAATAATAATAATAATAATAATAATAATAATAATAATAATAATGTTAAAAAATAACATTTGATTACAATGTAGAATGAGTAATGAGCAAAACCTGGTAGCGGCGGTGAGTTTGGCGAGATCCAGAAGAGGCGCCGGCGCCGGTGTCGGTGTCGGTGCCGAGACAAGAGGACTGGAAAAGCCAATTATTATTGGCTCTAGATCTTCCTCTCTTACTAGACGACGCCGTTTTGGATTCATTACCACAAGCTTTGCTCCCACTGGATCCCATTGACGGATTTGAAATTTAATTACACTATAAATAAATAGATAGATTCAGTTTCCGGATTTCATTTTCAGATCTAGAAATGAGAATGAGAATGACAGTACATTTGATTTTCTTGAAAGTAAGTGAGGAATGAGACCAATTAAGTAACTTTTTTTGCTAATTGACTGTAATTTTTACTTAAATTATTGATTATTGAAGCAGCAGCAAGATCAAGAACATGGCTTCTTCTTGATTCCAGCCTTGGTTTTTGAGAATCATTATTTTGAATTTCAATTTCTGACATGCTACTTTTAACCAATGAAATTGCGCCATGTCATACACTTTACTCAACTGCGATGCATATAATAATTAAGCAAAACTAACCCCAAAAAAATATCATTTGTCAAAATGAATCATAACATTTGAGTTTTGCCAAAATATTCATTTTCTCCTAAGTCCCAATTCTTCAAAATGTACACCAAAGTTCTTTTTCTTTTTAACTTTTTTATTTGAAATTTCAAATATCTGAAGTCAGAACTTCGGATATGACTTCGGATATCCAAAGTTCTGACTTCAAATATTCGAAGTTCTTCAGAGATCCGAAGTTATTCGAGGTCTTTGAAGTGAACATAATACGACAAAAAAAATCGAAATATCCATCAAGAGTTAGGATATCTGAACTTGGCTTTGAAGTTACTTAGGATTTCTGAAGTTTTTTCCGAACTCTAAACTTATCTCCAAAGTTATGGCTGACGTTGTTTCTTATTACTGCCCAGACAATGAGGCGTTCGCTCGATACTAGAATGTCTGGTATACACAGCCTATTATTGGGGCTAGACCTAGCCGGCGGTTCGATTCCGGTTCGGAACCGAACCGAACCGGCAAGTGTGGAACCGAAACCGTGAACCGAATCGGTTGGTTCCGGTTCCGGTTCGGTTCGAACCTTTTTTTTAATTATATAAAAAAATCGAAAATAAATTAGATTAATTTAATAAGTAAATAAAATTATTAAATTGAAGAGCTTGAACTTAAATTTTAAAAAATTTAAATTTCTACGTATCCTCCAGGGGTGAGAGGAATCAAAGCTCACGTAGTTCCATTACAATTATAAGATATTCCCCATTTGGAAAATTACAATTTTGTAATTATCAAATATCAATCATCATTATCAGTTGATCCTTCAGCTCCGGTTCCGCTTGCGCTTGTTGTTGCAGATGCATTATCAAACAAGTCTTCAAAATCATTGGGGGCATTTTCTTGTTGTCTCAGATCAGCTCGAGTCCAATCATCCACACAAGCTGTTGCTTCTAGAGTGTTTGGATGTAATGAAGATCGTCTAACTTCCAATATATTGTCTCTCAAGCTGAAGGCTTGCTCAACCGCAACGGTGGAAATAGGTGCTGCCAATATCTCTTTAGCAATAATAGATAAAACATGTTATATATTTTGATGTCGGTTCCACCATTCAAGGATTTTAAAATTTTTACTAACTAAACTTTCAGTAGGAAACTCGAAATTTGTAGATAATAATTATCTAATTCGGGGTTATTAGTTGTCGTATCCCTAACTTTTTTATTTCGTTGCAGTAACCAACGATCCCCTACACTAAGTCTTGTTTGAATTACCGGTTCGCTACTACTAGATTCACCTAATGTTCCTAAGTTATATCTTACAATATAATCATTAAATAACTCAATTAAATCATTTCTTAATCTCACTATTATTCTTGTAATATCAATTTCATTTAATATTCCTAAATAACCATAGTAAGCTTGTAAAGCACTATTCAAACCTTCTAATTTAAATCTAGGATCAAAAACAGCAGCAATAAGATAAAGTAAAAGAATTTCTCTAAAATAATTCAACCATTTTACCTTCATACCAGTAATGGCTTCGAACAAAACAATATCATTAGGATCGCTACTGTCAACATGTTCATCGAGAGTACCAACAATATTCAAACTTTCAAGAAGAAATAAATGTGTTGTAGGATAATAAACACCGCTAAAAATTAAAGTAACATCATTAAAAACTTTTAAAATATCTAAAAAAATTTCACAAATATCTCATTGACTAGGAAAAAGTGTGATATTTTGAACATGTTAGAAAAAAACTACATAATGCATCTTTGTATTGTAATGCTTGACATAAAAGAAAATAAGTTGAATTCCAACGTGTTGGAACATCTCTTGAAAATTTAATCGGTTTAATACCATTTATTTTACAAAACTTGGCCAATTCTCTCATAACTTTAGAATATGACCAAATACAATTAAGTGTCATCTTAATAAGATCAATGAAAGGTGATAATAATTTCAGACCATCTTGAACACATAAGTTAAGGACATGACATGTGCAACGAATATGAAAAAACCGACCCCCTAAATTTGGTTGACATATTTATTTTAAATCATTGATGGATGCAGTATTTGCAGATGCATTATCAAATCCAATTGTTAAAATTTTATCTACTAAATCATATTCATCAAAAATTACCTTCATCATTCTATAAATATTTTGTGCAGTATGTTGGTCATCAAAAACTCTAAATGCAATAAGTCGTTTTTGCATGGTAAATGATGCATCAATCCAATGACAAGTCATACACATGTATGAGTGTGTTTTCCAATTGTCACTCCAAATATCAGAACATATAGAAATACGACCTTTAATCTCTTTAAATATTTCATTTAAAATAATTTTACCATCTTTGTATAATTTAAAAATATGACGTTTTGTTGTGTTTCGAGTCATTCTACATGCAGTAGGATTTAAAGCATTATGCACATAATTAGTAAAATGAAGTTTTTCACCAAAGCTTAAAGAAAGATGTGTCATACAAGTTAATTTCGCAAATTCTTCTCTATTTTTTGCATCAGAATATTTAAATAAATCTACAACACTCGTACCTCTACTAGATGATGTGTACCTGGCTATTTGAGTTTGCGTCGTATCAATTCCAAGTTCAACCGCATGATGTCTTTCCAGGTGCTTGATCATATTGCCGTATCCACCAGAAAATTTGTAGGAAACCCCACAATGGTTACAAACTGCTCTTGAACTTTCATCGTCTTGGTGGTCTAAATGAAAATGAATTTTGAAAACATCAGATGAACGAGCCTTAACTTCTTTTCTCCGTGATTGTGAACCGACACTAGGGCCGCTCTCTTGGGTTGGCATATTTGACATTATGTTCTCAGATGAGCTTGCCTTTTTTTGTTTGAGAAATAAGTAAGAAGAATAAGAAAATTGACTAATTGCGAATTATAGTAACTAATTGAGATTGAGAATTGTAGGAATTGAGAGAGTTGAGAAATTGGTGTGTTGAAATAATGAAAAATGAATCATATTTATAGAGTTTTAGAATTTTTTTGATACAAAAAATGCCCCTAAATATAACTGTTTTATTACCGTTATTAGGGGTATAATAGGAATTATATAATAAAATTTTTTCTAATGGCCAACGGCCATTTAATTTTTTTAATTTAAGGAACGGCTCCCTGCCCCTTAAACCCAACGGCTAGTAGCCGTTGGGAGGGTTCATGTTGGAACCCTACGGTTTCAACCGGAATCGTACGGTTCCGACCGGTTCGCGTTGGGGTGGAACCCCAACCGAACCGGTCAATCACGATTCCGATTGGAACCGGAACTGGTTTCGAACCGGAACCGTGGCCGGGTTTAGTTGGGGCATATGCAGTAGTTATAAAAGATGTTACTGGATATATATAGATCGATATACTGTGCAAAATGGGATATGACAACTTTTAGTATTAAGTATTTTAATAATTATAAATATTAAACACATGATACTGTTAATAATTAATAATTAATTAATAAAGTAATAATTAATTAATACTTAATAATAAATAATAAATAAAATTAATCAATAATTAATAATAAAATGATATTTAATATTTTAATAAAAGAATAATTTAATATTTAGTAATTTAATACATTAAAAATTAATAATCATTAATATATTTTTGTAATTTTTTAACAATTTATTCCGATTACTAGATAAAGTAAACACATCAACAGTAATATTACATCATTCTAATTCATACAGTTAAATAAATAACTTATTTTAATTCCGATTTACCATTCTCATTTCAATATATTCCGATTTCATCTCATTTCGATTACGAGTACATAAACAAATATGATACTAATTATTATTAATACAATCCAATTCAATCCGATATAATACAATATAATCCAACACACCAAACACAATGTTGGTGTTGATGTCTGAACAGAGTATGAAAAGTAAATAATAATAATAATAATAAAATTAAAAATAATAAAAATGGCAACATGGATAGTGCCTTTTGTGAATAGTATACCGACGAAACTAAACGCACGAGATCAGTAGGTAGACAAGGAGACAGTGTTTGAGAAAAAACTTCGGGCTGAGGCCATTTACAAGATCTTAATCTTAATACAAATACAAGTTACATTTTCATGGCGGGGCAGTCAAGAAAATGGATGATACTGGTGGCCACGATATGGATTCAAGCATTTACAGGGACAAATTTTGATTTCTCAGCATACTCATCAGATTTGAAATCTGTGCTGGGGATATCACAACTGCAGTTGAATTATTTAGCCACAGCTTCTGATTTAGGGAAACTCTTTGGATGGTCATCAGGATTGGCTTTGATGTATTTTCCTTTGTGGGTTGTGCTTTTCATGGCCGCTTTCATGGGTTTCTTTGGTTACGGCCTTCAATGGCTTGTCCTTAGATACGTTATTACCTTGCCTTATATGCTGGTATGTATTTTATGCTCTCTTGCTTTAATGGGCTGCTGTCATTTTTGTATTAATTATTCTTTTCATGTTTGTTAATGGAAATGATTATGAAGTATTAGACATTTTAGTTGAATTTAAGCCTATGAAATGGAAAGAAATTAGGGAGATAATGGAATTAGTTACGGGATTCGGATGATTTTTTGCCTTAAAAAAAAAACACTGTCAGGATCTGAACTGTTCGGTCTGGATTCGGATGATTTTTCGTCTTTATTCAAAAACGGATATGAAAAATCCTTTTCGTCCCGAATCCATAATTGTACTGGAAAATCTTTTTCTTCCCGACTAATTGCCACCTCTAAATGGAAGAGGTATCGCTGATGCTTGATGTAACCAATAACAATTAGACAGCCGCGGCAGCCCTTACCTAATCACCTGTAGTAATGGAAGATCTAGAGACCCTTTATTTAATAATGATTTTTAATAAGCCATTTCTAGCTGATTGGTTGTTATATACTCTTTACTAGCTAAAATTTGAAGTTGGATAGTGAAACTTTTACATTGGTTTCATGTTTTAATTTGTTTATTTATTTATTTTAGTTGTGTGATATCATAATTAATTCTACTGTTCCTGTATTTTTGAATTATTTTTTGTGGGTGCAGATTTTCCTTCTGTGCTTGTTATCAGGATTGAGCATAACTTGGTTCAACACAGTGTGTTTTGTTCTTTGCATTAAAAATTTCCCAGAAAATCGAGCACTTGCTCTGTCGCTGACAGTAAGCTTCAATGGTGTCAGTGCAGCCATTTATGCTCTTGCAGGCAATGCAATAAACTCATCTTCAAATGATCTTTATCTTCTTTTAAACGCTCTCATTCCCCTCATTACTTCCTTTGCAGCCTTAGTACCCATTCTTCGCCAGCCTTCTTTAGAGCTTATTCCCATAGAAGGTGTCAAATATGACTTCTTTATCTTCCTCGTACTCAATATGACAGCCATTTTCACCGGTGTGTATCTCCTTCTCTTTGGTGCACATTCATATGATTCAACAACATATCAACTACTCTTTAGTGGATCCCTTTTCCTTCTCATTTTTCCTTTGTGTATTCCTAGTATTGTATATGCTAGAGATTGGTTTAAACATACCATTGATGTTGATGATCCTGAACTTCATAAAGAGTTACTTACTCTTGAAGCAAGCAATAATGGGAATGGACGTGATCATACACTTTTGAGTGATGATACATCAACATTCAGTATCGCTAGGCTAAAGAGCTTTGAGAAGGATGGGTTTTTTGAGACAATAATCGGAAAAGATCACCTAACAATGTTTGGAGAAGAGCATTCAGCGCGGTTGCTTGTTTGTAGGCTTGATTTTTGGCTATATTACATCGTTTACTTTTGTGGAGGAACTATTGGCCTTGTTTACAGCAACAATCTAGGACAAATTGCTCAATCACTTGGTGAAAGTTCAAGTACTACAACCCTTCTCACTCTTTACTCAACCTTCTCCTTCTTTGGACGCTTGCTCTCTGCAGCACCTGACTACATGCGAGCGTGAGTAATCTTTCATTGTGAACAAAAGTGTGCAACTGATAACATCAATTCTATTTTTTTCTATGCAGGAAGGTGAACTTTGCCAGAACCGGATGGCTAGCCATTGCATTGTTGCCAACACCGGTTGCATTTTGTTTGTTGGCTACTTCAGCGAATTTAATGGTATTGCAAGCAGGGACTGCACTAATGGGGCTGAGCTCGGGGTTCATATTTGCTGCTGCTGTTTCAATTACATCTGAACTTTTTGGACCTAACAGCGTAAGCGTAAATCACAACATTCTTATCACTAATATCCCAATTGGCTCATTAGTTTATGCCTTTCTCGCTGCAATAGTTTATGACTCGAATGTAAGCTCAGGCAATATAGGCAATGTTGTGAAAGAGTCAGTAGTATGCATGGGTAGACAGTGCTACTTCCTAACATTTGTGTTGTGGGGATGCTTATCGGTTGTGGGTTTAGTTGCGAGTGCGCTTCTGTTTCTGAGAACTAGGCAGGTTTATGATCGCTTTGAACATCAACAAAATTGTATCGATGATAAGTGATTAGAAATGACTCTGCGTGAAGAGGGAAAAACTAGTAACCTCTCTCATATGCTAATCTCATGTCTAAGGTCACAAGACCATGGCTTGTAATTAACATGGTTAGTGACCAAATTTGTACAAATTAAATTATTGGGTTTGTGAAGAAGGGGAAAAAGAGCTGGGATTGTGAATAAGACTATGAAGAAAAGGGTGGTGCAAAGACTAGATTGGTAAAAATTAATTTGGTTTCTTGGGTTTGTTGAAGGCCATTTTTAGGGGATGTGGGATTGTGGGGGCAAAATACAAAATGTTTTTTTTTTTTGTATTGCTTTGGTAGCATTTGGTTTAAATTATAGTATATGTAAAATAATTACAATTGCTGAAATTTTAGGGAAAGTGGGGGAGGTGGGCATGCACTCAAGCAAGTGTGAGTTTTCTTCAAGAGCATGTCTCACGCCTCTTTTTGAGGGGGAAATTTTTTAGGGGGATTGTGATTCTTCATTCTTGTTTTGTTGGTTGTGATACTTAAATTTGGGTCAAAATTAAGGATTTTAAATTAAGAAATTTTAATATCCATTGTAAGAAGGAAATCAAAATATTTATCTTTTATTAATATGAGATTACATATTTTAAAAACTCCTATAGAATATTTCGAAATTTAAGACCGCCCTGGCTCTATGTAATGTAATATAAAAATTAATTTGTTATATTTTAACCAACTGTAAAGGGTCTATCATATCAACAACTTGGAGTGATTTAATATATTTGAGTATGAGTGATATGATATTACATGTATTTAAATAGGAAAAACTCACATTAAGGTCCCTATATTCTCAATGTTTTTTACATTACACCATGTATTAAATTTTCTACACATTGCATCCTTGTACTCTCAATGTTTTTTACATTGCATCCCTGTACTAAATTTTCTACACATTGCACCCCTGCACTCTCAAAAAATTGACATTCCACCATTATTTTAACGGCAAGTTAACAGAGTTGAGAAATATTATGACATCACCCACCCTTATTTCGGATTGGACCGAGCAAATTTTTTTACTTTGAAGTTATGCTAGGGCGCATAACTATATGTTAGGGAGCATAAATATTATGCTCATTCTGATACATTAAAAAATCCAACTAATTTATTGCAAAAATTAGATCAAAACTACGATCTTTTGAGTGTTATTAATGAACAACAAAAAACAAACAAAGATGCTTCACGGTTATCAGACATCATTCCTAAAGAACGACAACAATATTACATGTCATGCGTGCACATTTATAGCAAACACCTATTTTTTTAGCTCTTCTCTTTTTAGCATAGGTGTTTCTTCCTAAACCAGGCAGATATGACAGAAATAAGGGTGGGTGATGTCAGAATATTTCTCAACTCTATTAACTTGCCGTTAAAATAAGGGTGAAATGTCAATTTTTTGAGAGTGCAGAGGTGCAATGTGTAGAAAATTTAGTACAGGGGTGCAATGTAAAAAACATTGAGAATACATGAGCCTCAAGATGGGTTTTTCCTATTTAAATGCTATAAGATATATACGAAAAAGTATCTTATTATAACATTTGGACTCTAAAATATTTGTATAAAAATTAGTGTGTTTGTGTTTTATTCCAAGTTTTTTGGCCAAAATTTATGAATTTATCCATTTCTTGAAAGCAAAATTTCGACTGTCCAAATTTAGGGGAAAAAAACTGTTTAAATTGCTCAAAATGAATATCAAACATTAAAATTTTCTTTGAATTTATTTAGGAAAACACTAGTTTGTCTCGTCGGGCAAGTATGGCTGAGTAGGGTGAGCAAAATCGATTTCAGTTCTGGTTCTGCATGGAATCGAAACCTATTTAGAAAAAATCGGTTCCTAATTAAGTGGAACTGGAACCTACCCAATTAAATAGGGTATCCTATTAATCGGTTTCAATTTGGTTTCGTGTGGAACTAGAATCTACTCGGGAAAATCAGTTCCAATTCGGTTCTGGTCCGATTCCGGTCCAATTCTGATTTACCCTATTTATTTATTATTGTCAAATTTTGAAATTATAATTATTTCTCACACTTGAATATTACATAATATTCTTGTCAATTATCCATACATTAAAATAATAAATAAAACTGCATATTGCATAATAATTTTTACTCAATACATAATATTGAAGTGTATGGATTTAAATTGGGTTATGAATTTGGATTTTAATTTTGGTTATGAAATTGGGTTTAAATTAGGTTTTAATTTAGATTTAAATAGGGTATTAAAACGGGTTTAAATTGGATTATGAAATTGAGTTTTAATTTAGTTTGAAATTGATTCTAAATTCGATTCCCAAAACAAATTTCGATTCCTTCAATGACATAATCAAAACCAGACCGTTTAATTTCGATTCTTCTATTTTGAAATCAGAATCGATTTCCATTCCAATTAATTTCGATTCAAAAATCGATTTGGTTCCAATTCTCCCAAAACCGGTGCTCGGCTCGGCCTTACCTGTCCGACGAGACAAACTAGTGTTTTCCTAAATAAATTCAAAGAAATTTCTAATGTTTGATATTCATTTCGAGTAGCAGCCGTCATTTATAAACATCGTGTCCGCTAAAAGTGGGCCCCGACAGTATCATTTTTGGGCCCCACGCAATTAGGAAAAATGGATCCACAAGACGCCAAAATCAGGAGTTAGCCGTTAACAGAGTGACGCAGCGCGCTCCCAGTTACATAGTAACGTATTTGCCGACTCACTCCGATTCAATCAACTAATCAAAATACAAAAAACTTTACTCTCTTGAAATCATAATCACAATTAATAAATCAAAATCCCCAAAACTCCAATTTGTTTTCTCATTTAGAAAATGGCGGATTTTGGACATTTCTCAGACACAGACGAAGATTCAGCAGTAGAAGATTTAATCTCTCAGGCAAAAGAGCTTTCTGTTCTTGAACAAGTCTCTGCTATCAACTGTTCTGGTTTCACTGACTCAGTCCTTCCCACTGAGTTGGAATCCCGATTCCGCAAACTCAAATCTTTCCCTGAATCTAAACCCAAAACCCCTCATTACTCCGACAAGCGTATACAATCTCTTGATCATTCAATAAAGTCCGAGTTTTTATTTGATTCCAAACAAAACCCAGATGGGAAATCAGTGTCTAGTTTTAATTCTTCTCATTCTTCTGAGATCTTCTCGGAGTCCAAACAGAACCCTGATGGGAAAATTAATTTGAAAGAGAATTCCGGACATGGGTCTGTTTCTGCTGCTGTTCCTGTTACTGTTTCAGTTTCCTCTCGTTTAGAGCAATCAAAATCGAAATCGAAATCGAAATCCAAGTCATTTTCATCGCCATTAAGTTCTCCGAATTCTTGGATGGATTCGCCGTCTCCGCCGCAAAGGAAGGGGTGTTTTTGGTGTTCTCCCAAGAGTGTTTCAAAGAAAAATAGCAGGGAAAATTCAATACTTGATGATGATCTTGATTGGGGTAAGACTGATGAGTTCTTATCGGATTTGAATATATTTTCTGTTAAAGAGCAGGAAAAGATACTGAAGAAGGCAATGAAGGAGGAAGAAAAGGTTAGCCGAGAAGCAGAGAAGATTGTCAAATGGGCAAAGCAAGCGTCAATGAGGATGAATGATCGTGGCGTCGCTCTAGATGATGAGCTGAGTGATGATTCAGAGTGCAATTGAGTACAATTTCCATGGTTACCATTTTGCTTACTTTCATACTTAAGTGCTTTTGCTTTACCACGTCAAAAATTGCTAATACAATGTATCTTCTGTTTGTGTGTTATATATGCAATACAAAGAGTTATAGTTGTTTCAATATGCTAATATGTAAACGTCTTTGTTATATGGACTGAAAATTTAAAATTATTTGCTCCTTATAAGAATGCCAAATGAAAACCTTTAATTTTATGATGTAGAATTCTGAAATGCTGAATTTGTTTGTCATTCGTTTGCATTTACTTATTATACTCTTAATGGGTTGTAAATATCAATCTACTGTGTTGCTTTTTCTTGTTGTCCAATCATTTTGCTAAAGGAATCGAGATTGTAGATATATTTCTTCTTTATTTGAATTGGAAAGATACGGGACTGTAACAATGTGTTTAAAAAAATTTCGTTTGCTGTGTTTCAGCGTTTCGTTTTGTATTTTATTCTCTGTTATAAGAATAACATTACTGATAGAAACAATTCGGATGGTCCGACACTATAGTTTACATGAATTGATTTTGGCACGGGCTTTTCTTATTTGCATTTTTGTTTTCAGTTACATATAAAAATAAGCTTCTTAGAATGACTTATTCTATCTTTTTGTGTTCTTTGCTGTGAAAATTATAACATGATGGAATTGCCGACTACTATACACGATCTCCTTTCCTATATCCTTTTATGTGTATGAGGTGTCTTTGCATTCGGCCTTACCAAAAAGACTTGTCTTTCATAGCCCCATTGAGAATGATCTACTCCATATGAGTTGGTGAATGATATATTCCAAATTTTAATAGGCTTCTGTATGCAGTGTGATTGCATTTTCTCCTTGGTTTGTCAATATCTGGAGAGGGGATGGTCCTACTGTCACTTCTTGCAACTGGAACCCTCAATTTTCTCCCTTCTAATCCTTCTATTGTTAAGGCCATGATACATAGTCAATGCCATTGTCAAAATAGGAACAGAGCACTTCATTTATGCATTATAGAATATATATTTTAAACAATAGGAAAGAATAATCATTTTGTTTTTTCTTTGATGGGGTTAATTTTAATCTAGGCATTAATGGATCTTAGTTACATCTTATCTTGATGAATTGCGGCCGCAAATCTTCCCATTTTCCCACTTCCATAGATGCACAAGTTCAATATACAGTCTCAAATCTTTATTTGTGTTCTGTATGTTCTGATCGGTGCAATGCACACATTCATTTGCTTTAAACTATATAAAGGCCGTACTATCTTGACTAGCGGTTTATTTTCCTGCACTTTCAGATTATGGCCAATATCTGTGTTTGGCTTATTTTCATTCTTGTAAATTTCACTTCAGGCTTCTTCAAGGTGACTAGGTGGAATTCAGTTGATGAGAGAATAGCTCCTTGTGGCCATTATTATCCATGCTTAGCTTAATAAATCTTAGGATTTTTTGGTCTCATTCAATTCATATATGAACTTGCGTAATAAATCTGATTTTATGATGTTTCAGGAATGAATGAATGAAGCAGTTCAATGCTAAAAGACATATTGTCATTTCATAACATGTTTTCCGAAGCTTTTATGTCGAGTCAAGTTTTTATACGTTGAATGCAATGGATCAATACCAACCCAGTAGCAAATAATTCAACTCTTCTTCCTTCATAATACCATGTAGTTCTCTGTTTCTTTGCTAGTTATTGCAAGTGCATTGGAACTTTTGTGAGAATAATTTTTCTTGTCGTTGACTAGTTGTGATACTGGATGTGTGTGTTTCTGTTTGCTGAGTCTTGGTTTTTTTCTTCTGCAGTTCTTACCCTTGAAATGTTTTTGACTTTATAATTGTGGTAGAAGAATAGGTCGAGGATGTTGGTCAAACTTGGCCCCAGCTTTGAGCTCACAACAAAATTTTTAGGTTGCCTATTATTATTAATGGTCAAAGTTTCAAATGAGTTATTAATATCCTAATCTTGAAAGAGTAATGCTACATGCGGAATTATGATATGGACGGATCGGATAGGTAGTATTGCCGTATTGACATCCTTGTATTAGTAAAAACCCAAGCAAGGGCCAATATATTAAGGCCAGGTGTGTGTGAAATTTTCATACCTGTTAGTTGAACGGGTCAGATACGGATATTGGTATTTCCGTATCATATCTAACCGGTTACCATCCTTACTCCAAGCCACATTATATGTCGGCATATAAATCACTTGAGAGTTGAGATAAAAATTATGTTAATTCTAACCATATAGGTGTATTATTAGTTATTTTTCATTTGTTCATTTATTTATTTATATTTCTCAAATTTATTTAAATGATGAACATTGACAATATAATGAGTCTTGTTAAATAGAAAAATGAGCCCCCAAAGAGCCAAGTTTATCTCATTTAATAATTTTCTATTTTGGTAATAATTCATTTAATTTTCAGAAGGTATATACAAACTGCAGTTCTTATATCGACATCAAACTAGAGTTAATTTTGACTCTAACAACACCAATTATTTTTCACAATAAATAAATCTCGTCATCTAATTGTCATATGTAATTCTCTTCACTTTCTTTATTATTTTTTAATTATCTTTTTCTAATTTGATTGGATTTTACAATTTGAAAAATAGATTTTCAGTGACTTGTATTTTATTATGGAGAAATATACAGAAAATAAGAGTTGGTGACATTTGGAGTGTGAGTGGAATTTATTAAAAGAAAATAAAATGATAAGGCTTAATTTGAACTCTTCAATAATGGTTTTTATTTTTTTAATTGTCTTCAATATTGATTGAAAATTGATCCTCCCACCTCCCCTGTGATTTTGGTTTTTAAAAAAATAGTGAAGTGTGCTTAAAATTATTATAAAAGGTTAAGTATAAGCAAATTACTCATCCCACCTCCCCTGACAACCCCCTAGTCTATTTGTTTAATCAATCTAATATATTTATTGAAAGTTATTTGTCCTATTTACTTTTGTAAATCAGCATGTTATCAAAAAATTTATTTTATAAATTAATTTTATTTGGTTAAATTACATTTTTATAATACATAAGTAGTGTTAAATAAATTAAAAAAGAATCACAAAAATTAAATGAATAAATAAACACAAAATAAATAACAATAAATATGAAATTTGTAATATTTATTTAACACTACTTTATGTATTATAAAAATGTAATTTAACCATTTAATTCAAATTGAAATAATGGATTAGGATCCTCCTCTCCATATAGTGTAAATATACTCCAAACATTTTTATTCTATAATCCTTCAAAAATAATTTCACAAGCAATATGCTTCACTCAACTAATGTTAGTTTTTTTCTCTTGTAGAAGCCAACAATGGCGCTGGCTGGGCTTCACAGCTGAACAATCACTTGAACACAAAAGCAGCTTCCCAGCCAGAAGCACTTATTCAAACAAGCCCCTTCTGGCTCTGGTTTCCTCCTGAAGGAGAATACTTCATCAACATTTCCATCGGGAACCCCACAAGTTAATTCAGTTGATTTTGGGCTTGGGCTTGGGCTTAGTCTTGAAGTGTGTGGATGATTGGCATGACATTATAATTAATTAATATATTTAATTAATCAAAGATGGGCCTTGGAAAAACGTTTTTGTTTTTTGTAGTTTTTAATTTTAAAGACAGAAGAACACAACTCTTCATAAAAGTTGGAAAAACGTTTTGCATCTATTCATCATTTAATTGTTTTCTATTTTGTTTTAAAATATAAAACAATATTGGAGAGTTCTATATGATCCTTGAGATACATAAAGTGATTTTCCATAGAAAAATTATTTTTTTTATCTTGAAAACAGACACCAAGTAAATATGACAGGAATCGAACTTTCAGTTCAGAATCTTCGATTTTCAGATTGTTAAATCCTGGTGGCAGATGTCCATTGAACTACAAGCATACAGGTAGGGGCGAATTTCTGCTATAGGACAATGGACATAGCATTATATGCTAGCCTCAATCTTTACAAGTCTGTGTTTTGTTATTAATTTTAGTTACTTACATTGCAAGTTTCTGTGTTCATCAAGAAAGTGATGATGTTCCTAGTGTTGCATTTCATTTTGCTGGGGCAGCAGATTTGAAATTTGAACACAGTGAATGCATTTGCTAGATTTGAGAAAGAAAATTTGATGTGTTTGAACATGTTGGCTGTAGATCCTATTGGGGTTTTTGGAAATTTGTCTCAAATGAATTTCTTGATTCAATTTGATCTTGTGAAGAGGACTGTATTGTTTATGCCAACTGATTGTACCAATCACTAGAACAAGATGTTAGAATATTTTATTCTAATATTATTATGGACTTCTATTAATTGTTATATAGGTTTTAATAAAGCGTTAAGATAATTATTTTTATAATAGAAACTGTGAAGCCCAATTTCCAGATCTAATAAAGTGAGTTGGACTCTTTATTAATTGATGTGTGAAAATTAGAACGGGCTTTGAAAATATTATTGACTTTTGATAGATGAGCCCATTACAGTTCATACTTCATAAATTAATGAGCAAAGATCTCACATCCACTCCCCTGTAATAACTTACTCAATAAACTTCATTTATTTATATAATTAAATATGGGCAGAACCCATAATTAGCCCACTGAATTTTTATCTGACATCTCAATAGCCCACTAAACTTTTATTTTCACCCATTAGCCCACTGAACTTTTAAAAACGATGTAACAAACCCATTTAGTGTAACGCCGTTCCATTGACCGTCCACGTCAGATTTTTCCGTTAGGAGTTGATGACGTGGCAGCCAACAGTGAGTGCAAATGCCAAATATAACAGAACACGTATTTGACCCCCTGAACTTTTATAATACATCACATTAACCCCCTGAACTTCAATATTTTACCTATAAGCCTACATAACTCTAAAAAATGATGTTAAAAACTCTTTATAACTACATAAACCATCATCAACACAATCATTTCTTGAAAAAATTACAAATGGTCTATTTAATTTCATTTGAACATTAATTAACACTACTAAAAAAAAATAATAGTAAAACACAATCATATCTAATTTTTAATAAATAATTTTAGAATAAAAGTGACGCAACATATTAAATGGTCCACAATAACAACACAGAAAGACGAAAGAGAAACAGAATATTGAAACGAAAAATACAAAATAATAGACTTAGATTAACCAATAGTACCTAGAATAAAGAATAAGAAGAGAGAAACATAAAGCATAAGGCATAAAGAAAATAAGGGAGTAGTTTAATAAAGGAGAGTGAGCTTCTCACCATCGAAAAGAGGGAGCAGATGACGATCTCCTCAGTGCAAATCATTCAACAGATCTGTCAAAAATTTTCAATGCATCTATGGATTCTAAATCAGATATACTCTCTGAATCATCCGAATAATTCTTTAATGTGTATTCTAAACTTTTGTGATAAAGATCTTGTTGCTAAATAAATCCTAACACAAGAATGTCTTTTGTAAGTGTATTATTTTGACAATAAAGTAGTTGATTTATATTTTGCTTTGCTTTCATTCTTTGTTGTTTTAGCTTTCAGCTAAGGAGAATTTAAATGAGGGTTTCACTTATAAAATGACTAGCGAGAATTGAGAAGTGCCAAAATATGTAGTCATTGTGTAAAAGAATTTGGAACTTTTTAACTAACAATGCTGCATGGCATTTGGCAAGAACATATTTGCATATAAACTCTAAACTTATCAAACACAACAACTTGGCTATTTTCATAACATTAATTTACATATACATTAAGCATGCTGAACTCTTTCGCCTCAACTACACATATATTTCTTTCAGTTCCAGGTATGTCGCACGATGTTACATTTACTGCAAATTTAAAATTGCAGTGCCCTGGCTACTTGGGAAAAAAAATCTGCCATCTAGTGAAAAATTTTATAGAGACCAAGCCTTTTCCCATACAGGATGGCCATCCAACCCATAACAGACAAGTATATGACAAGAAAAAAGGCACGCTTGAAGCGGGTTTTAGTAAGAACCTGAGTAAGCATCCATGGTTTCATTTGTTGTAGGATTCCAGCAACGCTGATGGTGATCAAGGAGGTCACGAAACCAGTAGTAAGACCAGCTAATGACTCCCACCCCCAATACTTGGCCTTTTTCTTGCTAAGAAACGAAGATTGCAAGATTTTCACCGACCTGATAATACAAGCAATAGATAATTGTATTAAAGAAAGACATTTGTACCGCAAAGCAGAAATACAAACAAGTACCAGCAAAGCACATTATAATAGATTTACTCATCACCACAATGTAAGCCTTCAAATCAAAAATGTTTTTCAGCAGTGTCTCTTAGGTTTGGAAATGGAATTTTAATCTCTGAAGGAGCAAGATAATGTGACTGGATAAATAAAAGTAAAGTTGTCCAAATTTCATTTTCAACTCCTCAACCAATATCTGTGACTGTATCCATGTGGTTAAAATCATTTTGATTTCTATAGACGATAAAACATTGACTAGTAAGACTTTATAGCGTATTTGAGTTTAAAAGGGGGTTAAAGGAAACCGGAGTGGGGAGGAAAGGTAAATCGTGGAACAGGGAAGACATACATCATCCACTGCCATCCTAGATAAACACCGAAAAAGCAAAAACTTATCTTGCATGATTTTCCTTAACCCATTAATTAAGGATAGAATAGGACCATAGTCATTTGTGAAAATAGGGCTTTTTTAGTTTCATTGGTTTCTTGAAACAAGAGTTCTTCTTACAGGCTGCCCTGAAGAATGAACAGATCGAACACCTATTCTGATCTCGAAATTCACCTGTAGAATTTCCCTGCCGACTAAAAGGAGTATTTGTATAGCTGCCCGAGGTGCATTGCCCATTGACTGAGAAGGGGGCGGGGAGGATAGTTTTTATAGACTATTTTCATGCTACGATAGTACAATTACTAACATGATCGAAACCAATCAGATGAATAATAAACATTTATTATATGAGATATTCTGTGCATCTTTTTCCTACATCTGTGTGCCTCTAACACAGAGGGGGAGAAATAAAGAGAAGGATCAACTGCTGATTATAGACTGACGTGCATTATTCTTTAAAAAGGTGTCCTTAAATAAAGAAACTAATACACAGAAACGACAAATGCCCAAAATGCAACCATGACCATTTACGAAGCAAACAAGAGAGAAAAAATCAAAAGTAAACAAAAAAGGGCAGTAGTAATAACTTTAATGACAGAAACAATAATAATATTGAAGGGTATAATCTACTCACAGGATGGAGTACCGTTGCATCATCTCAACTGTAGATGGATCTTTCGCCTGGCAACTAAAAAAGCCATCGCGATATAAGATCACTTTGGAAATGCCAACTGTGTACCAGCAATCATAAGTTTCATTTACCTAAGGAAAAAAAGGAAATAATTGGTAAATCATATATAATCATTCATTTATTTCAAGATAAAACAAAAAACTATAACTAAATTAGAAATTCATTTACAAAGCTTCAACTTTCAATAACCACAGAAGCTCTAGATTGCAACCCTAACCTTGAACTTATCTTTGATCAACCATGCAGCACCAAAATTCGGCCTACAACTAAGAGGAAGTGCTTCATTTGGAGCCTCTGCAAATGCCAGCCGCATTTGGCCCAGCGAATGATCTGTGTACTCCACCTAAAATTTGTTAAGAACAATAACTAAAGTCAAGCAGACTGCAGAATTATGCAGTGTAATTTACTTCCAAATGGACCCTTAAATACATTGATCAAAAACACGAAAATCCGACAACTAATAAGAAGCTTACAGTACAAGTAAATAACTAATTTGAGGAAATGTATACCAAGAAGACAGAAGCCCAGTAGTAGTCATACCGACAGCGAAATTTGCTTGCTGCAAATGGATAAAACACACGCTTCGCCTTATAATTCAACACTCCAAGTTCACAAACCTTTGCTGACCTTATATCAACGCCTGAAAAAAAAAAAAAAAAAAACCAAAAACAAAATTGTAAATATAGTACAGTTGAATAAATTAAATGGAAATTATGAAATTAAAGAAAAGGGCTTACTACTGGACACAATCTTGCACCGGGAAGCAGAAAAAATGGAACTAGAAACTGAAGATTCACCGAATAAAATAGCTACGATTCCGATCAAAAATGACAGCAAAAAGAAAGTGAAAATTGAGAAAACAAGGGTTACGATCAAACGCAGGAGGGTAAAGTTAGAATCTCCCTTGTTGGCCCTTTCATTATAAGGCGGAATTTCAACGGAATCCATGATTGGTATTATAAAGGGGTTTTGATTTTGTCACCGGAATCGTTTTTCCGGTGATCGGATATTTTTGAGAGGAAATAGAACAAGAGACTGCATGTGGTGGTGGTTGTCAAATTGCGTTTAATGGTCAACTGAAAGAAATGAGAGTCAATGGGCAATGGCTGGGTCTGTAACGGTTGGATTTGCTTGTGTGTAATCCAACGGCCTGATTTATAAGTAGTGATGTAAAATATTTAATGGGTTATTAGTTTAATCGATTGAATTGTATTAAAAAAATTGGCAATACCAGCAAAATAAAAAAAAAAATTTGATTCGGTTCGGTTCACCGATTTTGATCGGTTTTTACATATTTTGACTGATTTTTTCTGGACCGGTTTTTAACTTTTGGCCGGTTCATCTTTCTGCAGATGCCCAATTTGATCGGTTGGACTGGTCAATCTATTCCAATTTTAATATTACTGTTTTATGAGAGAGATGGTTGGTCGGAGAGATTTTTATGTCTTATTTTAAAAATGGGAAGGGACGAGATAAAATTTTTATCCCGAAAACTCAAGCTAGACGAGAAAACGGGATGAGACATGATTTAACGGGATGTAACAAGATTTAACAAGATGTTGGACTGGATCGTGTCGTTTTTTTGTCCCAAAAAAATATAACACTACGAGATCGGGATGATTTTTCGTCCCGATTTCAAAAACGGGACGTAATCGGGGATTGGAAAATCTATTCCCGTCTCGGCCCATTGTCAACCTTAATTGATCGACACAATATCTCAAATTTTGATAAGGATTTGGAATCACGTATTATTTAGTATAGGATTCGAAACCAAATAATCATTCTAAATATAAATTATGGTCGAAATTTAAGATAATTTTTCATCTCAAATAAAAAATCAAATCGGAATTTGAGACGATGTTTTGCTCATGAATTTTAGTTTAAAAATTTCCAAATCTCTCTCTTAAAAAGAAGAAGAAGAAGAAGAATTCATGACTATTTATTTGTCTAAATTATTTAATATGGATCCTACATAGGTTCTATTTATCTCTTGAATCAACTCACCACTGGATCTTAATTCTGATTGGAGCATGGAAAAAGCTAACTAAAATATAAAATATAAAATAAAAGCAAGATCTTCTGGAAGGCAATAAGAGCATAATCATCACACTAAAAGATCCTTTGGATTTCCAAACATAACAACAATTTATCAAAAGCTTAGTCTCCCAATTATGTTCCTCCAAACACACATACGTTCTTCGCTCATAATCACACATTACTATAGAAATTTTGTGTTCAGCGTTAATATTCTTAAATAACTAATGGATAAAGGTCTCGAATTTGTTTATATTATAAAATATATAATCGTCAAAGGGCCTCAAAATTTAAGAATAACCTTAGGCCCTAAGGATATTAGAGCCGGCTCATCTTATATTTTGCATCAATATGAGTAATTCAACACCGGCCATTCAGAATAAAGAACATGAAACCTCCTCTCACATTGTGTATGATTCAACTAACTGGGCTAGAGTTTGTAAAAATGTTATTTGGCATTGAACAAATTAATGAGTGGTAGTTTTAAAACCAGGCTATGCCAGAAACCCCAAGTGAAATCCAAAGCCAGTGATATGTATCTTTGCCATATGGACTAATCTAATGAATGTCGATTCTCAATTTTATCCAGTTAAATTTGTTTTCAATTGCGATCCTGAAAACGGTTGACTCGTTGGGCCCAAAATTTTACTCAAAATTAGAGTCCCAAATCTATAGATGAAGTTCAATTTTACCCAAAAAAAAAAAAAAAAATAGATGACATAAACCAGAGTATCTTCTGCAGAGGCCAGTTTTTGAATTTATACAAATGCCATATACACTTAAATTAGAGAGAACAAATGCAATAGTGATTACAATTTTTATGAAAAGAGAACAAGAAAAAGAAATTTTGAATAATGACACGTACTGCAAGTTGAATTTCCAACCACGTGGAGAGAAAATACTTGGAGAGGGTTCAAAAGGATAGCATGAAGAACTGCATTTTCTCATCGTCATGAATCTGCACAAAGAATGAATAAATGAAATGAAGCCAAACTGTTTTCAGACTTTCAGTCATCTTTCGCTGCTGGCAAGTGGCATCATCGTGGACGTGAACTCAAATATGTCTTCGTTGTTATCGCGTGGTTTTCAATCCGAGTTGGAATCATAAAAGTCACTCGGGCATGGGGTCATGACCTCAGATTCAAGTAACTGGACCATTCTGTGCATGCTGGGTCGATCATCTGGGCTAGCAGATACACATTGGGTAGCTACTGAGAGCAGGGGATCAAGACTTTCAGACTGCACCCCTTCACAATTTGGATCAATGATATCTCGTTGCCTATCCTCCGAAATTAAGAAATTCAACTGCACAAATAAATATGGATTAGGGCAAGGGGAATACCAAGCATCTATGGCGAAAACCGAGACAACTAAATGGGAGAGAGATTAGATTTAGCATCTTGAGGCTGATGAACCATGCTGCTTGAATGCAGCAATGTTCAAACTTAAAAGCAGTTAACAAAAAACTGATTTTTAACAGACTACGGCAGAAGTTCGCCCAATGCCGGAACTAAAAACATATAAATTCAGCAGCTCCAAGATCCATACTGAGGAGACAAATTGACTTGATTTCAATGAACTTAAAATTCAGGGAGACAATTGCTAGCTTCCACATTTGGGAGAACAATTGGTCTATTCATCCATGGGGACATGATGGGCATTGCACTTTCACATTAGTGCAAGAAAAAAAATCAGGTCATGATTTCTGCACAAAAGGAATAGAAAATACACGGGAATACCAATACAAAGATGCTTTTATTTGACTACAGTAATTCAAGAAGACAAATTTCTGATTAATCCTTGTATCTCAAGCTTTTAATAGGAGGATTCATTGTACGTAGCCTTACCCTTGCTTTATAGCAAAGAGGCTGTTCCGCGCATAAGAAAGAAATATGCCTAGGCAAATTTTAATCTTAACAGAAGTTTTTTATTATAAAGATGCTATTTGACAAAAAAAAAATACTATAAAGGTGCATATCTATTTATCACAGTATAGAACTACGAACTAATTACTGAGAATGATCCCAGAAGAGAGAGAAAAAGTGAGCAGAAGCAACATTTTCAATGAGTGAGGAGAGGAATCGTACCCAGCCAACAATGTTGAGGCCTTTCTCAATAAATGATGCATCAGTTGGCCGCTTTCCACTTAAAACTTCAAGCACTAAGACCCCAAAACTGTAAACATCAGTCTTTTCCGTAGCTCTACCACTTTGCATATACTCTGCAATGGACACATAAAAACGAGTGATTTTATTTATAAAGATAACATGAAAACTATATATAACATACACTCCACTTTGCAAAATGAAAGCCAGACAGCACAATTACATCTTGAACCCATAGCTTAACACTCTTAGGTCATAAACTAAAGAAAAAGCAGTCAATTTTTCCAACAGCTGATAAGGATACACTTTTCTTGACAGAACATTTTATGTTATGTGATATATGTCAAAATAAGCTGATTTCAAATTATTCTAACCCAGCATTACATATTTGTAGCACAAAACGTTCAAGAGAATTTTTTCAAATTCATAGTTTTAAAGATTTCTGCTTGCGAAAAAAGCTTTCAATGTGACCAATACCTCCTTGTTTTAAAACTTTTTCTAACCATTCTATCTTCTTAATAAACGAATACAAATTTTTGGACTTTCCATTCACAAAGTAAAAGGTCCAAAAATCCAAAATGCTGGATCATGCTTAAAAAATCCAGCATCTTCTATATAGTTAAGAAGATGAAGGTATTTTTCTAATTATTAGCATTTTTTATGGATGTGAATACTTGATCTTCCAAAATGTAAGCCTATCGAGAGCCATATGCTTTGCAACGGTCAACATGAAATCTAAGTTGCAGCCGTATTTTACAATACTTACCCGGAGCCAAGTAACCAAATGTTCCTGCAACAATGGTCGTAATATGAGTTTCTTCATCTTCTAGAAGTTTGGCAAGTCCAAAATCAGATACTCGAGCCTCCAAATTTCCGTCAAGCAAAATGTTGCTGGACTTAATGTCACGATGTATGATTCTAGGAGAGCAGTCGTGATGCAAGTAGGCCAGTCCTTTTGCTGCTCCCACTATAATATTCAACCGTGCATCCCAGTCTAACAGCTCAGATCTTTCTGCACAATCATTATAAAACATAATTTTAGGAGAAAATTAAACAAATCTTTTTTCCAATAAACTAACAGAATGCACAAAGGATAACATACTCAATGGAAAATAAAGATGAAATAAAGTCCAAAGATATTAAATCTCTTTTAGGTTAAACTTGATTTAATCTGAACATCATATAGCATAGATTTTCATAATCTGGAGCCTTAATAAATAAATAACATCTAGTGATCCCAATATGCTTTTCTTGGTCTCGAAATCACTCATATATCTACATCAACAGCTAAATGGCTTCCATGGACATTCATTTGTCTGAATATGATCAGGAGAATGCTTTATTAATTTAAAACGTCAAGAACATCTAGGTTCTCAATCAGAATGGATTATAATTTGATGTGTCTATGGTTTATTTGGTGCGGTGGAAAGATACGAACATTAACATAGGTGAATCGACAGGTTTTGATACAGTAAATTCCCAGACAAAAATTAGTTACACTAACCACCATGCATTTCATTGGTTCAAAGATAGACAATTAGGAGAAGACTACCAAACATTTATACAAGCATTGGACCTCATACGCAATAAATATTCCTCTACTAAATGCCAAAAGACACAATTAGTGTGAGCCGGATTAATTTGTTCCAACTTCCAATATGGAAACACGTTATGCAAAGAATAGAAGCATAAGCAACTAAAATCTAACCATGAAGAGCTTCATCAAGGCTGCCCCCAGGTAGAAAGTCATATATTAACAATTTTGATGTAGGTGAGTTGCAGTATCCTCGCAAATTCACTAAATACCGGTGTTTTATGCTTCCAAGAATTTCAAGCTCCCTTTCAAAAAACCGATCAAAGCCCTCATTCAACTTTACAATTCTTTTTAAAGCAAATACATTCCCATCATCCATTGCTAGTTTGTAAACAGTTCCAAATCCCCCACAACCTATTATATGATCGTCATTCAAGGTTTCCAATTTCTTGATGATGTCTTTTGAAGAATATGGCAAGTCTCCATGGAACATAACAATTGATGCACCTAAAGCAAGAAGATAATACAGAAAGATGGTAAATTCTAGGAACTCGAAAAGGTATCATAATGTAGAGGAAAACAGCTCAAACGGAATTTTCAAATGATAGTCCACAAGATGTTTAAGAGCAGCACCTCCACCAACGTCCTTTGCAAGGCTTTTGCTCTCATTTTTACCAAACTTCTTATAGAGAAAGCAACCCCAGAAACACATAAGTGCCACCAGAAGTAGTGCACCCACAGTTGCTGATGCACTAATAAGCAGCCTGCCGGAGTTCTTCTTTCCACCTTGATTTTAATAATGTTACAGAAATACAAATATTATCAGCAGAAATGTAATCGGTTTATTGCATGCAAATATCAAATTTAATGCATGCTGATTTACCTGAGTTAGGAAATTGGGAATCTGTCGTAGATCCTCCGCCATCATCTTTGCATTTCACATTTATTTGCTTGCCACACAAACCACGATTTCCAAAGAAGCTGCAAGGTAATAATACATTTTAGTATCATAACAAGATCCTTTGGTTTTCAATGTATAGTGCCCAGGTGGTTGTCAAATTGGAGGTTCTATCATCAAATACAGATG
This sequence comes from Zanthoxylum bungeanum, assembly GCA_019454045.1. Classification (NCBI taxonomy): domain Eukaryota; kingdom Viridiplantae; phylum Streptophyta; class Magnoliopsida; order Sapindales; family Rutaceae; genus Zanthoxylum; species Zanthoxylum bungeanum. The sequence continues at coordinate 36,071 of SKCR01039365.1, forward strand.
CATTGGTAAGAAAGAACCCTTAATAGTTTCCTTTTTTAAAGGACCTTAATAGTTTCTAAATGAACCAAAATCTGCTACAGCAGAAGTGAGGACAGGTTATACTTACGAGGTTTCAGGAAACTTAGTAAGCACTCCATCAGATGGTATTGGTCCGACCAGAAAGTTGTTGGACACATTGCTTCAGAACATCCAAAAAGGTCATTAGTTATTACACTCCAATCATTCAAAACTCTGACACAATAAAATTATATTTTCATACACTGATATGTTTTACAATAAGGCTACTCACAATGTAATCAAAGTCTGTAACTTCCCAAGTGAAAGAGGTATAGAACCTCTGAGCGAGTTACCTGAAATATCCCTGCAATTCAGTGTAACACCAAATTAATTACATTACCAATATCGATAAGAATTCCTTAAATTCATATATTTTCATTTTCTCAGCTGAACATCATAGGCAAAGTTACATATCATCTTTAACAGAAAATAGAAGTGTCTTACAAATCATAGGTTTCAAATGCAATACAACTTCCCTATTCAAGACTCAACCTGGTGATGCTACTACGTTTTAAATCTTGAATGCAACTTATAAAGAATATCAAAATTGATTAGCTGAAGCAACCAACTCACAGATTTAGAAGATTCGATAGGTTTCCCAGTTCACTTGGAATAATTCCGCTTAAGTAGTTGCTCTGCAAGTATCTATAAAGGAAGAAAAATTAGCAATTCACAATCAATCAAGCAAAATTTAGTCAATGAAGATATGATTATACGAAGGACACAGATACAGCCAGTAAAGATGGAATCCTCAATAAAACTCAACTAAAATTACTTGACTAATATTTACACCTTCTCAGTTAAAATTCTTCAAGAAAATTCAAAAAAAAAAGTAAATATTAAATATTTTGAGCAATCTAGTAATGCCTGCTATGAACCATGTAATAAGTCGCTGATGGATCTAGATAGGCAGAGCACATATATGTTCTTCCACAGGTATGGATAATAAATATAATATATGCCAAAAGAATATAAGTAATCATTTTGTTTGTAAAACTTCGGTGCAATCAATTATTATTTAGTGATTACAACGACAAACTGATAAGCCAAGGTACTCACATTCCCTGCAACTCTGTGCAGTTTCCCAGTTCCGAAGGAATTTCCCCATAGAAGTTATTGTTATGGAGATTTCTACAAGGAAATATGATACACAGCATCAGTAGCAGCAGCATAATTTCAATACAGCAAAGAAGCATCCACTACCAACACAACTAGAGAGTCCCTCGAAACATACAAAAACTTTAGCTGATCAAGCTTCCCAAGGTCAGGAGATATTGGTCCACTCAATTTGTGATTAGTAAGGCTCCTGGATACCAAGTAAAAAACAACGAGGATAGACAATAAGAGCTACAATTTCAATCTAAAAAACTTTGACAAGTACAAAAACTGGTTAAATGGGTTATCATACAAGCATCATATGTTCATTTCCAGATTTTTCATAGCATATATCATATTGCATCGCATACGACAAGATGCAGTTCATCTAAACATCACAACATGAAAACAAATTAATGAAGGTATATATGCCCTAGGGAAGAAAAAGAAAGACTCATAATGAGTAAGTTTTCTAAACAAAATTATAGTGTTAATTTGTCATGCTAGCTATATTTACCTTCTATTGTCTAAATATAAAAAGATCAAGGAAAAGGGAAAAGTACATCGCCTAGCATAAAAAAATCTTTAATTGAAGAAAGTGTATCTTGGGAATTTAATTTTGTTTTTTCAGCTGAATGAACAGATCCCTTCAGGTGATAAGCAAATTGTACATCAGCTATGACCACAATATTGGATTCATTTGAACCCTAAATTTTGGATGGATCCAAGTGATCTTCATTATTTTTTTTTGGAAACCCCGCCACCAAACAACCCGACCCGGGCTTAAGCGGAGCAGGTAAAACCCCTGGCTGCCCTAGGCTCTTACAAGAAATGCACCCTCTGGACTCGAACTCAGAACCTGGCAACCAAGTCTTAAGCCCTTTGCCACCAAGCCACACCCCATTAGGGGGCCCAAGTGATCTTCATTTCTAATGAGAAACAACATATTAGTCCATACTGAAGATTTTAGGCATAAATTTATAACAGAAAATCACCAATTGTATATAAGCTTTTGCTTTTCATCCTTCATAAGCTACATGATAACTTTAAAAGTAATGCATTCAAAAGAAGACCACACCACAAACGGCATGGAAATATTTTTTTTCCATAACATATATATATATATATATTGGAAACCCTACCGCCAAACCATCAGACCAGGGCTTAAGAGGAGTAGGTAAAACCTCCGGCTGTCCCAGGCTCTTACGCGAAACGCACCCCCTACCCTAGCTATCCCAGACTTTTACAAGAAACGCACCCTCTAGATTCGAACCTAGGACCTGGAGGCAAAATCATGAACCCTACACTAGGAGTGTTCACGGGTCGGGTCGGGTCGGGTTTTTCATAGTTTTTTTTTAACCCGGTCGGGTCATTCGGGTCATCCAACCCGAAAGCCGAAATTTGAGAAGGTGACCCGCGCGGGTCGACATAATATGCCGTGAATATAATATATATATTTTTTTTGATATAATTTTCACATAATGAGCGTGTGGTTCAGATGGTTAAGACTTGGATTAATTTGGAAGTGACCTTAAGTTCGAATCTCAGCAATAACATATATATATATATTTTTGTTTTTGGAAAAAGAAAGAATAAAATGCGAATACAGAGATTCGAACTCCCGACCATGTCCGATTTAAGTAGTACTTTGCCACTTCTGCTACACCTTTGTCTTGTCAAAATTATATTAAAAAAACATATATATAATAAAATCGGGTCGGGTCAGACCCGAATTTTCTAACCCAAACCCGTAACCCGACCCGGAATTTCGGGTCGGGTCCAAATTGACCAGAAATTAATTTTTAAAAATCATAAACCCGACCGGGTCGGGTCGAGTCGCTGCGGGTCGGGTCGCGGGTCAACCCGACCCTATGAACACCCCTACCCTACCCACCAAAGTCATGCCCCTTGGGGACTCCATAACATATATTACTAATGCCAATCATTCAAATATCAGGTTAAGTGACAAAAATTATGGAAACAAAATCATTAACATCAATTAATAAGGGGGTTGAAGAGAATTATAAAGTTTTTTCAAAACTCACAAAGTTATTACTCTCTTGTTTTTATCACATTTAACTCCTTTCCAGCGACAAGGGTCGGGATCCTCTGGTCTCCATTGATTAAGGACACGATCTGAACTAACCACTGCTGTCCTAAAACTTAGGAGCGCCTCACCTGCACATTAGAAAAGGGATTTCACCTTCTGAAAATATAAATTTGGGGGGGGGGGGGGGGGGGAGTAAAGTGTGACAAATTAGAAATAGGCGTCCATCTTTCTTGCACAAACCAGACGAAAAGCCAAGCAAAGAAACTTGAACTACCATCTAATGCACCCGCCTAGAAATGCACGCACTGGTCAACCTACTAAAATTCTTAGCACCATTTTTTTCCTTTTCACTGTTAAACTCAAGCAAGCAAGGATCAAAACAAAACTTCACCCTTCACCCGACCTTTATGGGGGAGGCAAGATGCCACCAACAATTTTTCATTTTTTTATGCTATAACATACAATATAGATAAAACAAATTAGGGATTGAGCTCTAGTAAATGACTTTTCTTGGATGAGATAACTTTAATTGTACTGGATCTGAGCAAATTTGAGGCACATCAAGTAGTTTAGTAACAATGCTAAAAGAATCATACTTTACATAACAAGTACAAGTTTGTAATAAATTTAATGGATAAAAGTACAATTTAATCATCAACATAATTGATAATAACAATCATAATAAAATATATAAGATAAACACAAACATATCGCCATACCATCAGAATTGATGGCCCTGCTTTTGTTTATTGTGGCACAGAGCAGTAGAATGAAAAGAAGCCATGGCCCTTGACATTTTATTGGATACATGCCCATAGTGGCACTCAATAAGCATACAATAGCTATTACAATTTACAAATCATCTATACAACAAGCTCCAGAATGCTTTCCATGTAACATATGGTTACTCAGTCGATGACGACATGTAGCAACCACAAAAGAAAGAAAACTTTTTTATTCCTGCAGGGAAGAAGAGTAAGTATAACGATATCAGCAAAAGAAAAAAAGGAAAAGGAAAATGACCTCAAATAACTACTCTTAACTGCACACAGCACACCTATTGTGAGTGAGAACATTCGAATACACGGTTAATAAAATGCTTGTGAGAAAACCAGGGAAAAAATTATCCTGTCCAAAAGAAACTAAAACAAGATCAAACTACCAATTATTTAGCTGATAGACTTTTATAGACCCAAAAGCAACAAGAAACCCCTTTACAAAAATACATATAAATCAGGATTTCAAGTAACCAATCTGGAAAAAAAACATTAGATAATGTTGGAGACTCTAGCAGAGATAGTCTTTTCTGTTGATTCCTCTCAAGACATAAACTTTGTTTTTCGAGATGTGCTCTTAATTGTAAATTCTTCGGGTTTTTTTTGGGGTCTAGTGGACAACTTATTCACCTTTTGTAAATCGATCATCTTACAATAAAATCTTCTTAGCTTTTATCTCAAAAAATATTATTTGCTGGGTATTCCATCTTTGAGAATCATTTACTCTTATATCATCCATCATATATCATACAAGTTTTGATGGGTGAATTGGAAAGCTTTCATACAAAATTTCCTAGCTCTAGAAGAACAAGTAATCATTTCATGCTACATCAGTTTCAAAACCATCCATAGTCAAAACAGCACTCTTTATATAAAAACAGGACGATGCCACTTCTTTTTTGTAATTCTTTTTCCTAAAATAGGAACATACTAACATTGCTCATCAGAAACACTCATGCTAGAAATATTTTTCTTCTATCAATCTCTACTATTAAGTAACTCAATTTTTCATTTGGGGCACAATTTTTGTTGAATTTTAAAATCGAGATAAAAGAGTGAACAATCACATCATCGTTTTCATTAAATAAATAATTTTATTCACCACAAAAACAAATTTCAAAATTAGTCTAAGACAACGCAGCAAAATTTCTAAAAATCCACTAAAAATAAAGCCAAAACGCCTCAAGGATTGAGAACACTTATAACTAAAACTAAGTAAAAAAAAATTAGCCATTAAATTTAACCATTAGCGTTTCTACACAGCTCAAAACACTAATTTTTTTTCCTTTTTTCACAAGAGCGAAAGTAAATTCCACAAAAGTCACACAGTTCTAACTATTACAACTTACACTCGAACAAAGCTACAAAATTTCAAAGCAAAACAAACAATGAGTGATCTAAAACAATTTTAACAGATAATTAATCATATAAATTTTTTAAATAAATAAATAAATATTAAGTGAAGAAGATAAGAAGACGAATACGCACCTGCTGATTTTGATCTGTGAAGAGAATGCAAGCCTGGAACTGTAAAGTGATACAAACAAATAATTACAAAAATCAATTTACAAATTTTTGCGAGAGATTTGTCTCTGAAGAATATATTTTGGGAATAATAATGGGACCTGAGCTCAGCCAATGAGAAATTAGTATTTTAGCACGTGTGAGTGAGACTTTCCGCACGTGTCAACCGACGCTTCCCCTCTGTAACTACGGCTGCTTTCATTTTGTACTCGACTACTCGGTAGTCGGTACTCTACACTGGCCTGTTTCAGTCAAACCACACACGTATTATTTAAATTCACAATCATAATTTTATTTTTTTTAAAATATATATATAATTAATTTTACAATTTTTTTTAAATATTACAAAATATTTATTTTATACATATTATTTCTTAAAAATAAAAATTATATTTATATAAAATACTGATAAAACGGTCGTAAAATATTATATAAAATTAGGTAGTTTTGATTATTAATAAAATAATACAAAAAATTAATCAAAAGTAAGTATTTATATATATTATTTTATCAATATTTTGTCACTATTTTATATAAATATCATTGTTCCATTTAAAATAGCTTGAAATAACTTTTAGAGTAATGATATATGTAGAAGGGTTAATAAAAGAATGACATAATTAATTATACACGTATTATATAATTAAAGAATAATTTTAATATGTAATATTCTTCTATAGTTTATCTTTTTTGTTTTAACGGTAGAATTAGAAAGTTATACCGATAAAGTAGCGGAGTGGACAAATTATGGGTGTTCATATGGTCATGTCAATTTGCAACCTGACCCGTTTAAAAAAATAAAAAAATTGACACTCAACCCGAAATTTTCGGGTTGAGCAATGAGTTTGATACTAAAACCCGACCTGACCCGACACTATAAAATTATTATTATTATTTTAAAGTTTTTATTATTATTTTATTTATTTATTACTTTTGTTGTATTAAAACTTTATATATATGATAATTTTCGAGATATAAAATAATTAATATTTATACTTCAAAATAATTAATTCATTTTAAAAAAAATTTGCTGACCCGACCCGACTCGCATCCGATCGAGTTTCACCTCTGTGTGACCCGACCCGACCTCCATGTGACTCGACCCGATCGGCTCTCATAAAATTTAAAAAAATCCGATCCGACCCGACATGTGAACACCCCTAGAACAAATAATATTTATTGGACCAATTGACTAAAATGTCCCTGAATTTGTCTCGACACTCGACAGGACTGTTTTAATTTTTAAAAGTAGAATGATAATGGTGGCTAACGGGTATGCCGAATGCCCATTACAGCAGGTGGGACCCGATCCACCGAATGCAGGAATCTGGTCTGCTCTGCTTGCTATTACTACTTTTCATGCAAAAAAAAAAAAAAAAATTATATATATATTTTGAGAGTCGTTAAACTCGCAGATATGTGACAATCAAAAGTCTAATGTGAATCTTAATTCATGCATTTATAGCATAATCCAAACTCCAAAGGCCTACTTAGCATAAAATTAGTAAACGCTGCATGAATAAGGCATGTGTCTGATATATTTTAGTAAAAAAAAAAAATTTAATCGAAAAGATGATTTGTAACTTTAATTAATTATAAATAAATTGAAAGGGATATATCACATTTTAATATGACATCACAAAAATTCCGGAGTGATTATCATTCAGGTGCATTTTCATTTCGAACTGATCATCATTCTGGTGCACTTCCATTTCGGAGACTTTCATTTTGGAATAATCATCACATGAGGATACTTTCATTCTGAAGTGATAGCGGTCACTTCAATATACTTTCATTCCGTAGTGATCATCACTTTCATTCCGGAGTTGCAACTCTACCCCGTTGAGTCATTTACCATGGAAACAATGTTAAGATAACATACGAACCATAATCTGATTAATAAATAACAGCATTTGCTAGAGGCATTTATATGCAATCGTTGTCTGATTGGTACTGATAACTTTGGCTTTAAATTTCGACAAACATACATTCAACATCAAAATGTTTTCGATAGTTATCAGTGCTAAAAATTTAAAAAAAAAAAAAAAAAAATTTCCCCAAAACTAGGCAACTTTTCTGACATTTTGGCGATTGCATTTGCATGCTGATGCTGCGAATGAAATAAATTCAAGACCTCAAATGCTGAATCTGTAGATCATCATAAGGTGCAATAAAATACGAAAAGAAGATGGAATATGCAAAAATTCACATCTCTTAGACCTGGCGTTACTCGCCGTTTGAATGTACAGCAACATAAACACACCAGAACCTCATGATCAACCCTTCAATTGGAAATTTCTAACTCACAACTGCAACTGCCTTCATAAATAAGAGAATAACATTTTTACCTAAACGACTGTAAAAACGTCGTCCTCAGTGCAATCTAAAGAATGTTAACTCCTTTTTCTGTCTACATACGAGAAAATGGAAATCTCTCCTCTTTATCACAAAATAATCTCTTAAAAAGTTTGTCAAACTAAAAAATACAGCTATACATAAATACATAGCAACAATCCATATGTTAATAGTATATGTTTCATCTTTAATTTTCTTTGCAAACAACAACCAAACTTTCGCAGTTAGTTAATGTCTAAAGGAATTATTACCTTAGGGATTATTTTCATTGATGAGTTTAGTCAAGAGGGTAGTTACAAGGGCATCCCTCCTCTCAACTCGGCTTTCTTCTCTGATCCTCCTCTGCTCCTCCTTCTCCCTCCAAGCCTGTTCAACCATTAACCTCTCCCTCTCAAGCTTCTCCATTTTCTGCTGCCATTCTTCCTCAAACAATTGCCGCTCTCGAGCACGCCTCTCCATCATTTGTCTCCACTCCAGCTCCATCCTCTGTTGCTGCTCAAAGAACGCATTAAGCATTTCCTGAATACCAGCACTACCACTAGTTGCTCTTGAAGATTTTTCTGAAACATTTCTTCCAATCTTCCTCTTCCTAGAATTACCTCTAGCGGGCCTCTCTTCCTCCTCTTCCTCACTTTGTTCTTCTTCGTCATCTTCTTCATCAGACAATTCATCTGCATTCAAACTCTTAAACCTTTTCTTCACCTGCGTAGAACCAGCCCCAGATTCAGTAAGTAATCTCTGCATATTCTTCGCCCTTTCATTGAATACTGCATGCAATTCATCAAAGAATGGGCATTGCCTCCCACTCTCTGGATCAGATGTCTCCTTCCCCTGCATAGATATCACCATATCAAGTACAACAATTCAACAAAGAAATTACTGTCCTTTATACTTACTCGCTTAGGGTACATATTGTCACCCTCCTGCTCAACTTTAAAAGCACAACGACTAAATTATTTGATAAACACGTACTTTAGTTTGGCAACTAATATTTAGGCTCCATTTGATATTGTTACTTATATAGCAGTTGTGCTGCCAAGCCAAGTTGCCGAAGTGTTTGATAAACATTAAAATTGTGGTTGGGAAGCCAAAATTTTGAATTATTATGTAATGCAATACGAGGAATATGAATTATTCAACATAATTCACCAAACATGCATCCACTTTTACTTTAGTTTAAACAGATTTTCTATTTCACAACCCCTACCACACCAAGTGGGAGGATAGTTGCCCCCCGCTCAATCTGAAAACTTATAAAAATGTGTCCTATAAATTACCAACACTGAAATGAAGAATACCTACCACTTTTTATGAAAATAATTAATATTCTGGCTACGCCACTGACCACAACACCAAAATATGAAATAGAGCCTGAATAATTACTCGCTCACTTATACTTGACAATAGGTGACTCCCATACTACAAACATCTCAAGTGCGGTTCGAACCCCAGAACTCCTACCCTGCGTTTGGTAGAGAGTCGCAAGAACGTTAACGCTAGCGTTTCGACGCTCTGTCAAACATCTACTTTAACGCTAGCGTTAACGCTCACAAAACCATAATCTCACAACATATGTTTATTTTTGACCCGTAACATTTGTTCCCTGGCTTATACTCACCGACAATACGCTCTACAAACGCACCTATTTCAAGATTTTAACATTTGACTCTAAACTAACACCCACCCACCCACAAGCATCTCAATCTCATAGACATGAATGAACTTCATAAGAAATTAAAGTGATTGAAAGAAATGAGAGGTGGGTAATTTTTGAAAAGTTTACCTTGTAACGATTAACGATATTTTTCCATTTGAATTTGCATTGATCTGGTGTCCTTGAATAGCCTCTCTCTCTCAATTTAACACTCAAAATTTCCCAAATCGCTTTGTTGCGTCTAATTCCAATCAAATCCCTCTCCGCTTCTCCCCGAATTACAATCAAATCCCGAGTCTCCTCATTACCCCACGGCACTTGCTGTGCCTGTGCTGTCGTCATCCTTGTTGATTCTGGTTCCAAGCAGAATCTACGTTTTCCTTTATTAGGGTTTTTATGGGTCGAAGATACCGCCTTGCATAAAACGTCGCAGTTTTCGAAGGCAAAAAGTCAATGGTTTTTTTTTCCATCATCATCTTGCATTAATGGAAAGGAAAGGTAGCTCGTCTACTTTCCAACTTCCAAGTGTTTGTTGAAATGCCGCAAACTTACTTCGCGCGTGACAGGTGTTGTGAAAATTCGAAAATTTTAAGGTGTATTATTTCCCCGAAAGTTTTAAAGTGTATTTATTTCCATAAATTAATAATGAAATAAAAATAGTTTTTATAAAAAAAAAATTTGTGAAAATTGATACACATCGAATAGAAATAAATATACAGTTAATAATTTCGAGGGGAAATTGATATATTTTTAAAGTATTTGGGTTTGACTTAATTTTCCGAAAATTTCGTGTAGAAGAATGATAATTTTCCTAATTTTTATTACACTTGTGTTTATTGTTTAATTGATGAATCATTCTCTTTGAGAGCTTCCAATAGGTATATGTGTAAATTATACTCAACTAGATGAATACCCACGCAATGCAATAGGCTCGTATTATAAGCTATGAATGTAATAAATTATTCTTATTATTGTGAATTTATTTTAATCCATGTTATTTTTTGTATAATTATTTTAGGATAATACATTAAATAACAGGGAATGTGAAAAGTTAAATAATTTTTTTTATACATTAAAAAAAATAATAGCAAAAAATTAATGACCCAATAATATATAATAAGGAATGCGAAAGTACTTACTTGTATAGGTGGACTTCCTCGTATATACAAGAGAATTGACGTGGACAGCCTAATTTAAAAGGAAAATTTTCAACTTTATAAATTAATTAGTCGGAAGCCCACGCGATGCGCGGATTAATGCAAATAAAGATAAACAAAATCCTAATTTATTTCGCAATTAGCTATAGCTGAAAACAAATTCTCAAATTTCTGATTTCCTCTCTATTTATATAAATTATTGGGGGCAACAATGCCATATATGTACTTAAAAATAACAATGTCATACATGTACATTAATAAAAACATTTTTCAAATATGAACAATAATCTCAAGAGATGAAATAAACATTAAGAGAAAGAAAATTTATTTTGATGGAAGCCAAAGATTGAAAAAGACCCGATGGATGAAGTATTATAGTAAGAAATTTCAAATTTTGTGCCAAATTCGACCTATTCGATATCATGAGAGGCATATGACTTTGTAACGGAGAGAAAGGGAAGTCTTAGAAAAATTCGGTCACTTATTTGATCTCTCTGTGTTTTAATTAAGAATAATTTTTTCAGATTTTAAAACAGTCCAAAACATTATAATTTATTATGTATTATGTATTATGTATGTATACGTTACAAAAAATGATTAATTAAGATATGATTAAATATATTAAACCCAATCAGAAAATAAAAAGAATAAGACTTGAGGTGCTGCTAATACGATTTAGTTTTTTTAGTTGTAGGAGATTCATGACTTCAAATGGCCACCATGAGCAAGCAAGAAAATGGGAGAACAAATATCCATTCATAATATAATAATTATGTTATACATACAAAAGGTGGTATCGGGAAAAATCTACACAAGCGATCGATTGGATCCTAAATTTAACATAAAATTATAGTTTTCAAATTCGGAAAATTTTTAATTTTTTATATATAATATGATTTGGTGTTTGTTTGGTATGATTTTTAATAAATGTAAAAGAACTCAATTTTTTACCTGTGTTCAATTACATTTATAATGGAGTTTCTTAAGATTAAAAAAAATATTTTGCCCCAATTAACAAAAGCTCCAAATTTAGGATTATAGGAGTAGAGGTTTGAATTTTTTTTTTTTTTTTTTTTTTAAGGATTAAATTGGCTAGAATATCATTATTTCATTATACAATTTAAAAAAAAAAATTGTTTAGTAAAATAATTTTATAATTTTAATAAAAAAAAATTTTTAGGTCAACAACTCTATTTCTAAAAGTTATACTATTATAAGTTCTATTTGAAGAATTTATATTTAAAAGTTATATCAAACATAGCCTTATATAATTTTTATCCTCTATTAATATATCCTCATTTTAAGAACTCATATATAACCCTATAAAATTTAAAATAATCATAAACTGTTCATGTATATATTCAGTTTATTTATTTAATTTTCAAAAAATTTATAAGAACATATATTTTCGTAACACTCATCGAAATCAATCTTTCCACTACGATATCACTCTTCGACACCAAATGTGTTTTCATAAAGGTGGTGTTCTGAACAATTAACACATTTAGTTTATCTTTTACAATTATAATAAGTACATTTGTAATATAGGAGCAAAAAATCAATTTAAATTTTACACATACATTTCCCATGAGTTGAGATAATTAGGTGGGTAACCAAAGAGGTCCCCTCGAGCATATTATTTGTTGAAAGGTGATTTCCGTCCCAGTGGCAGTTTCGAGATAATCCTCCCCGAGATAATCCTCGTTCAACTTTAAATTTGTTTGGTTATGAGAGACCAAAAGCAAATATGGCAAAAGACAAAATAAACACAAGAATCGGAAAATAGTGTTTAACGTGGTTCGGCGGAGCTAATCCAACCTATGTCCAAGGGCACAAAGTAGATGGTAGCTTTTATTACGAAAACTAGCTCGCCCGACCTGTTTCGAGGGAAGGTCTAAGCAGAACCGAGCTGTTTGTTTTTCAAGTTTTTACAAGTTATACTCCCTCTTTTACTACAAATTTCGCTATCCCTCCCAAATGAATCTAATCTTCTCTTTATATACTCAGAGAATTACAACATTGTTACCATGCTTCCATGACGTCTAGGGGTGAGCAACGGTTCCGGGTCTACCCGGAACCGGTTGGAACCGGACCGATTTTCCGGGTTTGGAACCAGAACCGGTTGTAATCGGGTAGGTTCCGGTTCCAAAAATGAAGGAACCGATTTTATCCGGGTAGGTTCCGGTTCCAAAATGATCGGAACCGGAACCGGACCATGGAACCGGTTTGGGATTAGTAAACATGAACTTTTATTTGAAGGCAACTCATAATTTACAAACTTTGGATTCAGTTCAGTTCATTATTCAAGCCTTGATATTATCCAGTTGCAATAATGTAAACAGTGTTAAATGTTTCTTTTTGTGTTTTTGTTTTTGTTTTGTTTTTTTAATGAAATTGAACTGGACAGCTAGTGATAACAAAACTTCCATGGCATTGATAAGTGAAGTTTGATTGCATTGAGAAGACTTTTTATTGCTGGAATTAAAGCTTATATCACCTAAACTGATGACCTTTTAATTATAGGACTTTTAGTATGGAATTAAGTCCAATTTGGTACAATCTACAACTAAGGAACAAATGACACGGAACACAAAATGAAGTAAAAATTTTAATGCTGGAATTAAAAATTAGTGATTAATTGGATAGGGTAATAAGACGTAAAACGGTTGTTTCAATTAATGTATAATCGGTTAAGGTTCTGAGTAATAATTAGAATTCATATCATATGGCTTCATTGGAATGCATAACAGTTGCTTTCAAAAGCAAATAAATGGTAGGTAGGTTTTTTAATATAGGAATTTCTTTCCCATGAATTAGCCTTCTACAAGAATCAATTAAACAATCAACCGCACAAATCATCCCATGAATTAGCCTTCTACAAGAATAAAAAAAAACGTATGATTTAAAATGATCGGAACCGGAACCGGACCATGGAACCGATTTTTTTGTTCTTGAGTTTCCGCACTCCGATTTGGTCCCCGTTTTTTCCTACGGACTCATATTGGAATGTAGTTTTCATTAAAATATTTTAAAATAGGGTAATTCAGAACCGGACAGGAACCAGATTGGAACCGAATAATATGGTACCCTGTTTAATTGGGTAGGTTCCGGTTCCACTTAGTGCGGAACCGAATTTTTCTGGGTAGGTTCCGGTTCCATGCGGAACCGGAACCGAAACTGGTTTTGCTCACCCCTAATGACGTCTCCCATGTGAACTTCTGACCGATTGACGGGTCCTCTGCCCCAAAACTGTCTTTGCCGAAAGCAAACGTGCCACATGACGGCTTGTTACATCACCATGTTTTCTCAACTGCCACACGCAATAATAATGACACCAGCATGTAAAGTGCTCTCAAATAATGGCATATGTCAGAAGGAAAGGTCTGAATTACCCATGATCACACGTCGGTCTTAGGGAGGTCGGTCAATGACCTACCGAGCTACTAAAATTGTTCCCTTCCTGACCCAAAAATATATGAGCTCATCAACTTGTTCTAGAAGGTAAAATAAAACCAAACCGAGTCACCGGTCTACTGTGGTCGACCTCGGCTCTGAGGTTGTCGGTCTCTGAAACCTGCAACGCGTTGTGTCCTCTGGTCAGCCAGATCTGGTCAATACCTCTGAACATTTGATCCTCCAAAAGTGGGAAATTCCATCTATGCCCTTGCCGAACTGTTCAATTACCTTAGTTGCAGAAATCCACATCAATAAATGTCTCTTAGTTCTCGGTTCCAACGAGTGTACGAGTTGGTGCCGGGAACTACAAAATCAGAAGTGCAATATCAATCAGTTGGTGGTCTGTTCCAGGAACAAAACATGAAACAACATCGGCCCCAATGTTAACCCGAGCGTGACACTTGTCAAACATCTGTGGTCGTCCGGCCAAAAGCCAAGATAATGGACCATTCATCTGGCAGCCGAAACGTTTTCCATCCCAACCGTTCATCTGATCCTGAGCAGATGGAGCCTGAAGGCGACACGCGGCGCACATCCGAAGACTCTCTCGATCCGACGGCCAAAAATACTCCGAGCTGACTATAAGAATGTAAAGCATCGCTTATTTCTCCCCTTTTAAAAAAATCTGAATTCTCAAAGTGCAAGAGCTTCCTCGTTTCTGAGACCAGCAATTTTCAAGCCCGACCAGATCAACCTCCAACGCATCTACTCAAAACAAGTAAGTTTCTTCTTGACCTTCTTCTTTTAATTACTGTAAGCTATCATGACTGTTCGCGGCTTGCGAATGCTTGTTTACTTGTTACTGTTTGTTCTTCAGTCCTTCTAGCATGTTTGTTTCCTTTCATGATTCCCACACTTAGCATAATTTATGTTTCCAACTTGCTAGCTTGCTCTTCCAAACTTGGATGTGATAAGAAATCTCGATCCTGACCCATTTCGAATCCAGCAATGAGGGGAATGCCCATTCCCTAATACGTTGACAAAAGTACTTGGTGTGACACAACTCGACCCAGAGCCGAAGAAACACTTGGCTATGAGGAATGTTACCTCCCCAGACCAACAAGAAGCCAGCCATGAGGGAATGCTTTGTCTTCATGCCGATGGTGTGCACTCGGTGGGACGTAACCGGACCCTGAGGTGATGAAAAACTTGGCTCCGAGAGAATGTTACCTCCTCGAACCAACCAGAAGCCGGCCATGGGGGAATGCTCTGTCCCCATGCCGATGGTGTGCACTCGGTGGGATGTAAACCGACCCCGAGGTGATAGAAGTACTTGGCTCCGAGGAAATATTACCTCCCCGGGCCAATAAAGAGTCGGCCATGGGGGAGATGCTCCGACCTCATGCCGATGATAAGCCTCTCGGTGGGACGAAACTCGACCCCGATATGGTGGAACATAACAGACTCGGCGAAACGAATCCAGCCCCGAGCTGGTGGAACATAATAGCCTCAGCGAAATGAATCCAACCCCGAGCTGGTGGAACATAATAGCCTCGGCGGAACGAATCCAGCCCAGAGCTGGTGGAACCTAATAGCCTCGGCGGAACGAATCTAGCCCCGAGCTGGTGGAACGTAATAACCTCGGCGGAACGAATCCAGCCCCGAGCTGGTGGAACGTAATAGCCTCGGCGGAACGAATCCAGCCCCGAGCTAGTGGAACATAATAGTCTCGGCGGAATGAATCCAGCCCCGAGCTGGTGGAACATAATAGTCTCGGCGAAACGAATCCAGCCCCGAACTGGTGGAACGTATGAGACTTAATCATAAGGGATGAAACTTCAACCTCTGAGGCTCCGCGGATCCCGGCGCTGGCGTCCCATTGCCAAGCACCAGCAAAAAAAAAGATGGGAATAAAACAAGGTTAGCACAATGGAAGTGACTTAGCACATACTCCACAAAGACAAAAAAAAAATAGCAACTCAGGTGCCCCAAGACAGCGTCCTGCCTGGTGCCTCCCAAAACACAATTATGGATCTTACAACTCAGCGTCCCGGCTAGCCGGGCTACGGATCGGTGAGCGGACGAGACCCTGAGGGCAGAAACCTCCTAATGCTGGGCGGCTCTGGAGCCTGCTAGCGCTATGAGGGCAGAAACATCCCCATGCCATGCTTCTTCTGATCTGGGGCGGTTAGACAGATACCCCACGGGGGAAGAAGACACCCCGTGTGCACCTTCCCTGGGTGTTTCTCAAAGGGACCCACCAGCCAACTCGCAGGGGAAGAAACCTCTATGGGTCTGGTTTACCCGAGCTACTCCTCAAAGATGCGAGTCATGAGGTAGTAACGCTCCGGCCTCGGGGGTTTGATAATGACATCCTAGATTGGCGTGCCACGTGCATGGTGTCTTCCTTACTACTGATCACCCATTCGCATCGAGCATATCCCAATAATATTGAACATAGCTTTCACATTCAATTAATAAACAAGTAAAATGGACAAGCTTCTTAATGAAGGGATTTTAGGGCGGAAATCCGGTAACGCAGCGGAACAGTTGAAAATCAAAATTTTCCGATTTCAAAACTTTTTCTCGGATCAATTAAATAAACTTATTTATTAATTACTCAATTATCAAATTATGAAATATTACACAAGAAATCAAATTTTTATGTAATTACCAAATTACCCCAAAACTTTGCATTTTGTTCATTTTAGTCCTAAATTGTTCAAAACAATTTTGGATGATTCTAAATCATTTATAATATAAATTTAACATGTCCTACATATCAAAATTCAAATTGCAACATGAAACCCCAAATTTGAGTCCCAAGGCCGAGAGCCTTATTGGTGGGCATAATTGTGATTTTGCAATTTTTTTATTCAAAACACGTGAAAATGAAATCCAATCAACCCAATATTTTACATGCATCATATACACATCCAAATACACACCATAAATGAAAAGCCCCAAATTTGGAAGTGGTCTTAAACCCTAATTTTTCAATTTCATCAAATTGGACAAATTAGACCAAATTAACAAAAACCAACACTTCAATCATGTTTCTTCCACACCAATCAAGCCTCACCACAATCGAGGACAATCCTCAAATCCAAATCCCAATCGGCGAAGTTATCAGCGCCCTTGAGTTTGTTCGCATCAAGAATACGCGCAAATTGATTAGTGGATGGTGCCGCCATCGTAAATCTATCATATAGATCACGAAAAACGGTTAACAGAAATTAAGTAGTTTCATATAATATCATAAGCATAAACTAGATCATGGATTTGTAATCTAAAAATGCATCACACACTAAATCATGCAATATTGTAATCCCCAAACAGAATACAAAGATTTAATAATTAAATTAAATACAAATAGTGAAAAGTGGATCACGTGAATATATTTCAGCTCACAACAGAGGCACGGTCTCGCCTACGTATATTCATCAGGTAGACAACTCATTTGTCAATCACTCACTAGTGACTCATGGGTTTCCAGTCCTGGTCGTTTCTCGTTTTGACTGCTAAGGCAGGACCACAAGGAGACGTACCAATGTTAAACTTGTCAATGATAAACTCAAGCTACTTGCGTAACCCTGACAGTTATGGCACATTCAGGATTCCGCTTTCGCTTGAATTTACCTAGTATCTAATATACATCCGACATAAATAAATCTCTATCGGCTACACCCTCACAGTAGAGGCACGGTCTCAGATGTAGCCACGGAGATATATTCATAAACCGTATTGACAAGACGGACCATATAACATGCATCAAATACATAATTACATTTAAACCTTATTAATTATGGATTTTCCGCTAAGTGTCATACACCCTAAATCTAATCAAATTAGATTAAAACATGCATGTATAAAGTTAAGAAAACATGATTAAACATTGAATTTAAAAGGGCTAATCATATTAGGGGGCCTAGAATCAGACTCGCTCTGATACCAATTTGAAGGGGTTTTAGGGCGGAAATCCGGTAACGCAGCGGAACAGTGGAAAATCAAAATTTTCCGATTTCAAAAATTTTTCTCGGATCATTTAAATAAACTTATTTATTTAATTATCCAATTATCAAATTATGAAATATTACACAAGAAATTAAATTTTTGTGTAATTACCAAATTGCCCCAAAACTTTGCATTTTGTTCATTTTAGTCATAAATTGTTCAAACTAATTTTGGATGATTCTAAATCATTTATAATATGAATTTAACATGTCCTACATATCAAAATTCAAATTGCAACATGAAACCCCTAATTTGAGTCCCAAGGCCGAGAGCCTCATTGTTGGGCATAATTGTGATTTTGTAATTTTTGTGTTCAAAACACACGAAAATGAAATCCAATCAACTCAATATTTTACATGCATCATATACACATCCAAATACACACCATAAATGAAAAGCCCCAAATTTGGAAGTGGTCTTAAATCCTAATTTTTCAATTTCATCAAATTGGACAAATTAAACCAAATTAACAAAAACCAATACTTCAATCATGTTTCTTCCACACCAATCAAGCCTCACCACAATGAAATAACTATAGATCAAATCTAGGTCATTTAAGAGTAGGTCAATAACTCTAGAATGGCAACAAGTTTCTCAAACCATCAAAAGAATGCTTGTTAACATATTAGAAGCATTCTATGATCTTATACATGCTTTAACCATATCCACAAACTTCCATCAAACAAAAACACAAAGAATAAAGAGTAGAAAAACTTGAGAACATCATAGCATGAAGCCCACAACAAGAGGAACATTTTTCTCTCTAATGGTAAGTTGGAAATACTTACTTAAAACAAAGTTTTTTCTTTGTTTTTCTTTTGTCTCAAGCTTCTTTGTCTTTCTTTTAATGAAGTTTCTGGTAAGGATTTTGACTTAATGAAACCCTAAAAGAAAACAAAATAATTTATACTCCCACCATCTAGCTTGGCCGAAAATGAGTATAAGAAAAATATCATGATATTTTTTTCATTTGCTTTAATTAATTACAACTTGTCCACTTGGTAAATTGATCATTACACTTTTAATGAATAATTCAAACAAGTCAACAATTGCAACTAAGTCATTAAAGTAAATATCATAACTTTAAAATATTTATATTTTAATTAATTTAATCATTTAACTATTAAATAATTAATTGAATACAAATATATTAAATATATGTATTATATTTACAATAAATATCAAATACATATATATTTATAATATTAGTCAGATATCTCAATTTGACAATTAATTAATGTGTATTTGAATTAATCTAACATTAAATTCAAATACACAAAAATTAAGGAAATGAATATCGGGTCCCTACACATGTATTTTGCGTTTAACCTTTAAACGACTTTATAAATAATCAATATTATTTATAATTGTTGCCCTAGTGCTCTACGAGTATATTTCATTAGTGAGACTCTCTAGATTCAGGCATATCCGTCACGAAATCCAATTTCGTGTCCATAATTTATTCACCCGTAAATTATGACGATCACGGATAAACTCGCTGAATCATACAGGTCGAGGTCATGGAAAATGTATAAATCCTTCGTCACATGTATCCGGATATATCCAAGAGATATAGATGTAAACGTCAAATCTCTTAAGGGATTATCCCGTCGACCTCTATATTAGCAATCTCAAAAAGAACATTTAGAACTGACTTCTAAAATGTACCACGGGCCCATGGTTTTTATCTGATTGCTAATCATATGGACTACCTATGCTCTGTACACAGAACTGACGGATCCTATATCGATACACACAGGACACCCTGAGGATCTATCAACACCCAACGAACAGGCAGAGGTCTGATCTAAATAGATCGGAGACGTGACTGCCATCTAAGTGTGGAAGATGTCTCATGCGCCCACAGTGGTATCTCAAGTCGAAGAATCACAAGTGCTACTCAACCCGATAAGATTCTTATTGATGTCGGTGTACCATCCATTAAGAATATTCGGTGAGTCGTTCAGTGTTTATCCGCTATAAATACATATATGTCTATACTAGTCTCCAAGACTTATGGTTCATTGAGAAACCATTGGAATCATATATTCCAGTATACGACATGTACCGGTCTCAATGGGTTTACTTTACTGACCAAATAGTGTAAACCTTGACCAGGAACAGTCTGAGAATGACAACGTCATGATACAACTCAATGTCAGTTGCGACGCTTCTGCAACAACATCATGATCAGTCATTTTAAGGTCATTACGTCTTTACCATATTAAAAGATACATTATATTATATAAACTACATATATATTATTCATAATAATAACGTTTTTACAATAGTATTCATATAGAAATACAACCGGGAATTGGCGCTCTGAGCACCAACCCCAACACTTAATTCAAAAGAGAAAGTTTTATTCATATTCAAGGGACCTGCTGCACTTCTTAAAACTTTTTGCGGGTCATTTTAAGAGAGGCTTTTACAATCATTTCTGGTTCTTTTCTTGCAGTCTGAGCTTCTTCAGATCATTCTGGTCTGAACTTGATTTTGAAGTTCCGGACCATGCTAACAGGGTCCCTTCGTGTCGAGCGCTCCATTAGCATCTTTGGACAATTCCGGAGCTCGGTCGAGAATCCTTCCCATGGTCTTTGGTGGCCCCCGTGAGATTTTTCTCATTTCCTCTCATTCGGGGAGGCCATTGCGCTGAACGGAGAGGCCCTGATAAATGTCGACCTCGTGCCATTGGCCCACTAGTTCCCTGGCCGATCATTGAGCACTACCTCCCTCCTGGAACTGAGGACCTGGCAGGCCGAACAAGCGTATCACCTTCTCTCAGATGAGCTTGTTCAGCTATGGTCGGCAAACGTCACCCATTTTTGACGTTACATTTCATTCTACAACTCAGTCCTAATGGGTGATCGTTGCCCATCCTTTTTACATTTCATTCTACAACTCAACAAGGAGAGCCATTGTTTCCCTCACCTTTCTTTCTGTCGTCAATCTTTTTTCCTCTTGCGAATCATTTCCTCTTTTCGTTCTGACCAACTTCTTCTCATTCCCTTTCCTTTTCGTCCAGTCTTCCTTTCGTTTTCCCAAACCACTATGATGCTGAACTCTCCAACGATCCATGGCTTCCGCCTTCAGCCATCGTTTTACTACGCAAGTTGCTTTTTTGTTCTATCCCCACAGACGGCGCCAACTGTTGACGGGTGATTTTCGTTCCAGGGGCAGTTTCGAGATAACCATCTCGAGACAATCATCCTTCAACCTTGAATTTGTTTGGTTATGGGAGACCAAAAGCAAATATTGCAAAAGACAAAGTAAACACAAGAATTGGCAAATAGTGTTTAACGTGGTTCGGCGGAGCTAATCAAACCTACGTCCACGGGCACAAAGTAGATGGTAGTTGTTATTACGAAAACTAGCTCGGCCGACCTGTGTCGAGGGAAGGTCTAAGCAAAATCGAGTTGTTTGCTTTTCAAGTTTTTAAAAGTGATACTCGTTTTTTTGCTACAAATTTCGCTATCCCTCCCAAATGAATCTAATCTTCTCTTTATATACTCAGAGAATTACAACACTGTTACCATGTTTCCATGACGTCTCCCATATGAACTTCCGACTGATTGACGGGTTCTCTGCCTCAAAACTGTCTTTGCCGAAAGCAAACCTACCACCTGACGGCTTGTCACATCACCATGTTTTCTCTGCTGCCGCACGCGATAATAATGACGACAGCCTGTAAAGTGCTCTCAAATAATAGCATATGTCATAAGGAAAAGTCCGAATTACCCATGATCACACGTCAGTCTTAGGGAGGTCGGTCAATGACCTATTGAGCTACTAAAACTGTTCCCTTCCTGACCCAAAAATATTTGAGCTCATCAACTTGTTCCATAAGGTAAGATAAAACCAAATCGAGCCACCGGTCTACTGTGGTCGACCACGACTCTGAGGTTGTCGGTCTCTGAAACCTGCAACGCGTTGTGTCCTATGGTCAATACCTCTGAACATCTGATCCTCCAAAAGTGGTAAATTTCATCTATGTCCTTGTCGAACTGTTCAATTACCTTAGTTTCAGAAATCCCCATCAACATTATTCATTTTAATAATCATAATATTAACTTTGTAACCATTACTTATTGTTATAGTTCATAATCGGTACAAAAAATCGCATCGAATTCTTATTGAATTTTTCAATCGAAACGGAAAAATATTCTGAATATAAGATTCCAAATCTGAATCGAGATTAAGGATTTTTTAAGTAATGAATCGATGACGCAACATGAATATTCAAAATTAAAAATCGTCACAAGTACAATATAACAGCTCATATAGGAATATGCCTACGGGTATGAGTGTCCCTTCATTCACATGAAATACAAGAAACCATCAATAACCAGACACGACATCAAATCAAAATTACGGCGGCGTTACGTTCTAAGAAAGCCATCACAGTCACAGAGCTCAGAAAAAAAAACAACATGGGTTTGCAGGTTTGATTCCCAACTTATGTGTTTACTGTTCTATTACTTCTGTTTGATTTGATTTTATGGATTCTAATTTGCATGCTTATGAGCGTCCTCTTGTTCTGTCAGATCTTGTTTGCACAATTTTTTGTCAATACGCGTGTAAGGTTCAAACCTCCTGAGACACAGTCCCAGAAATGGGTGTTTAATTCCAAGAAAATGCCTCCAAATGGCACAAGCACACAAATTACAGTTCTACAGGTTACTAAACTAAGAAATTAAAATAATTGCTCATTATGAGTCTTCATTTTCATCGCTTCCTTGCTTCTTTCTATACTTGGGCCTTTTATAGTGCATGACTTCACCAAACGTTGGTGCAATTTCGTTGTCTTCTTCCCACTGAGCCCCCACATTCTCTGTGCATATGCAACTACTGGATCATGCGAGCAACTGCTGGATCATGCGAGCAACAAATGGATCGTGCATGTAACTGTTGGGTAACTTACTAAATCGTGGGGGTTGACACAGGTTTGTGTATATGACACGTCGAATGTATCTCATAACTAACCAACCGTTTTGGAAGTGTCTGTTACTTCTTCCTTCATGATTACGCCTATTCCTTGGATCGTCCTGAATTAAGCCTTCCTGGGCCGAACCCTTCTTCGTCCTGACTCCATCCTTTTTCACCCTTAGATATGTCATCCCTTTTCTTCCTTCCTCGGCCCATTCGTCCTAGGGAGATTTATTTCTGTTAACAAATTTGTTCTTTAAACTTCCTAGATTTTGCTTTTATTTCCTATAATTAGTAAATAGTTCAGTTTTTTTTTATGGGCGGCTCAAGTTTTGTTTGGGTATTAGTTAAAAAAAATTACCGGTCCTTGATAAATTAAAAATATTTTTCGAAAAAAATTAGAAAGATCATATAATTATTTACTAAAATATAATAATTTTATAATTTTATATTACAATTAACTAACCAACAATTAGGGAAATTTTGTTATTTTTTACCATAAAAATTGATAATAATTTTATAATACACTTCAATATATAAACACAAATTTTTGTAGGGCTTTCTATTTGGAGTGAGGCCTTAGACTCGCCTAAATTGACTAAAAATCGAGCCACCTATGTTTGCTGTTGATCATTCAAGTTAGATTTTGATAACTCGTATGAAGTGAAAGTTTTGGGAATTAGATTTTCTTAGTTCATTCGTAAGTTCCTGGAGTTTGATTTGAATTTTAAATTCCATTTTCAGGTTCTTGACTCTTAACTTGCATTGAAAATATTATTCTTCCATGACTTAATGGCATTGGCCGGTACTATATCAAACTTCTGTATGGCACCAAGGAGTTTGGCTTATTCGAGGGCTGTTGTCCTCCGATGGCTGTTTGGTGTTACAGTTAAAAAAATATGACGAAAATACATCGTGATTCATAAACGGGTCATGTAATTTCATTTTATATTAAAAAAATAATTGCGATGTGTTTTTACAAAACTCAGTTTTTTTAAAAAAAAATATCATGATTAGTGTAATCGTAATTTTTTTATTAATAATCATACACTTCGAAATTATGTTTGAATCAAAGCATAATTTTATTATATCAAACCATAATATCATATAGAGCGGAGCAAAAATTATGGATCTGTAAATGGGGTTTTGCAGGAGGAGTTTGAGCAATATGCTGAGAAAGCTAAGACCCATGAAAACAAGCTTATCCTTTACGGGCTCTACAAGCAAGCCACCGTTGGACCAGTGAACACAAGTTAGAATTCCATTTCCAACACTATATGTTCATTCAAAAAATGGTTATGTCTCTGTTCTTGGAGGTGGTATATCATGTGCCGGGTGTATATGTCATCTCTCTCACAGCAGGCGGGGACTCACACAGTTGTAAGACCCGCCTGCTGTGAGAGATATGACATATACACCCGACACATAATATAATTTCGCTGTTCTTTGTTGTGAAATAAGGATCACTCTTGGAAGTGTTTGAGGAAAAACCGAATTCGTATTATTACTACAAGAATAATACACAAGTTTTACACAAAGAAAAACTAAATGAAAAACCTCACACTTCTCTCTACAATTCTACTCTCACTGGGATGATTTTAGGCTCCCTGGAAGTCTGAATTTATAGGCAAGGATTGGTTACTGTTCACCCTTGATTTATGCCTTCAATTGCTCCTTGATTCATGGTGATAACAATCTTCCACCAAAAGTATTTTGGTTTCATGCATAAAGAAGTCAAGCTCTACCTAAACTTGGATTGGCTTCTTCTTCAATTAGTCTTCAAGGGGGCCATGCAGTTGGTAGCAGGGCATTTCAACAAATCTCCCCCTCGGTGAAGATTTCTCCAAATCTGAGCCGACCATCAATCATCATCACTGACAGCTATCCCGGCTATGTCTCTGCACAACTCTAGCTTGTCTCGGGTAACCACCTTTGTTAACATGTCTGCTGGATTCTCATCTGTATGGATCTTCACTAGTCTCAGCAGTTGTTGATCCATCACCTCGCGTATCCAGTGATAGCGAATATCAATGTGTTTCGTCCGGGAATGATACATTGAGTTCTTGCTCAAGTCCAGAGCACTCTGACTGTCACAATGTATCTTGTATTCTGTCTGCTTGATCCCTAACTCTTGGAGAAACCGCTTTAGCCACAACATTTCTTTTCCTGCCTCAGCTATGGCAATGTGCTCAGCTTCTGTTGTGGATAATGCTATACACCTCTGCAATCTTGACTGCCATGACACAGCTCCCCCTGCAAAAGTGTAAATGAATCCTGATGTAGATTTCCTACCATCAAGATCTCCCGCCATATCTGAATCTGTATAGCCTTCCAAGATCGGATCAGCTCCCCCGTAACACAAACGAAACTTCATTGTACCTTTGAGGTACCTGAGAATCCATTTGACTGCCTCCCAGTGTTGCTTTCCAGGGTTAGAGAGAAAACGGCTCACTACACCCACTGCGTGTGCAATATCTGGCCTGGTACATACCATTGCATACATTAGGCTTCCAACAGCTGAAGAATATGGAATTGCTGACATTTCCTCTATCTCTTTCTTGGATGAGGGGCACGAACTCTTGCTCAGTTTGAAATGGTGTGCTAGCGGAACGCTGACTGGTTTGGCTTTCTGTATATCGAACCTCCTGATTACCCGCTCAATATACCTCTCCTGTGAAAGCCATAACTTCTTGTTCTGTCTGTCACGACAATCTCCATTCCCAAAATCTGTTGAGCTGGTCCCAAGTCTTTCATGTCGAAAGCCTTGGAGAGTTCCTTCTTCAGCTGGCTGATCTTCGCTGCTTCTTGTCCAACAATCAACATGTCATCTACATACAGTAGAAGAGCAACGAAATTTCCATCTGGAAACCTCTGAATGTATACACACTGATCTGCTGCAGTTCTTTTGTAGCCTTGACCCACCATGAATGAGTCGAACTTTTTGTACCACTGCCTCGGAGCTTGTTTGAGCCCGTACAAGCTCTTTTTCAGCTTGCAAACAAGGTTTTCTTTACCTGAAACCTTGAATCCTTCTGGCTGCTCCATGTAGATTTCTTCATTCAGATCACCATGAAGAAATGCTGTTTTGACATCCATCTGTTCAAGCTCCAAGTTTAATCTGGCTACCAATCCTAGGATAACTCGGATTGAAGCCATTTTTACCACCGGTGAAAAAATCTCATCAAAGTCAATTCCTTTTTCTGTAGGAATCCTTTGACCACTAGCCGAGAGCTTGTGTGTTTCACCACTTTCCCGCTGCCATCTTTCTTGAGCTTGAATACCCATTTGTTCTTCAGTGCCTTCATTCCATGTGGGAGCTTCACTATCTTATAAGTATTGTTTTTTCTGCAGAGATTCCATCTCATCCTGCATTGCGTGCAGCCATTTGTCTTTGTCCTTATGAGATACTGCTTCGTTGAAGGTTTCTGGCTCCCCCTCGTCAGTTAGCAGAATGTATTCTGATCCTGAGTATCTGGCTGATGGAATCCGGCCTCTCTCGGATCTTCGTACTGGAGGTTCTGGCTGTCTGATATCATCCGGATCTGTGGATGAACTCGAAGCCTCTGATGGAGCAGGTTGCAGCTCCCCCTGCTCAACACATCTTTCCTCCTCTGGTTCTGCTTCTGGTATGTCTTGCACCCCATCATCATCTGTGGCCACTGGTGTTGGTTCTGGTGTTGGGGTTGTGTCTGGATTTGCATCGGCATTGTCGGCACTGGTTTTAGAAGGCATCTTGGGCTTTTCAATGTCTTATATTGTCTGGTCTTCAAGAAACACTACATCCCTGCTTCTGATGACCTTCCTTTCCTTCGGGTCCCATAACCTGTATCCAAATTCTTCGTCTCCATAGCCTATGAAGATGCATGGAGTAGTCCTTGCATCGAGCTTCTGTCTGAGCTCATTGGATACATGTGCAAATGCTAAACATCCAAATATTCTGAGATGAGAATATGAAGGATTCTTACCAGACCACACTTTCTCCGGAATCTCGAAGTTCAACGGTACGGATGGTGATCTGTTGATCAGGTAGCAGGCGGCACGAACAGCTTCTCCCCAGAATGGCTTTGGCAGCTTAGCCATACTGATCATGCTCTGACTTTCTCCATAATGGTGCGGTTCATCCTTTCAGCGACACCATTGTGTTGTGGGGTGCGTGGAACAGTCCTCTCTTGTCGAATGCCGTGACTTCCGCAGTAGGCATCGAACTCCCTGGAAGTGTATTCGCCTCCATTGTCTGTACGAAGGCATTTCAGTTTCTTCCCTGTTTCACGCTCGACCATGGCATGGAACAGTTTGAAATAATCCAGGACCTGATCCTTTGATTTCAGAAAATACACCCATACTTTTCGAGAAGCATCGTCAATAAAAGTCAGAAAATATTTATTACCGCCTAGTGAGTTTACCTCCAAGGGACCACATACATCAGAGTATACCAGACTGAGTAACTCTGATTTCTTTGTAGATGAGAAATTAAAAGAGACTCTGTGTTGCTTACCGAATAGGCAGTGGTTGCAAGGATCCAAATTAGCATTTTTGGAGACGGTGATTAGATCCCTTTTGTCAAGGTAGACAACCCTCTTTCACTCATGTGACCGAGTCTCTGGTGCCACAGATTCTGAGAAGCCTCCCGTTCAGCTACATTGAGGCTTTCTGCACAAATCTTCACATGAGTCTTGTACAAGGTTCCACAGATGTGTCCTCGGGCGATGACCATGGCACCTTTTATCATCCTCCAAGTGCCGTTGCTGAAGTGGTTAGCATAGCCCTGTTTGTCAAGGGCTACTCCCGAGAGTAAGTTGAGCCGAAGTTCTGGAACATGTCTGACCTCTTTCAGGGTTACTGTATACCCTGCATTTGTCCGCAACTGTACTTCACCAATTCCCGCTATCTGAGAAGAACTGGTATTCCCCATCTTCACTGCTCCAAAGTCTCCTGCTTTGTATGTTGTGAAGAAAATCTCTGTGAGGAGTGACGTGGTAGGATGCTGCAGTATCTACCACCCACTCGACATCCTGAGTTGCGTGTGTGAAGGCATGCTTCTTCCTGACCGGAGCATATAGCTACATCTACAGTGGTAACTACCAGTGTCTCCGCATCATTCTTCTTCGGCTGGTTATTGCCTTGTCCCTGCTCCCGTTGCAGTTTCCGGCAATTTTCTTCAAGTGGCCTTCTATGCCACAGTGGAAGCACTTGTATGTCTTTTTCTTGTCTTTGGACCTGCCCCTGCTTTTGCTTCTGCCTCTTCTCCCACCTTGATGTTTCTCTTGTTGTCTTCCTCGTTGCTCCGAGACAAGGGCTTCTGTCTGATCTGAGCCCACGTCTTTTCTTCTGGCTTCTTCATTTGACAAGGCATCATTTACCATAGGCATGGTAAGTTTGCCTCCTGGAGCTGAGTTGCTGAGAGTAACCACCAGAGTCTCCCAGCTATCAGGAAGAGAACTGAGTAGCAAGAGGGCTTGAACTTCGTCTGCCAGTTGCATGTCTACTGCAGACAACTGATTCACCAGGCTCTGGAACTCGTTGGTGTGTTCTGCAACGGAAGTTCCACTCCGTAGTTCAGGTTCACCAGACGCCTCATGATTAAGGCCTTATTCCGAGCTGTTTTGGCCTGGAACATGTCTTCCAATTTCCTCCACATTTCATAAGCATTTGTGTCCTGTGCTACGTGGTGGAAGACACTGTGACCGATCCACTGCCTAATCTGACCCAAGGTTGTTGTTGAGTTTATTCCAGTCACACTCATTACAGACTCTGGTTTCACTCCCTTCAACTCGATGACATCAAACAGATCTTTACAATGTAAAAAATCTATCATCCTAGGTCTCCAGAGGGAGTAATTAGTGGCAGCCAGTTTAATCATTGCACCAGAATGAGAATCCTCCATCTCCATTTTAAGTTTTAAAGTTTAAAATGAGAATACACTAAAATCGCGTCTGAATTTCACAAATCGGAGGTCACCGTTGCGTCCGGAACGGTCGAAAATGGTGGAATAGACACTCCTTTGGTCTAAATCCGACACATGGGCTGATTTGTAAATTCCTAAAACTTCTGGGGCAAAACTGTAAATTTCAAAACTTCAGGGGGCTAAATGAAATTTACCAGGCTGCTGACGTGGCAGTGCTGACGTGGCAGGTGGGACCCAGTGCTGACGTGGCAGCTGACGTGGCAAGCTGACGTGGCAGCTGACGTGGCTGTGGCGGGACCCGTATGCTGACGTGGCGGACAGGTGTCACTGACGTGTCGGCTGACGCGGATCGTCTTCAACCTTCAGCAGCGCGTGCGGCGCGTGGAACGCGTGAGGGCGCGTGGGAAGCTCTCTGGAAGGCGCGTGCGGCGCGTGCGGCCTGCTGGGACGTCGGTTCGGTCGCCGGAAAATACCACCGTGCTCGTCTCGACGTGAACTAGCTGATGGTACCCTCAAAATGAATTTTTGACAACTTTTCCGGAACTCGAATTTTCCGAACCAAACTCCGTTCTTCGGTTTTTCGATCCCAATGAAGAACCAAAGCTCTGATACCACTTGTTGTGAAATAAGGATCACTCTTGGAAGTGTTTGAGGAAAAACCGAATTCGTATTATTACTACAAGAATAATACACAAGTTTTACACAAAAGAAAAACTAAATGAAAAACCTCACACTTCTCTCTACAATTCTACTCTCACTGGGATGATTTTAGGCTCCCTGGAAGTCTGAATTTATAGGCAAGGATTGGTTACTGTTCACCCTTGATTTATGCCTTCAATTGCTCCTTGATTCATGGTGATAACAATCTTCCACCAAAAGTATTTTGGTTTCATGCATAAAGAAGTCAAGCTCTACCTAAACTTGGATTGGCTTCTTCTTCAATTAGTCTTCAAGGGGGCCATGCAGTTGGTAGCAGGGCATTTCAACATTCTTGACCCATTCTTGCTATTGCTTTTGCAGCAAGACCTGGAATATTTAACATGAGGGACAGAGCCAAGTGGGATGCATGGAAGTCTATTGAAGGTAGTTTCGTAATCTGTAGTTCAAAATTCACTCGTTTCTTACTTGAACAATTAAGGATGCCCAGTGCATGAGGTTTCCTATATTGTGGGTTCTGATGAAGATTCAATATGTGCGCAGTCTTATCTTTATATTTTTGCAAAGAGGTTGTTTCCGCGACTCAAACCGATGACCTCCAAGTCACAATAAAATAAACTTACCATTATACCAAGACTCATCCTCCAACAATAAAGGCTATTGAAGGTAGTTTCATAATCTGTAGTTCAAAATTCACTAATTTCTTACTCGAACAATTAAGGATGCCCAGTGCATGAGGTTTCCCATATTATGGGCTCTAATGAAGATTCAATATGTACGCAGCCTTAATTTTATATTTTTGTTAAGATGTTGTTTCCGTAATTCAAACTTGTGACCTCCAAATCACAATGAAGTAAACTTATAATTACACCAAGACTCATCCTCCTCCGACAATCAAATTAAAAATTAATCTTTCTTCATTAGTTGCAAATTCATAATTAAATCTGTGTGTTTGGCAGGGAAATCCAAGGAGGAAGCAATGAGAGTGGCTGGTGTTTCCGCTTGACCTTTCGCTGTATGCTTCCCTTATAATCTGAATCTTATGTTTGAAAATAGCCGGTTTCAAACTTGTGCTATGTTACTTCTGAATTACATCTCTTTCAATTATGTACTTCTCTTAAAATCCCTTGGAATTGCCAAGTTTGTGTTATCTCGTGAATGAGATTGTCGAATCCTGAGAGTACGTTTCTTATAAGAATCTGAAATAGTTAAACCCGAAAAAATTGATTTGACGATATGATTTTTTTTAAAAAAAGAGCTTGCTGCACGCTGCTAAAGTTGAAAAGCTTCAAATTAAATGTCTCAGTACAATTTTTTATGGATCATTCCCCACGGAATCACAGCTGGGTTAATCATGCCCATCAAATCATATCAGTATGTGTCTAGTAGCACTTGAAAGGTTGGCTACTAGCTTTAGCTTTTTGGTCATTAGATCAGGTTGCAACCATCAAGCAGGCGCAGCTCCGAGTTTTAAAAAAGCGATAGATAAATTTTTAAAATATGTGATCTTTTATTAATAAAATATAGATTTTTTTTATCTATCTTATTATAATGAGTATTAATTAATTTTTTCTTTAAATTTGAGGACTCTTAAATTTGGCCCAAATTTAAGGGCCTATACGGCCGCCTGTGTAGACTGTCCCCAACACCACTCCTGCTATTAACATAACAATTTAATAATAAATAAGACCATGTTAGAATTTAGTTTTACATACAATTGAATGCAAGTATCCAACTCAATTGTTGAATGATGAACATTAAAGTGAGTAAACCATTTAGGTCTATTGGTGTTGACCTAGAAAAGATGGAATGGTACTTTTAAATGGGAAATTATTTTTTCAAGCATGGTAAGGGATTTAAATTTTTTCCCAAGTTCTTTTGAGCTCATAGAAAAGCCTCCTTGATTCTTAAAGAAACATAATCTAATAATAGTAATGTAAAATGTGAAGCCCTTGTCATCCGTTGGATGAGGGACACATGGCACAATCCTTGCCGTTGTCCCAATTGCCTTTATTTGCTCATCCTATATAAAGGCCACTTAGGTTGAGAATTAGGAGAGAGTTTTCATTATTTGTATTCCCTTAATAATTGGCTAAGTGTTAAGCCTATTCCCTAAGTCCAAGTTAGTGTAGTCTTCAATTGGGAATTTGAGAGATTGTCACTTTTAGAGATTAGGGTTCTTTGTGAGATTTGGGGAAATACATTTTGTAAACGGATTCAAGATTCCGTGTGTAATCTTGAAATTGCTTAGTGCAGCGAGCTCCCTATTCCGGAGTTCAACGTGGATGTAGTCGGAATTTTTCCGGTGAACCACGGTAAAAATCGTGCATTCTTGATTGTTTGATTGACGAATATTACGACAAAATCTAACAATTGGTATCAGAGCTTTTGGAGATAAAGATCCAGTGGGCTGAATTGGAGAGTCATCTGTGACCAAGATCAAAGCCCAAAAATCATTGACGAAAGCAGAATTTTCAAAAGGGGGCAGTGAAGATCAAAAACCCACGCAGCCCTTCATTCGTCAAAAGAAAGATCAAAGAAGACTCATCTTTCTTCATTTCGACAAAGAAGAACTCAATTGGAGAAACTGCCATACTTTGATTAAGCTGCCGATTGCAAAAAGATACTTGCAATCACAGATTAAAAGCCCAAGATTCATCGTAGAAGAAGAAAACCCTAGTGTTGCCGATTCAAGAACTGCCCTACTTTGAAGACGACGGCCAAAACAGAAGAGCCAGAGACCAAAGAAGATCACTTTGCCGCGATAAACACAGAGACGAGAGCAGTGACCGAATTGGGCGGCAAAAGCAACCCCTAATTCTGGTCAATTAACAGATCGAGTACATCAACGACTTCTGGAAAATTGAAGTCACGGCATCAAAAGAAGACGAAGGGCATCAAGAATCTGTAAACTTGAAGAACACAAAAGCCACAGCCGAGAACAATTTCGCAGACTCCAAGAACAGCCGAATTGAACTGTTTGTGACCAAGAACCTAGGGTGTCCGTCGATCGTTTAAGGAGAAGTGGGTGACGCCGTCCAACTGAGTCGCCATTCTTCATTTGTCTCTTGGCTTGCAGGGTGTGATTTGTGGGTGTCGATCGTGGATTTGTTGGGTGTTTCGGATTCTGTGAGTTGGGTAAAGAGGCAGTGAATTGCCGATTGTGCTGTCGAATCTGTTGTGGGTTTGCTGTTTTGTTTGATTGATTGTGTTTAGGCAGTTTGTGTGAATAGCCTAATTGGCTTAGGCAGTTTGAGTGTGTAGAGCCGAATTGGTGCTTGGGAAGTCAGACACTGTGTTACCTATTGCTAATTTGGGGAGTAATTGCCGAGAGTGATTGCGGAATTGTCATCGGGTGATTACTGTAAAAGAAAAGGAAATGTCGACGATGAGACTCGACATTGGAATCTTTGACGGGAAAGGGGATTTCACTACTTGGAAGAAGAAAATGAAAGTCCTGCTTTCTCACCACAAGGTGGCTTTGGCACTGGAACCGGATCCAGAAAAGTGGCCAAAGATGGAAAAGGAAACGAAGGAGGAAATCCTGGAAGAGGCTTACAACCTGATTTTCCTTCACCTTGGAGATTCGGTCATCAGAAAGGTTGACGGAATGGACACCGCCATTCAACTATGGGGTAAACTCGAATCTCTTTATTCTGTTATTTCTGCACCAAATTTAGTGTTCTTAAAAGGAAATTTGTTTAATTACAAGATGGATACTAGTAAGTCGATTGATGATAATTTGGATGAATTCACGAAAATGACTCAAATCCTTAAAGGAACTGACCAAGCCCTAGGAGATTCTAGCGAAGCTATGATCCTTTTAAATGCATTACCTGAAGAATATAGTGTCGTTAAGAATTCTCTACAGTACACAGGAGTTGTACCTAGGTTAGACTTGGTGATATCTGGTATAAGGGCTAGAGAGCTAGAACTTAGAACCAGTAGGAGAGGAGGAGCGAACTTATTCGTGAAAGGAAAAAATGAAAGGAAATATAATGGTCCTAATAATCATCAGACTAGTAACCAAGAACCTAAAGGCAAGAAAAAGAACAAACAGGATAAGAATAAAGATAGTGACAAAAAGTGCTATCATTGTGGAAAGATGGGACACCTTAAAAAGAATTGTTATAAGTTCCTGAGGGAACAGGAAAATGAAGGCAGCGCCACTGTGGCTGCCGAAAAGGAGTCGATGTGCCTATCTGAGGCATTGACTGTGTGTAGGAATCACATTAGCAGAGAATGGATTCTGGACTCCGGGTGTTCCTTCCACATGAGTCCGTATAGGGACTGGTTTGTCAACTTTAGAAATTCAGATCAAGGCACTGTGTATATGGGTAATGACAATACATGTAGGATACAGGGGGTTGGGGACATAACTCTTAAACTTCATGATGGTAAAGTTAGGATTCTTACTGACGTTAGATATGTACCTGACTTGAAACGGAACCTGATATCACTAGGGACACTAGATGAATTAGGTTTCACATATAAAGCACATAAAGGAAACATGCACATATCTAAGGGTAATAAACTGATCCTAACTGGTATTAAGAGAAATGGATTGTATGTTCTAAATGGCCAACATGTATTCTCGGATAAACCCATTTCTGCTTTGACTTCTAATGTTGATATGACTAATATATGGCACTTGAGACTTGGCCATATAGGCCAGAAAGGAATGCAGGTACTCAGCAAGCAGGGACAATTTGGAAAGGACCAGTTGAAGCCACTTGAGTTTTGTGAGATCTGTGTGTTGGGCAAACAGCACAGACAGAGCTTCCCAACTGGAGTTCACTTGTCAAAGGCGAGTCTGGAGTATCTTCATTGTGATTTGTGGGGACCAGCAAAGGTCCAGACACATGGGGGTAAGAAATATTTCCTCTCTATTGTTGATGACTACAGTAGGAAGGTATGGACATTCTTACTTAAATCAAAGGATGAAACTTTGACTAAATTTAAAGAATGGAAAGTATTGGTAGAAAATCAAACTAGTAACAAAGTAAAGGTCTTGAGAACTGATAATGGCTTAGAATTTTGTAATACTGAGTTTGACCAATACTGTACTAGTGAGGGTATCCTGAGACATAGGACTGTTAGAAACACCCCTCAACAGAATGGAGTTGCGGAAAGAATGAATAGAACCTTATTAGAAAAGATCAGATGTCTTTTATTTTCTTCCGAACTTCCGAGGGCCTTTTGGGGTGAAGCCCTCAATACTGCTACTCATTTGATTAACCTAAGCCCTAATAGTTCAGTTCAGTTTAAGACACCAGAAGAAATCTGGTCTGGTAGAGCTCATAAGCTTGCACACCTTAGAGTATTTGGCTGTGAAGCCTATGCTCACCAGTCCGTAGGTAAACTAGAACCGAGGTCAATCAAATGTGTTTTCCTAGGAT
Source organism: Zanthoxylum bungeanum (assembly GCA_019454045.1). NCBI lineage: Eukaryota > Viridiplantae > Streptophyta > Magnoliopsida > Sapindales > Rutaceae > Zanthoxylum > Zanthoxylum bungeanum. The sequence continues at coordinate 71,039 of SKCR01039365.1, forward strand.
ACCAAGAAGGGACAAAAGGGTATAGGTTATGGGAAAGGGAATCACCTGGAGTCAAAGTCATGGTTAGTCGGGATGTTATATTCAATGAAATTTGTTTTCCTTGTAAATCTACTAACAACAATGCAGGTGCCTTAGAAAAGGATCTAGCAGATTTTGATTTTGCAGGTGGAGCTCAGATGCAGGTGGAGCCAGGGACATCAAGGACCGCTGAGCAAGTCGGTGACATGTCAGGCACGGAGACATCTGAGGACACCCAGCCCAGGAGAAATAACCAGGAGGAAAACAGAAATGAAGTAGCAGAGATACAAGAACAAATTGAAGAGGACACAGTAGATCAAGTGGATCATACTGAGCAGCATGATGAAACACCACAAGACACTTTAGCCAACTACCAGCTAGCAAGAGACAGAAGTAGGAGGCAGGTAAGGCCTCCTACCAGGTATGATTACTCAACTAATGATTTGTATTTCTGTGCGTTAATAGCAAGTCATGAAATTAATGGGGTTGAGCCTGCTAGCTTAGGAGAGACATTAAAGTCTACCCATAAACTTGAATGGGAAGCGGCTATAGAAGAGAAGATGTTTTCTCTTAGTATTAGACCTGAGGTGATAAAAATGGAAAATGTGCCTTATGCTAATGCTATTGGTTCTGTGATGTATGTCATGATTAGTACTAGACCTGACTTGTCATATGCTGTATCTTTATTGAGTAGGTTTATGTCTAATCCAGGTGGAGCACACTGGAGTGCTTTACACAATGGTTGTTAAGATACTTGAATACTGCTGTTGATTATGACTTATGTTTTAACCAATCTAACGCTTTAGATTTGGTAGGGTATGTTGATTCTGATTTTGCAGGTTACAGAGACTCAAGAAAGTCAACTACCGAAGCAGAGTATCATTTTGTGCGGGAAATTATCTCAAGTGGTAAGATTGAGATTAAGAAGGTTCCAACAGAAGATAACCCATCGGACATGGGGACAAAGATTGTGGCTGCTACCAAACTCTTCCACTGCATGAAGCTGTTGCAGGTGGGGGTTGGCTGACCTTGCAGCCGACATGAGCGGTGATGTGAGTAGGTGAGTTTGCTGTGCTATTTTGACCTTAGTGTGTCTTTGTGTATGATTGGGAGTGAGAAATGTTTTTGGGCTTCAAGGTGGAGATTGTAAAATGTGAAGCCCTTGTCATCCGTTGGATGAGGGACACATGGCACAATCCTTGCCGTTGTCCCAATTGCCTTTATTTGCTCATCCTATATAAAGGCCACTTAGGTTGAGAATTAGGAGAGAGTTTTCATTATTTGTATTCCCTTAATAATTGGCTAAGTGTTAAGCCTATTCCCTAAGTCCAAGTTAGTGTAGTCTTCAATTGGGAATTTGAGAGATTGTCACTTTTAGAGATTAGGGTTCTTTGTGAGATTTGGGGAAATACATTTTGTAAACGGATTCAAGATTCCGTGTGTAATCTTGAAATTGCTTAGTGCAGCGAGCTCCCTATTCCGGAGTTCAACGTGGATGTAGTCGGAATTTTTCCGGTGAACCACGGTAAAAATCGTGCATTCTTGATTGTTTGATTGACGAATATTACGACAAAATCTAACAAGTAAAAACATGTATCAATAAATATCAAGTTATTTATAAGTTCTCTTCAAGTTTCATTTCATTTAGGAACAGTCCACACAGACAATCGAATAGAGCCCTAAATTTGAGTCAAAATTAAGAACTATTAAATATAAAATAATAATAATACAAATTGTAACAATAAGAGGTTACTTATTTAAAAAATTCGTTTAGAGTCTCCTAAAATTAAGATCCCTAGCTTCATCCAATTTGAATCTTGGGTCCTTGAGCTCAAGCTAATTTAAAGTTTTGATTCTTGCACTTATATAATCAAAAAGTAATAACACCTACAACAAAGTATGTGTACATAAAATAAAATAAACTCCAATCCCATTTAAAATCATTTTCACATGGTTGTTGAGATTTTGGAGTAGCTTTCTTGAAAAACGAGTTTGGTCCCAAAACCTAATCAATATGAAAAAAATAAAATAAAATAAAAAATCAATTATAATAGAGAAATAGTATTACCATTTTCATGTTCTAAGATTATGTAAATGAGTAAATTTTTCATACATGTTAGTTAGACGGGACATGAATGGATATTGATATCTTCGTGTGAACGAGGACTTATACAGAAGCTCAACACATGTCAAATTTTCGCATCCGTTGATTGAACGGATCAAATATAAATATTGATATTCTCGATCGTATCATACTTGATCCGTTAACATCTCTATCTCCAAAAAAAAAAAAAAAAAATTAAAAAAAAATGAAATAACATGCTAGCAATTAAATGATCCTTTGGTCCAACTTGACCGATAGATGAACTTAAACCAAAGAACAATCAAAGGTAGACTAGGACCATGCTAGTTTACAAGGAGGGATTGCAATATGTAAAATGATATTATAACCGAAAATATTATCCCATGTAATGTCCGAAAAGATAAAATCAAAACGATATTTCTTTTATTTTTTCTTTTCAGACGCTGAATCGGGCAATATTTCGGACATTGTAACATCACTTCGACAATATACATGATAATATTTATATGGGAGAATATTTTTCATATCTATTTATATACTTGTTTACTCATTTATTAAAAAATGATATATTTTTTTTGTAAAATATTAATTTATATTCTTATTTTGACTAAAATTGCCAACAATTCCTTAATTGAATTTATCAAACAATGCTTCGTCCCATCTTTGAGGTCGAGTTTTATTAATATTTATATTGGACTTTTTATTATAATATTAATACGATTTACTATCATGTTGGTTTTGTTACAAACTACTACACATTTCCCTCTTTTGTTTCCCCATTAAAAATGAAATTATAAATAATAACAAAAGAGCTATTACATGATTTCATTTACACTAACCAATGAAAAATTATATTACAAAAATTATGTCATCAGTGACAGAAATAAAATTTTAGTTAAACGGGTCAAAATGAAGAAACTATAAAATTGATTAAACTAAAACATAAAAAAGTTTTACAATTAAAGAAACTAGCTATAAAGATCATAGTACTTTTTAAACCCATAAAATTATGTAAAATATGAGGGAGACAAAAGTTAAATGTAAATTTTATATATATATATAATCAGATCAAGACGTCTTAACCGTGTCAAGCTAAACAAAAAAAAATACGTATCGCGAGACGTTAAAAAAAACACATTTTCAATACATTGAAATGTGTGGTTTTTTTTTTTTGTTTGTCTATGTGTATATGTATGTATGAGTGGTTATGTCATTGCAATTACTTAGGTAGCAATATAATAATATTTTGTCAAGCATATTAAAATAATTAAATTGATGGTAATTATATTTAATACAACTACTCATTTTATATATTTAATAATTGGTAATATCACGTCACTCATATAATTTTAGCACAAAAATTTACTCATATTTAAGTTATCCCATGAGTGGCTAGATACAAATGTTGCAATAAAATTTACATTGAGATGACAAAAATTCCAAATGTGTTATATATAAATGGCGTATAACATAACAAACCAACTTGAAAAAAAAACCTAATAATTATACTTTTTTTTTTTTTTACCTCACAAAGAAAAATACATAATGACCACGATACAATTAGGGGTGGCAAAACGAATCCTAAAGAAATCGAATCCAAATGTGATGGATTCGTATTCGATTCGTTTATTAAACGAATCATAATATCAGGATTCGTATAGTCATGATATTATTTAATATCATAATTTATCATATTTGATTTACATTAATTCTTCATAAATATATACATATAAAATATGTAATTAATATATTTATTAAAAATATCTCACCAAATATCGAAAATATTATTTTTTCTATGATAATTAGTAATAATTTCTCGAATCTTAATTGAAAAATAACAAAAACTAGTAAAAGAAAATAATAAAACGAATCATAAACGAATAAACGAATCCATGAGCTTAAATTCGTATTCAATTCGTTTAATAAACGAATCGAATCGAATTGACCCATTTATTAAACGAATCCATTTTTTCAAACTCGTATCCGCTTTAAAGCGAATCGAATCGAACGAATAAACGAATCATAACCCAAATTGCCACCCCTAGATACAATGTTAGTTAGTGATGGACATTAAATTTCGAGTTCCTATTGGAATTTAAGATCTTGTATTGTTCGGGATGAGAATTAAAAAATTATTTTATCCAGAATAAAAAATTAGGGAAACTCATAACGATCTTTATATCCCGAATAAAAAATTGGGATGAGATTCATGACGAAAAATTATCTTATATCTCAATTTTCTTATTTGAAAAATCTCGATTATGATTTGAGATCCAAACCATCTCAAAATTTACAATAATTTTTCATTCCGACTCAGACGAGATTGGAGACATTTTATTTTATTTTATTTTGAATACATAATTAAAATAAAATCGAAATTAACAAATCCCGATCTGATCAGACTAGCTGTCATCTCTAATGTTAGCGGCAGGGGACGCAAATAATTGTCATTGTGATTTCTTCCTTCTTATTTACCTCTTTACACTAACATCACTTTCCACTTCAATTATAAATAATTATATTTTGTCTTCCTTTAAATCATGTCACCATTGTATCATTAATGACTTTTATACATATGAAGATGCTTTTTTTTTTTTTCTTTTTTTTAATGATATAGAGATTAAAGGCGGATAAAATTATAATCAAAATGTCGTTATTTTAGTTATTTTATTTTTATTTAGCATAAAAACGATATTTTGATGAGAATTTTGTCATTATTTTAGTGTTTTTTTTTTCTAAAAAAATAAATAAAGAAAGAAAAGTAAGTAGTTGACACTATCTCATCAATGGTACCTTAGATATTTTAGGAAAGTTGATTGGGATTATTATGTTCATTGATTCCAATAAAATTTTGCTAAGCAAAATACAGAGAAAATGGTAATTTGTTCTTATAAGTTTATCCTCTGTAAAGAAATAACAATTGGTTGAGCTCACCGAATTTGAAATTCAATCATATTCATGTGTAATCTCATATTATTTACAAAATAAATAAATAAAATTGCTATGTTAACCGTTCGAAAATGATATATGAATTAATTTGGGACGATATATCATATTTCTTAAAACCAAATTCAATAATGTTGTAATTATACAACTTAAAGATAAATAGTCTCAAATATCAAATCAACTAATACACATCCTTAAGAAGATATTGAGATCGATTTAACCTCACACAAACATAATAAAATCAAATGCGATACACAAGTCCATGCATGGCAACGGGCCGGGCTCGGGCAGGGCTTTGCTAAGCCCGGCAAAAAAAAATTTGGCCCGGGCCCGAAAAAAGCCCGGCCCGGTCGGGCTCGGGCTCGGGCCGGGCCCGATTTCTATATTATAAAAAATTATAAAAATAAAAATTTTATTATATAAATATATATATTTTATAAATAAAAATATTTATTTATTTATTTTAAGTCCGGACCCGATTTTTTTATTATAAAAAATTATAAATATAAGAAATTTATAATATAAATATATAAATTTTATAATTAAAAATATTTAATTAATTATTTGAAGCCGGGCTTTTTGGGTTGAGCCCGGCCCGGGCCCCGAGTCGGGCCCCATTTTGAAGCCCGGCCCGGGCTTTTTTCACCTCGGGCCGGGCCTCGGGCTTTTTTGTCATGTATATACACAACGCATGATAAATTATTGCTAGATATTAGAAAATAGTTTGGTAAAATTGCAATGTATTATCCTTTCATGAATTTAGAAAAATATGGTCTTAAATTGACTAATGTGATGATATTACTCATGATGTTCATTTGGGTGATTGTAAAAACCTCATGCTCAAATTGTTACTTGGAGAACAAACAAAAAAAAAAACCAACATCTTGAAATTATCACATAGAAGAACAATAAGCAATGGGGATCCATTCAACAAAAAAATAGAAAAAATAAACTTTTACAAAGCTAAAAATGCACTTATAAAGGTTTATGTGTTAATCACTTAAACTCTATCATTGAACTTGGGGTGGCATCATGTTGATGTTGTATTGAAACCATAAATGAACTCATCACACTCAAAATATTAGCTCTAATTAATGGAATTGGGGCTTGTGGGGGCTTAGTAAATTAAGATTAGATAAATGAGTAAATTTTCCATATTTGTTAATTAGATGGGTCGGATATGAATATTGACATATTCGTGTGAACGATGACCTACACAAGAGCTTGACACATGCTAAATTTTTGTACTCATTGATTGAACAGATTGGATATAAATATTGATATTCTCGTATCATATTTGATCCGTTGACATCTCTATCTCTAACTGTAAAAAATAAAATAAAATGAAATGAAATAACATGCCAACAAATTTTTCCCTGAAATAATGTTTGATAAATGGTCCTTTGGTCCAATTTGACAGATAGATGAACTTAAAACAAATAACAATCAAAGGTGGACTAGGACCATGCTGATTTATAAGGAGAGGGATTGTAATATGGAAAATGATGTTATATCAGAAATTATTATTTGATGTAATGTCCGAAAAGATAAAATCAAAACGATATATTTTTTTATTTTATCTTTTTAGATATTGAATTGGACAATATTTGCATTGTAACATCACTTCGACAATATACATGATAAGTTTTATGTAGGAGAAGATTTGTCATATCTATTTATATACTCGTTTACTCATTTATTAAAAATTGAAAATTTTAGTAAAATATTAATTTATATTATTATTTCGACTAAAAATGCCAATAATTCCTTATTTGAATTTATCAAACAATGCTTCGTCCCATCTTTGATGTCGAGTTTTATTAACATTTATATTGGACTTTTTATTATAATATTATTACAATTTATATATGAGAATGTCTGAACATGATTCTCTTCATATAGACATACATACATACATACACACACACACATATATATATATACACATATATGAATGTATGTATGTATATATGTATGTATGTATAAGTGGTTTTGTCATTGTAGTTACTTATGTAACAATCCAATAATATATTGTTACACATATTAAAATAGTAAAAAAATAATTAAATAGATTGTCATTATATTTAATACAATCACATGATCGCGGTTTTATAAATCTAGCATGCAAGCGTACGTATCGCTCAAGTAATATAGTGACTAAAAGCCAAATGTTGAACGTACATGTACTTAATATTTCTCGTATTAATATAAAGATTAACTTAATTAACTTAAATTAAATAATTGATTAAGAGAATGGTTGATTAATCTAAGTTAATTGAAATTAAACAAATAACAAATGTGGAAACCATTATAAATAGAAGAACCTAGGGTTGTAACTTCACCCAAGCATGCACAATATAAGTTCATACACTTTTCATCCAATTAGGTTGTTACAAATTATTAACATAGAACACTAAACTATCTACAAGCCTTTTTCGATAGTCCGGTATAAATATTCAATTTAAACTAATTAACTATATCTTTATGTTAATTATATTAAACTGAATTCATTAAGGTCATGTTATACTCTTGGCTACGTATGCACTTTAGGTATATGTATATCCTACAGGGAAATCTATTTAATAAATAAAATCACACACTATTATTCTCACGGCTATCTCAAATTTTCTCGGTCGAGTTCCTAAGGATTTACCAAAATTATTCTATTATTGGCCAAACAAATAAAATAAGCATCAAAGTACAGAGAATAATAAATAATCAATAACAATCCAAAATGAATAAAAATATACAAATAATTAATTAAATATAGTTGGGATCCATTACAATCATAAATTTAATGAATTAACTACTTATAATATTCAAAAAAATTAAGTTAATCATTAATATAAGACAAAGAACGTATAAAAAATAAAGTTACAAAGAAAAAGGAAAAAAAAGAAACTCTCGTTTACAGTTTTCATCTTCAAACTCAACCTCTGGTTGATGCATTTTTTTTTTTGCCTTGATCTAGGCTTATTCTATACTTTGGAGGCTCCAAAATATATTATGAGGCTTGATAATAAGTTTTGGGACAAACTTGTACTTAAATAGGAGGTCCATGAGGTTTCATACTAAAAATCTGATTCAGGATGCAAAATGGCTGAATTTCATATGTCACGAAGCGAGTAAAGCACGTCGCAACGCTCAATGGGAAGAGTCGCTAAGCGCCTATCAATCTGACAAATTGAATATGCCAAGTTTTTGTTCAGTAGAGCATCTCGACGCGCGACTTGATTCGGGACGCACGTTTTCACTCCAAAATAAACTCTGATTTGCTCTGTAACTTGTCGTTTTCATCCCCCGTTGATTCTGTTGAATTGAGATATTATTTTAACATGTAAAACGCACCCAAAGCACATCAATTTGCTCATAAAAGCTCGATCTCACCAACAAAATATTAAGATGAATGGGCGAGAAATATGTGTATTTTAATTGCTCATCACCTCACATATTATATATTTATTAATTGATAATACTACATCACTCATACAACTCTAGCACACAAAATTACTCCTATTTATGTTATCCCATGAGTGGCTATGATACAAATGTTGCATTAAAATTTATATTTAGATGACAAAAATTCCAAATGTGTTATATATAAGATGGCAGAAAAGCCCGGGCTCGATCCGATCCGGTCCGGCTAGGCCCGCCCGGGGTAAAAAAAACCCGGGCCGGGCCCTAAATCAAAAGCCTATTTTTGTCATCTAAATATAAATTTTAATGCAACATTTGTAACATATATATATATTTATTTATTTATTTTTTTAATATAAATATATATTTTAATATATTTGTAGCATTTTTATTTGTTTGTAACATTTAAATTGTTAATTTATCGATGAAACTTTTAATTTATTTGTGAATTGTCTTTGCATATAGTGTGAATGTATTTTATATTTGTATGTTTTTAATTTTGTTAAAAAAAAACGGGCCGGATAAAGCCCAGGCTTTTCCCAGGCCCGTGCTTTTTTTTTTGGCCGACCTCGAGCCGGGCTTATCAAATCCCGGGCCCGGCCCAATCCATTGCCACCCTTAAATGACGTATAACATAACAAACCAACTTGAAAAAATACCACGATACAATGTTAGTTAGTGATGACATTAAATTTCGATTTTCGATTTTTTTGGTTGAAAAATCCCGATCATGATTTGAGATCCAAATTTTACAATAATCTTTCAAAATCGAAATTAACAAATCCTGATCCGATCAGTCTAGTTGTCATCTCTAATGTGAGCGGCTGGGGACGCAAATAATCTGGCTCGTAAGTTGATTGTCATTGTGATGTCTTCCTTCTTACTTTCCTCTTTTGTCACTTTCCACTTCAATTATAAATACATTTATTCTGTCTTCCTTTTAATCATGTCACCATTGTATCATTAATCACTTGTATACATATGAAGATGCTTTTTTTTTTTTTTTTTTTTTTAATGATATAGAGATTAAAGATGATAAAATTATAATTAAAACGATATTATGTTATTTATTTTATTTTTATTTATTATCAAAACGATGTTATTTTGATGATAATTTTATCCTTATTTAGTATTGTTTTAGTTTCCTTTTCCTTTTTTTGTTTTTAAATAATGGAAATTAAGTAGTTGACACTATGTCATCAATAGTATCTTAGATATTTTGTGAAAATGGATTGGGATTATTATGTTCATTGATTCCAATAAAATTTTGCTAAGCAAAATACAGAGAAAATGGTAATTTGTTCTTATAAGTTTATCCTCTGTAAAGAAATAACAATTGGTTGAGCTCACCGAATTTGAAATTCAATCATATTCATGTGTAATCTCATATTATTTACAAAATAAATAAATAAAATTGTTAGCATATGAATTACTTTGGAAGGACATATCATATTTCTTAAAACCAAATTCAATAATGTTGTAAACTTGTAATTATACTACTTAAGAATGAATGATCTCAAATGTCAAATCAACTAATACGCATCCATAAAAAGATATCGAGGTCGATTTAACCTCACACAAACATGATAAAAATTAAATGCGAAACACGACACATGATAAATTATTACTAGATATTAGAAAGTAGTTTGGTAAAATTGCAATGTATTATCCTTTCTTGAATTTATAAAAATATGGTCTTAAATTGACTAATGTGATGATATTACTCATGATGTTCATTTGGGTGATTGTAAAAACCTCATGCTTGGAATGGTTGGAAATCCCGTTTTCAAATAATCTTTTACGGGCTTAAGCGGAGAAGGTAAAATTCCCAACTATCCCAAGTCCTTATAAGAAACACACTCTCTAGATTCGAACCCAATACCTCAACATGAAATCTTGAACCTTATACTATCAAGTCGCTCAAATTATTACCTGGAGAACACACAAAAAAAAACCAAAAAAAAGAAAAAAAGAAACCCACATCTTGAAATTATAACATTGAAGAACAATAAGCAATTGGGATCCATTCAACAAAAAGAAACCTAATTATCAGGACGTGTAGTACACGCGCCATTGCAGCTTGTTGCAGCCCAGCAGCAGCTAAACAAACAAAACTTTTACATCATCCCACAAGTTGAGTTTGGTGGACACAAGTTAAAAGACTTTAGTTAATAAAAAAAAAAAAAAAAAAAACTAAACTAAACATGAACTAACTATGGTTAAGGATGTTAGATTCTACTTAGAAATGACTAAGAGCGTCAATACAGATGGTTGGTTGGCTGATATACTAAAATTTAATTCGAAATTAAGATTTAAATAAAATATAATTTTAATATTTGTTTATATGGCCTCATTTTGATAACTCGCGTAATCCATTGTTCTACTATTTTACTTTAGAGTAATAATATACATACTTAAACTTTTACTTAAAGATTCTACACATCTCTCACTGTAGCTACAGTAAATTATTGTAGTTCACTGTAACTATCGTAAGAGAGATATAGAAACTTTAAGTAAAAATTTAAATATGTTTATCATTTTTGTTTATTTTATGTGTTACTCGTGTCATCACTCACCACTCAAGTCAACTAAACATTCACAGTCACTAGGCTTCTTAGAGAGAATCAAGTGCTTTTTCTTTAAAGCAAGACAAGATCCCATTCACAATTGTTATATTTAATGAGAACATAAATACAGATATGTGCCACAAACTAATTTTAATAATTTTATTATAGTAACTGAAAAAGCAAAGAAAAGGTTTTGTTATATTGAGAGAGAAAAAAAAAAAAAAAAAGAATCTTTGGTTTTTGTATATCGCCTTCAGAGGTATTTTTTTTTTTTGCTTCCTTCTTCATTCTTCTGCTTCTTCACTGCTAATGCTATATTGTTTTACTTTCTGGGTTTTTTTTTTTTGGGTTGCATGCCACTTTATGCTACTTTTTTTATTTCCTTGCTTGCTTAGCTGATTTGCTCTGTCTATAAATCATTTTGTCTTGCTAAAGATTCTACTTTTGTTAACTGAAGATTGGTTGAGTATGGAATTTGATTTGCTATATAGCTAGGCCATCTTAACTAATTGCAGCTTTGGATTTTGTTTCATTAGATTTTGCTTCTGGGTACTTCCAAATAATCTGCTGAAGTTTGAATCTCTCTCTTGTTTTTTCTATTGTATTTGTGAGGTTTAAATACCAATTTGGACTTTGAAAATCATTTACTGCAAGTATAGTTTATTAAGATTCATTTAGTAAAAATAGTTTTGCTGTTAAAAAATTTTGAAAAGTGATTGGTTAGAGGGTTATATGATATATACTTAACTGTTGGATTTTGGATTTAATTGTGTTATATCATGGGTCATTTTGTAGATTATGTTGATCTGAATAAAGGGGAATCAACCTTGTCCTCTTGTTAATCTCAATAGACCAGACGATCTTTATTTGACCTCGAGATGGTTTCAAGGTCTTATTCTAACCTCTTAGATCTTGCTTCTGGAAATTCCCCATCTTTCGGTCGTGAGAAGAAGAGGCTCCCTCGAGTAGCCACTGTTGCTGGGGTATTGTCTGAGCTTGATGATGAGAACAGCAACAGTGTTGGCTCTGATGCTCCCTCATCTGTTTCTCAGGAAAGGATGATAATTGTTGGAAACCAGCTTCCAGTTCGAGCACATCGAAGTTCAGATGGAAGTGGAGAATGGACATTTAGCTGGGATGAAGATTCTCTGCTTTTACAGCTAAAAGACGGCCTTGGTGAAGATGTAGAAGTAATCTATGTTGGTTGTCTGAAAGAACACATTGACTTAAGTGAGCAAGATGCAGTGTCTCAAACTTTGCTTGAAACTTTCAAATGTGTCCCAGCATTTATCCCTCCCGAGCTTTTCAGCAAATTCTATCATGGATTCTGCAAACAGCACCTGTGGCCCTTATTTCACTACATGCTTCCTCTATCACCGGTTCTTGGTGGCCGGTTTGACCGGTCCCTTTGGCAAGCTTATGTTTCTGTGAACAAGATTTTTGCAGACAAGGTGATGGAAGTTATTAGCCCCGATGATGATTTTGTGTGGGTTCATGACTACCATTTGATGGTTTTGCCAACATTTTTGAGAAAGAGATTTAACAGGGTGAAGCTCGGATTTTTCCTCCATAGTCCATTCCCATCATCTGAAATTTATCGGACACTTCCTATAAGGATCGAGCTCCTGAGGGCACTTCTGAATGCGGACCTTATTGGATTTCATACTTTTGATTATGCCAGGCATTTCCTATCATGTTGTAGTAGAATGCTCGGTGTTTGTTATCAGTCTAAACGGGGGTACATAGGGCTCGAGTATTATGGTCGCACTGTAAGCATTAAGATTCTACCTGTTGGAATTCACATAGGCCAGCTCCAATCTGTTGTGAATCTTCCTGAGACTGAAGCTAAAGTTGCAGAGCTGCAAGATCAGTTTAGGGGTCAGATCGTCATGCTTGGTGTTGATGATATGGATATCTTCAAGGGAATCAGCTTGAAACTTCTGGCTATGGAACAATTGCTCTCACAAAATCCTGATAAGAGGGGTAAAATTGTTCTGGTTCAAATTGCAAATCCTGCTAGAGGCCGAGGGAGGGATGTAGAAGAGGTCCAATCTGAAACTCTTGCGACAGTGAGAAGGATTAATAAAACATTTGGAAGGCCAGGATATCAGCCGGTGGTATTGATCGATACCCCACTTCAGTTTTATGAACGAATTGCTTATTACGTTATTTCGGAGTGTTGTCTTATTACAGCAGTACGGGATGGGATGAATCTTATACCCTATGAATACATCATATGCCGACAAGGAAATGAGAAGCTTGATATGACCTTAGGGCTGGACCCATCAACTGCAAAGAAGAGCATGCTGGTACTTTCTGAATTTATTGGATGCTCCCCATCGTTGAGTGGGGCCATTAGAGTAAACCCATGGAATATTGATGCTGTGGCTGAAGCTATGGATTCTTCCCTAAGAGTTTCTGAGGCTGAGAAACAGCTGCGACATGAAAAACACTATAGGTATGTGAGTACACATGACGTTTCATACTGGGCTCGTAGCTTTTGGCAGGATCTTGAAAGGGCTTGCAGGGATCATGTGAGGAGAAGATGTTGGGGAATTGGTTTTGGTTTAGGTTTTCGGGTAATTGCTTTGGATCCAAGTTTCCGGAAGCTTTCAATTGACCATATTGTTTCAGCATACAAGAGGACCAAAAACCGGGCAATTCTTTTGGATTATGATGGGACTATGATGATACCAAGTTCAATTAGTAAAAGTCCTAATGCAGAGGCTGTGGCCATTTTGAACAACTTGTGCAGAGACACCAAGAATGTTGTTTTCCTAGCTAGTGGGAAAGACAGAGATACTCTATCTGAATGGTTCTCTTCTTGCGAACGACTTGGGATTGCCGGTGAGCATGGGTATTTTTTGAGGTATGAACCTTTCTTTTCCAGCTCTTCTTGAACTTTTCTATTGTTTTTCACTCTTGAATATGTAATTTGAAAATTAGATTCCTAATAGTAAACAAATTATGGTTGTGGATACTATGGAAGTCCCAAGAAAGAATATTCTCCAACAGCTTAAGCTAAAAAATATTTAGTGTTTAAAATGTATCCAGTTCCCCACTTGCACAATGTATGTATATACATATATATAGGATCAAAAGTTTTTGAAAATTGCAAAGGTGTGGAGCATTAATATATGGCTAGTGTTGCATGAGAAGATGGGATTGAAGATTTGATACATCCTAAATAAGTCCAGAAAATGAAATAGCTACTGAGAAACTATTAAACAAAGTTCTCAAGGCCACTTCAATTGAATCACTGATAAGCTTTGTCATCCCAAATTGGAATCAACATCGTTGAGGAGCTCGGATAAACATTTTTCTGAACCTTAAGGTTTATTAGACAGAGTGTAATTTCTATATGTAGAAACTACAGTATACTGTAAAAGTTCTATATATCTGTTTTTGTTTGAACTTTTATTCTATTTTTATCTTTAAGTTAACTTGAAAACCGAGTATTTAAATGTCAGCTGAACGTTTTTCATTAAAAAATTACTCCATCTGTGACTATCTGCCAATTATAGCTCTACCCTTTCAAACTGGGAAAGGAAAAGAGATTATCTTCACCATGCCATTTCAGTTGACTGTTGCTGTTCTTCAGGCCAAGTCACGATGCAGACTGGGAAACTTGTGTGTCTGTGCCAGATTTTGATTGGAAGCAGATTGCTGAGCCAGTAATGAAGTTATACACTGAAACAACAGATGGTTCTACCATTGAGACCAAAGAGAGTGCCCTTGTTTGGAATTACCAGTATGCGGATCCAGATTTTGGCTCGTGCCAGGCTAAGGAGCTGCTGGATCACCTGGAAAGCGTTCTTGCCAATGAGCCGGTTTCTGTCAAAAGTGGCCCACATATTGTAGAAGTTAAACCCCAGGTCTGTGGTTCTCTACTTTCTTCAATTATCACTATATATTTAGTCAGTCTAATATCATAATAAAGAAGGGAATGCTTCTTTGACTGCTGACATATTTGATGGCTGACGTGGTATCTTTTGCACAGGCCCTGCCGAAAATTTGAAGTTGCTAATTAATATAATTAATAGTGGAAATTTCCATAATTCCATGTAATGAAGGCCTGTAGTATTAAAGTTTTTTGCATTATACATGAACATGTAACATCCAGCGTTTCTGAAATCGAAACAGAAAATTCATGTATAGTGCAAAATTTGCAAAAGTGAGAGCATGAAATAGGCAATCTAAGGTAGTTTTGTTAAGAACATGTGGTTAGCTTTAGCAAATTAGTAGATCAATTACCAAATCAGGGTTTTTCTAAGTTACTACTCTGTGGTGAGTCTTTTTAACCCACCATTAACAAGCACTATTCTTAATGATCTCATGTAGCCATATGGGGGCTGACATGTTTCAGGTATTTGATTTCAGGTTCTTGTTTCTTGATATCTGAAAATGTCTGTTGCTGAGATGCTTCATTGTCAGTAATGTTTTTAAGATGTGAAGAATTTATGTTAATTATTCATTATAAGGGGTAGATTTTTGACTTCATGACGGAGAATTTAGATTTTTAAGAATCTTTCTTAAGCTGGAAAAGAATATAAATTGAAATTTCAATAATATAATTAGTGATAATGATAATTTGGTGTTATTGGCCAGAATAATGATAATATGTTCTTAAGAGGGTTAGGGTAATGTCTTGATAACCTGCTGCCTTAATGACTCGAACCTTTCTATGTCTTAACTGAATAGGGTGTCAACAAGGGTCTAGTAGCAGAACGTCTACTTGCGACAATGCAGGAGAAGGGAATGCTTCCAGATTTTGTTCTCTGTATTGGGGATGATCGGTCAGATGAAGACATGTTTGAAGTGATCATGAGTGCCCGGGCAGGTCCCTCGCTTTCCCCAGTTGCAGAAGTATTTGCATGCACTGTTGGCCAGAAACCCAGCAAGGCCAAGTATTACTTGGAAGACACTAATGAGATTCTGAGGATGTTACTCGGTCTTGCAGATGCTTCCGCTCATGATGCTTGTAAAGCTTCTCAAGGCTCTCAAAGAGTGGTCATCGACAAAGAGTAAATCAGATGTTGCGCCTTTCGTGTCAGGTCTTGAAGGCGATCTCGTTGTGGTTTAGATATGTTGCTACCTGAAAATGAAAATCCCGACACAACAAGATATAAGTCAAGGTACTTGTCCTAATGTTTTTGCATAGATTGTGTAGTCCTATTGCCTGTAGATGAATTGTTACTCCTATATATTTGGTATTCATATCTTCTTCTTGCTTTGTTAGTTATGTTGATGACTTTTATTTGTCTGTATGTTGCATATCAGCAAGTTATTACCATTTCCATTTGTAAGGAATTTGCCATTGGTTTTTTAGTAGGCAAATGATGGTATCATAGCATTCTTTTGAAAATCGGACCTGTTGGTGATTTAAAAAGTTCAATGAGTTATAGGTTCGACCGTTTGAATCGAGATAATCAGATGATATCATAAATAATTTCAATTAAAAATTAGAAAAATATATAAAAATATAAAATTATAACATCAAAACATAAAGATATGAATTAAAAATTGATTTGGACTTTGCTCACCTTCTTAATTAAAAAACACATTAAAACAACAAACGGAGCCTGTTAATCAAGTTTCACCAATTTTGATTGGTTTTAACCAATTTTTTGACTATTCGATTTTTAAGAGTTTTTCAAATTGAATTTATGGCTGGTTTCTGATTCAACCGATTGGTTTCCGATTTTGAAAACACTAGCTCGTAGCTCATTTGACGAAGTTTAGATTCTTCTTCATACTTTTATTAATGTGTTGTCCTTTTTAGACTCTGTTTGATATAAATTTTCAAATAGAGTTCTATCAGTAGAGTTTTTAGAAGTAAATCGTTTGACAAAATATTTTTAGGTGTTTAGTTGTCAATGAGAATTTTTATTAAAAATTATAAAATTACTTTAATGAATAATTTTTTTTTTTAATATATTATATTATAAAAAAATGAAATTATGTTGTAAAATAAAATAAGAGTATTCGAAATAATTTAACGATTTTAACATTATTTTCAAATTTTGAGCTTTTGTTGACAGAGGTAAAATAATTTTTTAAATCCTCAACCACTCTATTTTAAATACAATCAAACACCACCATAAATTTTGAAATGAGTTTTTTGGATTAAAAAAAAAAACTCATTTTATTTATAATAAAAGCCAAATCAAGCATGCACTCAGTAACTTAGTTATGAGGTTTAGACGGTAATTTACAGATAAAGTCCTTATAGTTTTCTACAATATCAACTAAATTCACGACTTGCATATTTAATCAACTAAATCCTCTAATTTTCCTTTCTCTTAGGTAGAGTTAGACCTGGCTAAGGTTCCGGTTCCAACCGGTTCCGAAACCGAACCAGAACCTACCGGTTCGGTTATGGTTCATACCCTAGCCGAACCGGTTGGAACCGCTGGAATCGTTCGGTTCCAACAGGAACCGGTTTAAATTTATTATATATATATATATATATATATATAATATATATATTTTAATTTTTTTAGATAAGAATTTTATTGGTAATTTAAGTAATTATTAGGGGTGTTCGCGGTGCGGTTCGGGTCGGTTTTTTTCATTTTTTCCTTCAAACCGCGCGGGTTGGCGGTTTGGGAAATTAGAAACCGAAACCGCAAATTTGATAAGAAAACCGCGGCGGTTCGGGTTGGCGGTTGGGCGGTTCGGGTCGGGGTTTGGCTTATAAATTTTTAAGAAAATTTATGTGTGTTTCACTTATAATTGAAGAGAAAAAAATACATAATTTTTCATTTATTCATGGTATATGGTCATATGATCATTAAAATATCTTAAATATCTATTCCGATAATAATCAAATAAAATATAAAATAAATAAAATATATATGTGTAAGAGACTAAGAGTGATCTAACAAGTGTTAGTTCAAATTATCGGAACCAAATATACAATAAATTAGTGATAGAGGTAGAAGAAACCATATATCATTTTTTTTTTAATCTTTGAGAGCTGCTACTTCCACTAAAAATCCTCGTCATTTTCCTTAATATTGAATCCAAGCTATTCCTTCAAGAACACATATAGGAATAAGTAACATAGCATATCTTTTTTTTTTTTAATTCCCACTTTCTTTCTCAAATAATATAACAAAATCTTTCAACACAAAACACACGTGTTGTGTATGTGTGTATATATATAGATAAAACAAGAAACACATTAAAAAAAATAATAGTGGTGTTTGTTTTGTGGTCCTTGGTTTTGAAAACGTTTTAAGTCACGGTTCTTAACCTGTTAAGGCTAGGTACCATTAATTTTAAGGGAAACAGTCCTAGCCATTATAACAAAATCTTTCATATTTTAATTTGTGGTGGGCGGTTCGGTGTGGGTCAAAACCGCGCACCGACCCGAAATTTGCGGTTCGAAATCATTTTTAATATTTTTTCAAACCGCGCGGTTCGGTTCGGTGCTGTTCGCGGTTTGACCCGAAACCGTGTTCACCCCTAGTAACTATGTAATGTAATAAATTCAAATTCATAATTTTAAATTATATTGATTTATCAATCTCAATTTTTTTTTCAATAAAGCAAAAAAAAAAAAAAAAAAAAAAAAAAAACAGTTGGAACCGGAACCGAACCGAACCGCCGACCGGGTCTAGGTAGAGTGTTGATTTTGATACCATTTGTTATTTGTCCTGAGATAACTCACTTCTAAAAAAACTAGCTATTAGAGAGAGAGAATATTCCAATTTCCAAAGACTATATTGCATACTATTATCTTGAATTCTCCCGATTTTTGGGATCCTATACGAGTTTCTAAAATGAGGTCCTTACAAGACTACAATAAAAGATAATAATAATAAAAAAGTCTTATTATATAATTAAATTTTGATTTTTTTTAGATTTGATAACTTAATTTAGAGAAGTGATACACATACTTACACTTTTACCGAAAATAACTACACCTTACAGTGATCATTGTAGCTACAGTGAGAGAGATGTAGTTATTTTCGATAAAAGTGTAAGTATGTCTATCATTTTTGCTTAATTTAAGGTCAAATTTTGTAACCACGGCCTACGTAAAATGCTTCTTAGGATAAGATATAATATAAAATAGAGGTAAAACTTCTGAAGGTTGACATATTTTCAGTCAATTTTGCATTTCCAAGCCATTGTTGCTTTTAAAATGCACAAAATTTACAGGGAAACAGCTGGATACTTTTGAGTAATTTTTTGGTGTAACGGAAGTACAGATGACGTGGTATCACCGACAAATTAGTAAATGATACGTATAATTTAATATCCATCTTTTTAGTTATTTTTTAATATTTAACATGCGTGGCAATGAATTATCAGATTGTTGCACGGATAACGTGATACTTCCGTTGTATTGTTGATTTTCTCGATAATACTTGTGATACATGATGATTAATTCACTATATAGCTTATATTATTTTCATTATGGTCCATATACCACCAAACACACTTGCCTTTTTGAAACAATTAACTTTGAGAAATTTCTTTGACATGGAATAAGTCAAAAGTGATTTATTTGATATGGATTTTCATTTTCTTGCTCAATTTTTATATTTTCTCATTGACCAAAAGAGAGCTCGGATGTCACCATTATTATGTTTAATAGCAAACCCTTTAATAAGTCAAACAAACAATTATTGTCAAAATCCTTTTCATTACGGAGGAAAAAAAATCCTAATTTTAGAGGTTGAGAACAAAGCTCGAAAGTTGATAAATTTCGAAAACTGTGAAAATAAAGCTTGAAGGTTAGGGATAGTAAAAATTATTGTGGGGTTTATACTCGTTAGTTGGACAGGTCAAGTATGATTATTGACCTCCTCTTTCGAAGAGATATAAAATCCCCCATGTAAATAGGGACTCGTACGACACCTGGTATGGTAGGACCTTTATGAATACGGATAAAATTTTCATACTCATTGATTGAATGGTTAGGTACGGGTACTGACATCTCAATATCATGCCTTACTCATTGTCATCCCTAATGAAGACTAATAATTATATGAATTCTTTATTTACTCATTTCACATTAAAGAATCGAAGCAAATAACTATTTTAATAGAGTACGAGTGTTTTGTCCGAGTGAACCAAGTCAACCAACAGTAGTGGTCATAAACCTGATCTAATTAATTATCTAGCTTATTGTTATGTCACATGTTTTATTTTTTTCTTTTTCTTTTTCCAAGTTTTTTTTAAAAAAAATCGTTGGAAACACTACCGCTAAATCATCATTTTACGGCTTAAGCGGAGCAATTATTTCCACTTAAGTCAAATTGAATGGAATTGAACCGAACCGGAACCGACCGTTTCGGTTCCGAACTTTTTTTTTAATTTCGAAAATAAATTAAAATAAATGAAATTAATTTTATAATAAAATAAAATTATTACATTAAAGAGCTTGAGCTTAAATTTTTAAAATAAATTAAAAATGAATCATATTTATAGAGTTTTAGAATTTTTTGGATACCAAAAATGCCCCTAAATATAACCGTTTTATTACCGTTATTAGGGATATATTAGTAATTTATATTTTTTTATTATTTTTTTAAAAAACAAATTTTTATATATATTAAGGGCAGGGAGCCTCCCTGCCCCCCAACGGCTAGTAGCTGTTGGGGACGTAGGGTTCCTGTTGGAACCCTACGGTTCCATCGGTTCGGATTGGGGTCGAACCCCAACCGAACCGGTCGGCCACGGTTCCGGTTCGGTTCCGGTTTTGAACGGAACCGTAGCCGGTCTAGATAAAACCCACTGACAGTCTCTGGCTCTTACAAGAAAAGAACTCTCTATATTCGAATCTAATACCTCAAGATGAAATTCCGAGTCATACACCATAAAATCACTCTCATTTAGACATTTTTTCCAAGTTGCTAGTTGAATTTGAATGGCAGTACCCATAATTCAAGGTAAAAATAAGGATCTACGTTGGGCTTCAAAGACAGTAATAATAATTGTCATAGTTTCAATGGATAGTAAGAAATGACAACTTTGATGATCAGTGTGGTGTTGAGGTTATGTGGAAATTAATAACTATTAATTTTGATCAACCACAACCCTATATATTATATAACTATTAATTAGTAATATCACGTTAACTCATATAATAATGTATCAAACAAATAATATTCTTCTATTTCATGCATTATTATCGGAAAGGTAGTGATACTTTTGCTAGTTTAATCTAATTTTGAATTAATTTTTTTATGCAAATTTTGACCCATCATCTTCCATATTGAGCGTAGCTATTGAAAGTCAAAATAATATTTGTTAATATAATTTATACACCTTAAATTGCATAGGGATGGCAATTGAGACATTATGTCTCATGTACCTAATTTCGTTATAATTAGCGTCTCGTCCTATTCTAATTATGAATCCGACTAATTTTTTTGAATCCTAATTGTTGATCCTGATTTCGGTCGAGATCCACAATTGAGAATGTGTAGGGGGGGCACAAGCGAACCTGCAAAATAAGAGTGGAGCAAAAGAGATTTACTGCCCACCGGTGTGATGGAAACCGTAGGCTCTCCGACGCTCAAGTTAGCCGAAGAATGAGAGAACTTAAGTAGAAAGGGTTCAGGAGTTAGGATACCTAAACCACTGATCGATTGCCGTGAGGGCGGACAATTGGTTATTATCTGGTGTTAGGAGTTCTTTTTTTCCGATCTCTCTTTATTCTTTGCCTTGCTCTTTTATAGGATTCCTCTTCTGCCCGTTGGAAATCTCATTCGTCGTCTCATAATTTCAGGTCCTTTAGATCTCATAACCGTTGATTTCATGATGACGGTCATGAATTCGGATCTATTCTCTGATCTTAGTAACTGGTGTCCGTTTGTCTGTCTTTAATGAATTTGGGTTCATGAGGCGGCCCATGGATCTTCTTATGGGCTTCAGGTCTTGCAGCTGGCTTTGGTGGTAAAAGTCGATTTTACCCCTGGCCCAAATTTGGCCCGTACAGTTTGTCCCCTACTCTCTAAGTCTGGATTGTCCCTGACATTGAGAGTATCATCTGTCGAGTGCGCCGCGGTTTGAATGGTTACTCCCCTGATTTTGGCGATGGAAGGTTTTCAGATCTACTCATCTTTGTCGTGTGTGGGAAGTCCATTGGTTGACTTGAACCAGACGATGGCTAAGGACCACACTCGACATGTCGCAAGTGTTGAGTGTGCTTACGATTGTTTTTGATTCGACATGAGTCATCAGGGGTCTCTAGGTCGATTTGAGCTAGTTGGCTCACGATCGCATTCGACATGACGTAGGTGTTGAATTGACTGTATCTGATTCGACAAGAGTCATCAGGGATGTTCCTAGATCGCCTCGAGCCAGTTGGCTCAGGATCTCATTCGACATGTTGAATGTGTCGTACGTATTTCATGATTCTACGACTTGGCATGAATCATGTAGGGGATGTCCCCTGGTCGACTGGAATATATGGTGGTTCAGGGATGACATCACTCACTCGAATTGTCGTCTGAGTCGTGCGTATTTCACGTTTCCCTGATTACATGAATCATGTGGGGACGTCACCTGGTCGACTGAACCGATGGTGGGTCAGGGTTAATATTATTCGACACGTCGTATGAGTCGATACTCCATGACTTCATGACTGCATGAATCGCGTGGGGATGTCCCCTGTCGACTGAACCAGATGGTGGTTCAGGGTTAATATTATTCGACACGTCGTATGAGTCGATAATACTCCATGACTCCATGATTGATAATCATGTGGGGGATGTCCCCTGGTCGACTGAACCAATGGTGGTGCAGGGTTAATATTATTCGACTCATCGTATGGTCGATAATACTCCATGACTCCATGACTGCATGGATCATGTGGGGGATGTCCCCTGGTCGACTGAACCAGTTGGTGGTTCAGGATTAATATTATTCGACACGTCGTATGAGTCGATAATACTGCATGACTCCTGACTGCATGGATCATGTGGGGGATGTCCCCTGGTCGACTGAACCAGTTGGTGTTCAGGATTAATATTACTCGACACGTCGTATGAATCGATAATACTCCATGATCCATGACTGCATGGATCATGTGGGGGATGTCCCCTGGTCGACTGAACCAGTTGGTGGTTCAGGATTGATGTTTCGACACGTCGTATGAATCGATAACACTCCATGATCCACGACTGCATGGATCATGTGGGGGATGTCCCCTGGTCGACTGAACCAGTTGGTGGTTCAGGATTAATGTTATTCGACACGTCGTATGAATCGATAACACTCCATGATCCATGACTGCATGGATCATGTGGGGGATGTCCCCTGGTCGACTGAACCAGTTGGTGGTTCAGGATTAATGTTATTCGACACGTCGTATGAGTCGATAACACTCCATGATCCATGACTGCATGGATCATGTGGGGGATGTCCCCTGGTCGACTGAACCAGTTGGTGGTTCAGGATTAATGTTATTCGACACGTCGTATGAGTCGATAACACTCCATGATCCATGACTGCATGGATCATGTGGGGGATGTCCCCTGGTCGACTGAACCAGTTGGTGGTTCAGGATTAATATTATTCGACACGTCGTATGAATCGATAATATTCCATGATCCATGACTGCATGGATCATGTGGGGGATGTCCCCTGGTCGACTGATCCAGTTGGTGGTTCAGGATTAATGTTATTCGACACGTCGTATGAGTCGATAACACTCCATGATCCATGACTGCATGGATCATGTGGGGGATGTCCCCTGGTCGACTGAACCAGTTGGTGGTTCAGGATTAATATTATTCGACACGTCGTATGATCGATAACACTCCATGATCCATGACTGCATGGATCATGTGGGGGATGTCCCCTGGTCGACTGAACCAGTTGGTGGTTCAGGATTAATGTTATTCGACACGTCGTATGAATCGATAATACTCCATGATCCATGACTGCATGGATCATGTGGGGGATGTCCCCTGGTCGACTGAACCAGTTGGTGGTTCAGGATTAATATTATTCGACACGTCGTATGAATCGATAACACTCCATGATCCATGACTGCATGGATCATGTGGGGGATGTCCCCTGGTCGACTGAACCAGTTGGTGGTTCAGGATTAATGTTATTCGACACGTCGTATGAGTCGATAATACTCCATGATCCATGACTGCATGGATCATGTGGGGGATGTCCCCTGGTCGACTGAACCAGTTGGTGGTTCAGGATTAATATTATTCGACACGTCGTATGAGTCGATAACACTCATGATCCATGACTGCATGGATCATGTGGGGGATGTCCCCTGGTCGACTGAACCAGTGGTGGTTCAGGATTAATATTATTCGACACGTCGTATGAGTCGATAATACTTCATGACTCCATGATTGCATGAATCATGTGGGGGATGTCCCCTGGTCGACTGAACCAGTTGGTGGTTCATTGTTGAGTTTGTTGTAAATGTTTGACGGCTCTGGTATTCCATTCGACGATTCCAGTTTGAAAATGGTTCTGGCTCTGTACACGCGTCATCTGATGCTGCAAAACCTAATGCGAGTTACGAGGCGTCCATTTTGGGCGGGAATCTTTGGCGCCAGATTTTCAGGTAGCTTGTATAAAGGAACCTCGGTTGTTTCATTTCGCCTTATCCGGAAGTCGAGTAAAAGGTGTGCTCTCAAGAGTTCTCGAGGTATTCTTCGAAATCTTCTTCTTGTTCTTCATTCCTTTAAACATTCATATTGAATACTCAAGCTGTTCTTAGAAAGTTAAGTTGTTTGATCTCCTGGTCTGTGTGATTAGTTTTCAATTTATGTTGTGGGTTTTGATCTTTGGGAGGTGGGCTACTCATAGGTTTTAGTTGTTTAATGCTTGTCGTCTGGAATATGTCGAGTAGTGAATCCTTAGGCAGCTTAGGTGCCAAGATTGATAGATATGTCGAATTATCAAGTGAGACAGAGGGATCAACAAGTGAAAGTAAGGAGTTAGTAGAGTGTGGAAATAAGTCGTATCAAGATTTTATCGAAAGTGGTGCTGTTACCTTAGCTATGCCTTCTCCACCAGTGATCCCTGCCGAGGCTATTCCTTTGAGGTCTTTGCCCGCAATTGGGGAGACTAGCGAATTACCTTGTACGAGTGAGCCTACCAACTTATTATCAAAGAATCCTGCAAGTCGAATGACTGGGAAGGTATTGAGAGAACTTAGCTGTATGTATAGGTTCCCTAACACTTTGGAACTTCGGCTGCCTTTGTCGAATGAAAGAATTGATTATCGGGCTCCTGGGTGGATGGGATTCTATGTGCGTCCATTTTTTATAGGTCTGAGGTTTCCCATTCCGAGATTGGTTTGGGAGGTTTTGGATCATTTCCGAGTAGCTCCTTCACAGCTGATGCCGAATGCTTGGAGGATCTTATTGTCGATTGAATGTTTAGCCTTTGAGCTGGGGGTACTCTTCGAGGTGAAGGACGTTTTAGAGACGTATTATCTGAAGGAACATTTGAAGGAGAAAGGAAGGTATACGTTGATTCTTCGTCAAAGAAAGACGCAACTAGTCACTGGATTACCAACTAATGATAGGGGAAATTGGCAGTCTTACTATTTCTTTGTGAAGGGTGAGGGTATATTTGGATCGGCCGGGGTTGGTCGAATCCCGGAGTTTTGGTGTTTGTCGAGTGAGTAACGAGCTCTCGCTTTTCTTCAATCTTTGAGTCGTTCATTTGTCTTTGAGTAATTATGAACTTATTGTTGCAGGTCCTCTACAGAACAAGTCATTCGTCAAGACTGTACGTGCAACCTCCAACACCAAAGCCATCTTGTCACTGCCGGTCGAAAAAAGGGATTGCAAAACTATTTTAACGGAAAATAGGTTAAGGTCGACTCCACTGTGGAAAGAAATCTTTCACCGAGAAGGTAAAGTTCTGGCCTTATGTAACGACGTTTTGTCCGTGATAAATAGTAGATGGTCGTGTCAAAAGTTATATGGGGAAATAGATATCGAGAGCCCTTAAAATCCGAGGAATTTTTATGCGCAGAGGAAATGATGAATGGGTCTTTCACCGTAGCTTCACTTGATGAAATGAAGAGCCGGAAAAAAACAAGGAAATTGAAGAAGAAAGAGTCGGAGGCTGAAAAAGAGGCCGGGTCTCAACAAAGAGAAATTGAAGCGGAGAAGGTGAAGTCGACCGCGACGGTTTCTGCGGGGAAAAAGAGGAGGTTTGTTCCCGAGGTCGAGGAGGAAGATGATTCTGATAATCTCACCTTAAAGGTTCATCGGGAGTCGACTGCTATATCCGATCCTTCAAGTATCGATTCGTTCGTAGGGGGACTTCTCCTCGAGGGGGATGAAGTAAGATTGGCACAGATTGGTCCCACGGAGGTCATGAAAAAAGCCATCGCACTGAATTATCAAGTAAGTAGCAACCTCAATTACTAATATATTACTATTATATTCTTTTTCCTTTTTTTTTTTTTTTAAAAATACTCGGCTGTCGTAGGCACTGGAATGCAGTCTATTCATGCGGAAAAATGTGGAATCTAATCAAAGAAGGACAAAGGAGCTGGAGAAGTCGCTGTCGGTGATGAGGAAGGAATCGTCAGAGTTGAAGTCTGGAATCATTGCTTCTCAAAGGAATGAAAGAGCTCTTGAAAAAGAATTGAAGGAAGTTAGGGCTGCTTTGCAATTGGAGAAAGAGAACTGCTGAATTGACAATCGACAGCTACAAAGAAGGTTTCGACAATGTGAAGAAAGAAAGGAGCTATTGTTA
Organism: Zanthoxylum bungeanum; assembly: GCA_019454045.1. NCBI lineage: Eukaryota > Viridiplantae > Streptophyta > Magnoliopsida > Sapindales > Rutaceae > Zanthoxylum > Zanthoxylum bungeanum. The sequence continues at coordinate 97,784 of SKCR01039365.1, forward strand.
GAGCAAATGGAGGATATCGCCATTGATTCCATGTTGAGAAACAGGTGTGATTTAATGAGGGATTTCTTGGCTGGGAAACATGTCGACTGGAAACCTGAGAAGTGGATTAGAGAGTATGAGAGGCGAGAGGCCGCGAGGCCGGGGTCTCTTCTTCGACAGATGATGCTTCCGAAGAGAAAGGATTGGAGGTTGAATCAAAGAAGAATGGGGCAGAAATAGACAGACTCGTCGCTGCCGGAAACAGAAGAGTCGGAAGAAATGTGGAGGGAGAAGAAGTCATGGAGGAAGCTACTGAAACCCAAGGCGATGCGCCCGCAAGTCTTCCTGCGCCTACGATGAAGCACCAGACAACGTCTAAGTTGTTCAGTTCTAAAATTAGCATTAAAATGTCGTCTGAAATTAAGTCGTAGATTTTGTCAGGAAAACTGTGATTACATTTTGTATGTGTTGTTTATGTCGTATGGGATTAGGAGAACGAAATTGTGATGTGTTTGTAAAAGTCGGTTGATTTGTTAATGTGACAAACTTTGCTTTTATTCGAATGACTACTGCTGATTCCTTTATTCAATCTCAACAAAATAACTAACTGAGCATATAATAAAAACATAAGTGTTACCGGTTAAATCGCTTGAGATGCATTGCGTTCCAACTATTACGTACGAGAACCCCTTCTAGATTCTGTAGCTTGTATGCACCTTTCCCAACAACTTTCGTGACGAGGTAAGGGCCTTCCCAATTCGGACCCAATTTCCCGTCGCCTACTTCCCTGGTGTTCTGGAACACTCTCCGTAAGACCCAATCTCCAGCCTTGAAATTCCTACTTCTAACGTTTTTGTCGAAGTATCTGGCCATTCTCTGTTGATATGCTGCCAGTCGAATGGAAGCTCGATCTCTTGCTTCTTCAATCGTGTCGAGATTGAAATTCATCAGTCGTTGATTGTTTTCTTCGTTGAGATATTGGTAGCGTGTTGAAGGAATAACTTCTTCAGTAGGTATGACGGCTTCCGTTCCAAATGCTAACGCGAAAGGGGTTTCGCCTGTTGAAGACCTCGTCGTTGTCCTGTATGACCATAATACCCCTGGCAGTTCGTCGGCCCAGGCTCCTTTAGCTTTCTCCAACCTTTTCTTCAGGGTGTTCAGGATCGTTTTGTTGGATGATTCGGCTTGTCCGTTCGCCTGTGGAAAGCGAGGGGTGGAGAAGTTCAACTTTATGCCCCAATTCCTGCAAAAGTCTTGAAAGTGGTGGCTAATGAACTGTGCTCCGTTGTCGGTCACGATCTCCTTTGGTATGCCGAATCGACAGATGATGTTTTTCCACACGAAAGTTTGGGCTTCCTTGTCGCGTATTCTGGCAAATGCTTCTGCTTCTATCCACTTTGAGAAGTAGTCTGTCATGACGAGCATGTACACTCGTTGGCCAGGTGCCGTTGGGAGTTTCCCAACAATGTCCATCCCCCACTTCATAAATGGCCATGGCGACAAGATGGGGTTCAGTTTCTCCGGAGGGAGGTGAGGTATTGGTGCGAATCTCTGGCATTTATCGCACTTCTTTGTGTATTCAGATGAATCGAATCTCATTGAAGGCCAGTAATATCCTGTCGTGTGCGCTCGTTGGGCTAGGCTCCTGCCACCAGAATGATTCCCACATTCCCCTTCATGCAACTCAGACAGAACATGTTGCGCTTCGTTAGGAGTGAGACATTTCAAGTAAGGTCCAGTGATCGATCTTTTTAACAGATGTCCGTCAAACAACACAAATCTGGCTGACTGTCTCTGAATTTTCTTTGCTTGAATTCTGTCATCTGGAAGTATGCCGTCTTGCAGATACTTTATGATCGGTGTCATCCAACTGTCGACTGTGTCGAGCGCCGCTACAATCGCTTCTTCATTACAAATCGCGGGCCAGTTTAAATACACGATTGGAATCGTTCGTGACTCGTTCCCCTCCATTGTCGAACCAAGGGTTGCCAGTGCGTCAGCCTGGCAGTTTTCGCTTCTTGGGACCTGTATGATGGAAAATTTCTCAAAGCTCGATCGTAGGTCTCTTACCTTTCGTAGATAAGAAGCCATGGCTTGTCCTCTGGCTTGATACGATCCTTCAATCTGGTTCACAATCAACTGGGAATCAGTTTTTACTTCAATATCTCTAGCCCCCAATTCTTTAGCTAGTGACAGCCCAGCTACCAATGCTTCGTATTCCGCCTCGTTATTTGTAACTCGAAATCCGCACTTGATTGCTTGCTGTATTATGTCGCCGGTTGGAGTTATAAGCATGACCCCAAGACCGCACCCCTTTTTATTACTTGCCCCGTCGACCGCTAATTTCCAAGGTATCTTTCTTTGGATGCAGTTGATATTGACTTCGGTTGCCGTAAGTAAACTGGGGGTAAAGTCGGCTACAAAGTCAGCCAGCGCCTGTGATTTGATAGCGGTTCTGGGCTGGTAAGTGATGTCGTGCTCTCCGAGTTCGATTGCCCACTTCATCAACCGTCCTGACATTTCCGGTTTATGAAGTATCCTTCTCAAAGATAGGTCGTGTACACCGTGATCGGGTGCCCCTGGAAGTAGGGTCTGAGTTTTCTTGCTGCGGTAATGAGGGCGAAGGCTAATTTCTCCATCAAAGGGTAACGCGACTCTGCACCCAACAGTGCTTTGCTCACGTAGTAGACTGGTTGCTGGTCTCCTGCTTCTTCTTCTCTTACTAAGACTCCACTGACCGCCTGCTCCGAAACACCCAAATATAGGAAAAGTCTCTCCAAGTCGTGTGGTTTGGACAGCAAAGGTGGTGTGGTGAGGTACAATTTGAGCTTTGTCAATGCTTCCTCACAGGCGGGTGTCCAGTCAAAGCTGTTTCCTTTCTTCAATGCTGAAAAGAACAAAAAGCTCTTATCTGTAGATTTGGAAATAAACCTATTTAGAGCTGCGATTCTCCCAGTTAGTCTCATGACATCTTTTGGGCTGGATGGAGACGGGATGTCGAGGATCGATCTGATCTGTTCCGGATTCGCTTCGACCCCTCGTCGAGTGACCACGTACCCCAAAAATTTTCCTGAAGCAACACCGAAAGCACATTTAGTTGGATTTAGTTTCATTCCATACCTATCCATGATGTCGAATGCTTCTTTCAGATGATTTAGGTGCTGCTCCGATTTGATCGACTTCACCAGCATATCGTCGATGTACACTTCCATGGTTTTCCCAATTTGGCTGTCGAACATCTTGTTGACGAGTCTTTGATACGTTGCTCCTGCGTTCTTTAGGCCAAAGGGCATTACTTTATAACAAAAAATTCCCTTGTTGGTTACGAAGGCTGTCTTTTCTTGATCGCCCGGGTGCATGAAGATCTGGTTGTAGCCTGAGTATGCATCCATGAAACTTAATAACTCATGTCCCGCCGTCGCGTCGACCATAGAGTCTATGTGTGGAAGTGGAAATGAATCCTTTGGACAGGCCTTATTCAAATCTGTGAAGTCGATGCAAACTCTCCATTTCCCGTTCTTTTTCTTCACCACAACGACATTTGCGAGCCATTCCGGAAATTGGACTTCTTTTATAGCTCCATTCTCCAATAACTTCTGGACTTCTTCGTCGATGATCCGGTTCCGTTCTGGGGCAAATTTTCTTCTTTTCTGCCTAACCGGGGCGTACGCTGGATCCACATGCAATTCGTGGGTCATGAGCGTTGGGTCGATCCCTGTCATATCTCTGTGGGACCATGCAAAACTGTCGTGTCGGCTCTTCAGGAACTCTATGATGTCGGCTCGGAATTTCGGATCTAGTCCAGCTCCAATTAACGCCTTGTGATCTTCAAACTGTGGATGAATCTGAACCTCGTCGAGCTTCTCTATGTTCGGTAATGTCGGCTCCGAAACTCGAGGTTCGACCTGTAATTGCTATGCTGACTCGTCCTTCGCTTTCAGAGTAGTCTGGTAACAACTCCTGGATGCCAACCTGTCGCCTCTGATTTCTTGTACCCCCCATTTAGTAGGGAATTTCATTACCTGATGGTAGGTTGACGAAATCGCTCTCATATCATGAATCCAGGGCCTCCCCATTATCAGGTTATATGCGGATGGGCATTCCATGACTAGAAATGTAGTCAGTTTGTTGATTCCAGCAACGTATACCGGAAGTGAAATTTCACCCATCGTGATCTTCTGTTCCCCACTGAACCCGATCAACACTGTCGTCCGCCGATTGATTTTATCCAACTCTGTCCCCATGTCGGCGAGGGCGCTGGCGAAAATTACGTTTGCCGAGGAACCTGTATCAATCAACACCCGTTTGACCAAAAAATTCGCCACCTGTAAAGAAATGACCAGTGCATCATGGTGCGGGTTTAGGATGTGAGATTTTTCATCGTCTGGGAACTCCAGGGTCAATTCTGTGAAAGCTTTTTCTTCAGACGATGTATTATGAGAAACATTATTGATCAGAGCCCTTGTATGTCGCTTGGCAGCCGAGTAAGTTGTTCCACTAATTCCCGAACCTCCTGAAATAACGTTGACTGTGTTATTTATAGGGGGTGGTAGGACAGGATCTTCTCCTGGTTGGTTTTCTCCTCCCTTCGTGACATGGTTGCCTTTCCCTTATCTGTTAGCAAGTCCCTGAGGAAGCCTTTGTTTAGTAACTCCAAAACCTCTAATCTCAAGGCTACGCACTCCGCTGTCGTGTGACCGTAGTCTCTGTGGAACTCACACCACTTCCTGGTGTCTTTTTTCGTCGAATTGTCTCTGCTGCGCGGAGGCCACTTTACTTCATTCCCCATCTTCTTAAGCACGGTGACCAGTTCCCCAGGAGAGATGGTAAAGTTGTAGTCCGGTAGCCTGAGTTTGCTTGCTGGTTGCTCGTCCCTGTGTGACCTCTGTCTTTTTTCGACATTTGGGTAGTATGGTCGCCGCTCACCCCTTTGTTGGTTCCTTTTTTCCCTATGAGAATGGACATTGCTATCGTGTGGCCTGGGAGCAACAGGCCTTCGGTCAATCCGGGTATTCGCAACATCTGCCCTTCCGTTATTTCTTTTATCTTCTTCCCACCTTATTTCTACCTGGGCCCGTGCCATTACTTGTTCCATGTTGTAGCATCGAAATTTCGTCAACTTCTTGTAGAGTCCGCTGTCATAAAGTAGTCCGTTCCGGAAGGCTTCTACTGCTGTAGGTTGGTGGAGATCTGGAACCGTGATTCTCTCTCGGTTGAATCGAGCAACGTAGCTCCGCAGAGATTCTCCCCTTCCTTGTTGTATAGAATTAAGGTCGTCCGAAGTTTTTTCTATTTTGCATGAACTTGCAAAGTGTTGCACAAACTTGTCAGCTAGCTCTTGGTAGGACTCGATTGACCTGTAGGGAAGGTTGATGAACCAAGTAAGGGCAGGTCCTGCCAGAGTCTCGCCAAAGCATCTGCACATTCCAGCCTCCCACTGACTTGGGGACAGGCCGGTGGACATCATCTTGTATTTGTAGTGTACGACATGGTCGTCTGGATCGGCAGATCCATCATACGGCTTCATCTCCGGAGGGCTGAATTTTCGGGGTAAATCAATAGCAACAATAGACTCCGCAAATGGGGTGTCAGAAATTGCTCCAGCCCTACTTTTCCTAACCGGCAACCTTACCCCTGGTAGTCTCGACATTATTGCTTCCTTGAATTCGATCATCTCCTTCCTGATTGAAGTGGCAATCTGTTGGGTTGGATCGATGAGAGAGACCGGTTCTTGCAGGATGGGCTGTTGATTGTTGTTTGGACCTTCTGTCACAAGCGGGATGTTGGGTTGCTCGGGTCGTCTGGATTGCTTGTTTGGCTCAAAGTATGAGTATGCGGAGGATTGGATGACATCAGCTCCATCTTTCTCTGTAGATTGTCATTGGCACTCTCGCATCGTTTGATTTTCTTCTTCTAGGGCTTGCAACCGTTCTTGGAGCATGGCAAGCTGTGCCATCATGGGATTTGGGTTTTGCTCATTGCTCGAGGCCATTTGCTGCGTTGCTATGTCTTACTTTTACGAAATTCGCTTGGTAGGCCCCACGGTGGGCGCCAAATTGTTGATCCTGATTTCGGTCGAGGATCCACAATTGAGATGTGTAGGGGGGGCACAAGCGAACCTGCAAAATAAGAGTGAGCAAAAGAGATTTACTTGCCCACCGGTGTGATGGAAACCGTAGGCTCTCCGACGCTCAAGTTAGCCGAAGAATGAGAGAACTTAAGTAGAAAGGGTTCAGGTGTTAGGATACCTAAACCACTGATCGATTGCCGTGAGGGCGGACAATTGGTTATTATCTGGTGTTAGGAGTTCTTTTTTTCCGATCTCTCTTTATTCTTTGCCTTGCTCTTTTATAGGATTCCTCTTCTGCCCGTTGGAAATCTCATTCGTCGTCTCATAATTTCAGGTCCTTTAGATCTCATAACCGTTGATTTCATGATGACGGTCATGAATTCGGATCATTCTCTGATCTTAGTAACTGGTGTCCGTTTGTCTGTCTTTAATGAATTTGGGTTCATGAGGCGGCCCATGGATCTTCTTCTGGGCTTCAGGTCTTGCAGCTGGCTTTGGTGGTAAAAGTCGATTTTACCCCTGGCCCAAATTTGGCCCGTACACTAATGAATAAAAAAAACTTCTCGAATTCTGAATCAGAAATTTAATTAGATTGCATAGGGATGGCAGTTGATAGCTCAAAAATTATCAAATTTTAAATAAAAATAGCCTAACCTGATTAAATATGAAAGTTTTCAATAAATCAAAAGATTAAGCATAAATTCAGGTGGCAATGTATTCATTCGTTGATAAATCTGAATATTTTGTTTTGATATTCTTTTTCTTTTGGTGAAAATAATTGAGTGAGTGATGGGATGTTATATTTTGGAATATTAAGCTAATCGGCCATAAGTAAGGAAATAATTGTATAACTGATTGAATTAATAAATATCAACAAAATAAATCTTGTTAGAGATCTCAAACGGGTCGGGTCGATAGAATGAGCCTATTCATATTTGCGTGTTGTGCCAACCCGACTCATTGAATTGGCGTGCCAGGGCAGGCTTTCGACGCGACTCCATGAGTCGTGTCTTGTGGGCCGACTTACATACTATGTGTAAATAAAAAATATTAAATATTTGTAAATGTTACATATTGAATCCAAGATTTTAAACTTAAATTAAGTGCATATTTACCACTATACCAAATATTTATATATTTACAAAATATATATATTAATTTAATTAACTTCTTAAATTTCCAAAAAATTCAAAAATCAAAAAATTTTAAAATAACTTTGATTGATTAACTTGAGACATATTTTTTTTCAAAAAAATATATATTATATTTGAATTTAAAATTAAATAAATAACATAAATATACTAATACTAATACTAATACTAATAAATATAACAAATAATTAACATATCACTGATTATAATACTATTCAATTCCATTCAATTTTGACTAATAATTTAAATTTTAATATAATATTAGTTAATGATACAAATTCAATTTTAATGGAAATGAAACAATCATTTTATCTATTAAACCATAAAATTTGAATTGGGCTTTTTCGCGGGCTTTTTCATGGCCTATCTCAAATGGCCCATATGCTTAAAATTTTATATCCAGCCTGATCCAAGTGGGAGCTGTACGGACGCATGTGTGCGGGTCGTGTTGTTGATAATTTTCAAGTATGGGTTTATGTTTTGTCTTCTTAGATCCGAATAAATTTTACCGGTTTTAAATCCGAATTTCATTAAGAATACCAAAAAAAAAAATTAAAAAAAAAAACAAACAAACAAACATGTGTGATTTTCAAGTCCAAGTTTCACTAAACCAGAAGCCGGCCCATAAAAAAATTTAGTTATATAAATTATGATACTAGACTAGATATAAAATATATTCGGATCGGGTTTAACCTGGCCCGGTCCCCGGACATCGAGGTTTATCCCGGTTCGATTTCTCTAGCATATTTCCTTTCATGTGGTGTGTTTGGTGCGCAACACTGCATTACATTGTACAATATTGTGATAATATAAAGGTCGGTTTTAGTTTAGACACAAGGCAAAGATATATACTTGGGATAGTTTATGGCATGTAATGAAGCTCGTGGGTCCGTATGTTAGTGTCTTTAAATTACCCATATGACCCACGTTGATTATCTTCTTCAAATTACCCATGTGAGCGACGTTCGAACCCAATACCTCTTATTTTTAACTCAAGAGATTTTGACCAACTCAACTAGTTGACACCCACGTTAATGTTTTACTTATGACTAACATCATTTTCAGAGTAACGACATCATGTAATAGAGTCTCCAATAGACGTGGTTTGGTGGTGTAAGACTCATGATTTCACATTGAGGTCATGAGTTCGAATCCATGGAATGCGTTTCTTGTAAGAGCGTGGGACAACTGAGGGTTTTACCTGCTCCGCTTAAATCCGGAAGAGATGATTTGACGGCAGGGTTTCCAACAATGTCAAAAAAAAAAAAAAAAAAAAAACAAACAAACAAACATGTGTGGGTTAACAAGTCCAAGTTTCACTAAACCAGAAATGTAGTTCTATAAATTATGATACTAGACTAGATATAAAATATATTCGGATCGGGTTTAACCTGGCCCGGTCCCCGGACATCGAGGTTTATCCCGGTTCGATTTCTCTAGCATATTTCCTTTCATGTGGTGTGTTTGGTGGGCAACACTGCATTAAATTGTACAATATTGTGATAATATAAAGGTCGGTTTTAGTTTAGACACAAGGCAAAGATATATACTTGGGATAGTTTATGGCATGTAATGAAGCTCGTGGGTCCGTATGTTAGTGTCTTTAAATTACCCATATGACCCACGTTGATTCTCTTATTCAAATTACCCATGTAAGCGAGTTCGAATTCAATACCTCTTATTTTTAACTCAAGAGATTTTGACCAACTCAACTAGTTGACACACACGTTAATGGTTTACTTATGACTAACATAATGCAATGTATGATTATCATTTTCAGAGTAACGACATCATTTAATAGAGTCTTCATTGGACGTGGCTTGGTAGTGTAGGGCTCAGGATTTCACCTTGAGGTCCTGAGTTCGAATCCATTGAGTGCATTTCTTATAAGAGCGTGAGACAACTGAGGGTTTTACCTGCTCCGCTTAAATCCGGAAGAGATGGTTTGACGGCAGGATTTCCAACGATGCAAAAAAAAAAAAAAAAAAAAAAGACATCATCTAAGGGAGGAAAATTGAGAGAAGATATCAATTAGAAGACTTAAAATGTACAACATGACATCTAAGGTAAAAGATTCATTCACCTCAAATGAATTGTATGACTAATCAAATCATTAATGCTTTTTTTGTCTATTAATTTGGAATCAGTCAGCCAAAAAGCAAAAAGATCCAAGTCCAAGTCATGGTCTGCCAAACTAATATCACTATCCAAAATTCCTTTTCAAGAGCTTAATAAATTTCAAATTTATTAACTATTTCTGGCTGCATTGATTAATATACTCAGTTATATTGTGAAATTAAATATAGAATTGAATTAAAGTTGACTACATAAAAGTTATTTTGGTGGTGTAGGTTCCAGGATCTCACCTTGAGGTTTTGGGTTCGAATCCAGGGGCGCACTTCTTGTAAGTGTCTGGGACAGCCGGTGATTTTACCTGCGCCGCGGCCCAGAATGGGTGGTTTGATGGCGGGGTTTCCAACGTTTACAAAAAAATAATAATAAAAAAAAAAAATTTACATATTTAGTCAGGGTTTATATAAGAAGCCTAACTTCATAAAGTTGATATGATGATTTGGAAATTTACAAATCATAACTTGAAAATATACACGCGTTCGCATTGAAATTTGAATAAAATGTGGGCTCCAAAAAGTTTGGGAATTTATCAAATTTGGGCAAGTGACAAACCCTTTTTGTTTTTTTAAATCAAATTTAGATTTATTATATTTTTTCTTCCAAAAAAAATGGACAAATTCATGATTTTGGACAAAAATATATTTATTCTATCTCTCAAACTTAGGGAAAAAATAAGTATAAGATTGTAAGAAGTTTGTATAGTAAATAGATGGAGTAGTCTCATATTGAAAAATGATATGAAAAATAAAAGGTTTATAAGTGTTATCTAGACACTCATATTAAATTGGAAAAAACAATACTTGAGCTTGGGTTTGGGCTTGGATGGGCGTGGCTGGCTTGGTATTAGATTTAGTTAATATATTTAATTAATCAAATATGGGTCTTGGGGATTCATTAAATGCCTTACTTATTTGAAAACGTTTTTCTTTTTTAAATTTTGGATTTTGAATCAGAATGTTGTATCTGATCAACACAACCCTTCTGGAAAAAAAAAAAAAAACTAGAGAAACATTTTGCATAACTTCATCAAAAAATAGTTTTCCATATTTGCTTATATATACAAAATATTTATTGCAGAGTTCCAGGAACCGAAAATCCTTATGATCCTTGAAAACGCAAAAACAAAAACCTAGTAAATTTGCCAGGGATCGAAACTTCGGTGCATAAATTTTGGTTTTCAGATTGTTGAATCCTGGTGACAGACGTCCAACGAACTACAAGCACAAGAGTAGAGGCGAATTTCTGCTATAGGACATAGTATTATCTGCTAGCCTCATTCTATAAAAATAAATTTGTTGTTTTTGATTTTGATTACTTGCATTGTAAGTTTATGTTGTTATATGTATGTTTTTGTTTCAATAAAAATAAAAAATTGATTGCATTGTTTCTGTTTCAATATTATATTCGTTGATTGTTCTTTAACAAAGATTTGATATGGACTCGTGCAACACCTTGAGACGATCTCTTACAATATCTTAAGACATTTTACAACAACCTTGAGACACTTTACGACAAACTTGAGACACCTTATGATATCCCTTAAAAAATTAGGACTTGTGATACCTTGAATTTCCATGGCAACAACTGCTGCAAGCAATTGAAAACATATTCGTTGTGAATCTAGGGCAGTAGCTCCTGCTTGCAATAAAAAAAAAATGAAAAATATTTATTAAGCATATAGTAAGAATGATATCATAAAGGATTAAATTAAAAAATAATAAAATCTATTAAAATCTATATTTTCCTATATTTCTAACTAAAAATAATGACATGCATGTTGTTATGGAGTAATTATTTGGTGCAACGGAAGTATGAGTGACATTGTATTACCAATAAATTAGTAAATGACATGTATGATTTAATATTTATATTTTTAGTTATTTTTTAATATTTTAACACGCGTGACAATTGATTATTAGATTGTTATACGGATAATATGATATCTTTGTTCGAGCGTAGATTTTCTCGTTGTTAGGATACGACAATGCAACATGTGGCATTTGCATAGAAAGCCAATGCATTTGAGGTGTTGCCTTGGAATAAAGCTTCGAATAATTTCACATAACCTTCTCGATTGAACAACCCAATCTATCAAACACTAAGTTGGCCACCCATAAATCTGATGGGTCTTTTCTCCGAATTTATTTTTCATTATTAATTTTAAAAAATATTATTATATTATTATATATTAAATAAATATCCGACAAATTTAATTTTTGAATTCGTTAAAACTCAATAGGAAAATTATGGCAACAAGCAAACTTGTTTCAAAGAATTCTATATTAATATAATCTACTTCTATGGTAGCATGACGTTCAAATCCAATAGTATATCAAATTGATCGAAACTTCTGCTTTTACGTATTAGCATGATAGTAAAATTTAGTCCCCAAGGTCCCTAAGGGGCGTTGCTTGATGGTGTAGGGTTCAAAATCTCACATTTAGATTTTGAATTCGAATCATGAGACAACCAAGAATTATACTTACTCCGCTTAAGTCCGGAAGTAGTGGTTTGACGGTGGAGTTTCCAACGATTTCAAAAAAATAAAAAATACAAAAATGATTGTAAAATTAAATTATGTCTCAAAGGGGAGTGACTTGGTGATGTATGGTTTAGGATCTCACCTTAAGGTCATGAGTTCGAATCAAGAGAGTTTGTTTCTTGTAAGAGCTTGAGACAACATGGCATTTTACCTGTTTCGCTTAAGCCTGAAATGGTTGGTTTGATTGCGGGATTTCCAACGATTCTAAAAAAAAATGATAGTAAAATTATGTATTAGACTTAAAAATGTCAAAATTCGAGAAAATAAGGGAAAATCCCTTAATAATTATTTAAATTTAACACGAAGCAAATAATGATATAAAAAATAATAATAAGACAAAGCAAAAAACGGAAAGGAAATCGAATGTGATTTTCCCATGTCATACCAATGGAAACCAACTAATTTTGGTCTAATAAAATATCAATACTTTAAAATAAAATGCACATTTTTTAATTTTGTTCAACACACAAAATAAATAAATAAATGGGCGGGCTGGGTCACGTGGCATGGAAACCACAAAACCATATAATAAATTTGAATATGAAATGAAAGTGAAATAGATAAATAAAAGGTTACACATCATGTTACATATAACCAAAAAATAAAATTAAAAAATACAACCTTTCACATTTTACCAAAAATTTGGCCTCACATTTTGAGCCTCAGATTATCAAAATGAATAAATAAATTTAAAAAAAAAAACATTTTGTTGACTTTTTTTGTCTTCAGATAAATTGAGAGCGAATTGGACTAGTGTGAAAACATGGTGACTTTCACACACTAATTTTGAAGTCCAAGATTTTCTTTATGGTGGTGCCACGTGGAATCTTCCTTGTCCATAAATAACCTAATTGTTTTTATTATTATTATTATTATTATTTTTGATCCATAACCTAATTTAATTGTATGGTCTCTTCTTGTTGCTTTTTAATTTGCAACTCGTGCGACGACCCAATGAGCTGTATAGTACACACAATAGGTTTCGAAGTGAACGTGAAGGCTCACAAAATGTACACATTTAGTTATGAAATGATGTAATTTTGTGATAAATAATTTATAATTTGATTGTGAGGTTTTGGATTTGAGTATAGAAGGTTAGGCTTGGTTCTGGTTCTGGTTCTGGTTCGGTATAATTTTAGCTTTTTAAAATTGTAGAACCGGATCGAATTGGAAAAATCGATTCGGTATTTTATTTTTTGTAGAGGGAACAAAAAATGAAAAAATGTGATTTGGTTCCAGTTCCGAACCGAATCGAAACCGGACTGAACCTTAAGGTTACAGTTCCAAATTATGTGGAACCGTAGCCGAACCGAAATGAGTTTCGTTTCCGATTTTAGAATAAAAAACCGGCTCGGTTTCGGTTCCGAAAAGAAAACGTGGCTGAGTCTACAAGATGTGCATTTCTTTATAAGAGTTTAGGACATACGAGAGCTTTTTGTGTTCCGTTTAAACTCGGATTGAGTGATTTGACTGCAAGATTTCCAACATTTTCAAAAAACAAATCCCAATCAACTATTTTCATTAATTAAAACATATATATTTTTAAACCGATTTTCGGGTTACACTCATCGCTATTAATTCATAAATATTGCAATAAAAGTTAGTCCCGGTAGATTTTTTTTGTTGATTTTTTTAATTAAAAAATAAAAATAGAAATAAAAACTTAGGGATGACAATAAGTTGACTAGTAAGAAAATGTTTAACAAAAAGTTATTTATTATCATAGGTCATAGTCATAGATTTGGTCAGGAATTTGAACTTTCAACAATATGATTTGAAAAATTGAATAATATGTTTGCGGTGGTCATAAATTTATCAGCTTCTTAGAATTTATTTTTGTACTTTATTAGTCTTCTTCCACGCTTTAGATTTGGAATTTATTTACTATAAATGCAATGCATGTATTGTGAAAATGAAATTTGTGATACCTTCATATGAGGTTTTGTTGTCTTGCTAAGCAAATGTGTGACATTTTACTTTTTAAGTGTTAGGTTTGACATTTGGTGATGGAGTTTGTCAAATTGAATATTCATAATAATTACAAAAAACTTCAACGAGTTTTGGTCTTTGAGACAGTTCATATATGATCGATTGAGATCTTTAAATTTGCGTCAAATTTAGGGGTCTTGAATTTAAGCAAAAATAATTATCATTACAATAAATAAGCCAAAAAAATAATATATATTTTATTGATAAGATGCTCATATTTTATAAATTCGTATAGACTCTCAAAATTCAGAGTCGTCAATCTCTCAATTTTAAGATAAAATCTTAAGTAATTTTAGTGTATACTTTCTTTATGATTAGATTGTTATCATGTTATTACTTCTCAACTTATTGAATAATACCAATTGATGTGTAACGAAAAATCTAATAAAAGAAGGTATGAGATCGGGAGGCCCCAATAATGGAGCCCCTTTATGTTAAATATGGACCGTTGGATTTTGATTAAACGGTCCAGATTTCAATTTTTTTTAAAAACAAAAATGGAGAGAGGATTTTTTTCTTTCTCCAAATATGGAATATTGGATCAAAATCCAACGGTACGAATTTTACTTGGAGTAGGCTCTAGTATATTTTGTATTGGAGCCCCTTAGGTCCATAAGGTATATGCATTGAAATAATCAAACCAAACCAAAAGAAGACTTTTTCCATTAGATGGTCGGTTATGTGGATTTTTGTAACGTTATTTTGTTATAGTTGAGATCGTTATTTCATCAAATTCCATAAATGCTTATGTTATTTTTATAGTTTATGTTCATGCATGTCATTTAGGTTTTTATTTATTGTCTCAAACAAGTGACATTATGAGTATATTTGATAGAAAATATAAATAAACTTATAAGTTATAAAATAAATATTAAAGTATAAATTAGCGTCAAAATGTGAGATTACGATTTTATGAATATTAATGTAAGCGTTAATTACCTGTTTGGTGGAGTGCCAACGTTAAGAGATATTATCAAAGCCAATCAGTTGGCCCCATCAGAACCGTTAATCTAATTATATTAGAAAGATCAAACGGTTAACAGTGATGCAAAATGTAGAAATTATTGCACCGGATCCGTTTCCTTTAAATGGTCCAAAGAGATATATAAAACGACGGTTGTTTTTTGTTCCGTTGTTCAGGCTGGCATTTTCGTCTTTTCACGAAGTTTCCAGTAACAGATCTTCGCTTGCTCTGACAAAGTACGATTAAAAGAACTACCATTGGCGTCAGAAAAGTGTACACGTGGCGGCATGTTACTCGACACATTGTTTAGGGTGCCCTTTAAATAAAAGGGTCGCTGTTCAGCAAGTGTCCTTTTGTTGAGGGTCGTTACTAGGGACAAAAAAAAGAAATATTTTTTCATTCATGTCGAGAATATTTCAGCAACAAATTTTCCTTCTACATTATCCGCCGAAAGGAAAGAAAAATAATTTTGCTTTTCACAATAAATATGATTTTTTTGGACAAAAATTTATATAAACTGTTTAATGAATTAATTTTTGTTAATGGATATTTCCATATTTTTAATAAAGTTCTTTTTTTTTTAAAATATTATAGTGCTATTTATTAAGCATCTTTTTTTAAATTATGGGTCATTTTGACTTAATTTATCTCAAATATTTAATAACTTGCAAGTTTTAATTATTTAAAATATGTTAGTTTTATATTTTTATTCTCATAACTAATAATCTATGTTAAAGTTGACTTATGACTTCATAAAAAAATAAATAAGTATGATTTCATGCTCATGTGATAATTTCACGTTAAATTATCATTAATAAAACGAATAGTGTATGTTTTTGCATCTTATATAAATGTGAAATATTTACCTGTTTTGGACACCGGTGGACACTACTATAAATTTATTTGGGATTATGATGGACGAGTTTGTGTTCGGCCCAGCCCGACCTGACCCTCATAGATTTGTTCCATAACAAATCATTAATTACGATAAGAAACCTCATATGTATGACTCAAACCTATACACATTGAGCCATATAGGATTTACTTAAATGTTATAAATATGGAAAGTTCGGTGGACCATATTTTATTAAAATGTGATATATTTTGACACCAAAATTCAGTTAACCGAACTTGATATTTTTATATAAAAAGATACTTTTTTTAATTGTTTTTAATAAAAATTCAAATTCAAATTTAAAACTTGGAATTTTTAAAAGAAACGACCATTTTGTGTAAATGTAGTTGATCAAAGTTTAGATTTCCTCGACTGTGGAAAACTTAATCATTAAACCAACCTCCGAATAACAAAATAAAAAGCTCCCAAAAGAAACCAATAAGCATCCGACACGTCATACATAGGGAGAAAACGAGGGCTATTTTTTATTGTTATTTTTTGTGGTTAATAAAGACAATTACCGGAAACCGGAAACAGCTGTGGTTTCACGGATTTTGTTTGTATTGAGAGGCATCTATCTGGAGTGCATAAAGCCTGGTGCCCGGTCATATTCGCGCGTGAAACCCACTGAATCGCACAACTATTTGGCACGACCCACAGTAATACGCAAGACTCTTAAAAATCGCCGCCTCCTACTTCTGCCACGTGGAGTTCCTACTCCTCTAATTGGACCACAGATCTTGTTGTTCTTTTTGGTGTCAAAATCCATTCACGTTTCCCGGTAACACATTCTCTCTCGTTACTAATTCAAAGTCAAAAGTCTAAAACAACCTTGGTTGTTGAACCTCTGAATGGTAACCAACGGTGGGTTAGATACGTCTTTTCGTTATCAGATTAACTAACTGGGAGGTAGGTTAAACTGATCCTGTACAGGTCCGCACACTGATAGTAAAAAAGTACACGCAACCGGGATCTCTTGTTCTCAGAGTTGATCCCGTTTTTGACCGTTCAAATTACGTGGTTAAATAAAATGGACGGCCGGATTATGTCTTTTGACACATTCATACCAGGGGCATTTAAACACGTGATATTTCCGTGTTTCGGGCCACTTTCATTACTCTTGACCGAAACAGAAACCATACGTCTTCGATAACACCGTCCCTTTCATTGACAGAAATGCCATTATTAATGTTAACAATACCTTATATATAATGTTATATTAGGAAAATGTCATGTGAGTCCCTATTTATTTTTAATTATTATTCATTAGATCCTTAATTCTTTTCATAATTATTCATCAATTCATGTTATTCTAACACTAAGGATCAATATTGTATTATATAAAACAAATAGTAGAGATGACAATTGTGATTGAAAAATTATTCTCTATTTCGATTAATCTTTTCAAATTAAAACTAAAAATAGTTTCAAATCGTGGCTAAAATTTTTATTTTGAACGATTTTTTCATTCGAATCTCGTATCTTACCACACTTGATCTCAAACCCAATTGAAATTTGATATTTTCTACTGATGACATAATTTAAAGAATAATTATGAAAAAAATTACGGACATCCCATTATGTGTTGATAATGAAGTCCTCAAGGGGTGTGATTTGATGCTGTAGGGTTCATAATCTTACTTTGAGATCTTGTGTTAGAATCAGGGAGTGAGTTTCTTGTAAGTGTCCCGGACAGTTAGGGGTCTTACCTGCCGCTTAAATCCGAAAATGATGGTTTGACGGTGGAATTTTTAAAGATTTAAAAAAAAAAAGAAAAAAAAAATGTTGATAATGAAATAAAGGAATTGGATGGGCAAAATAGTAAACTAATTTGAAGCGAAACGGGATTGGAGAAAAAACGTGGCCGGCAAGACATTTTGTTGAACCACCCAACAACCATCAACCTTCTTTCCTCCTTCTTAAATTCCATTAAATTAATTCATACTTTAATAATTTTAAAATTAAAAAAATATTAATTAATTCTGAAAGCAACAATAACATGTATTTTTTATAAATCTATAAATATACACTTGTAGTTCTTTTTTCAGTTTTCCGAGCTTTATCTTTCTATTTCTATCTTTCTCTCTCATCCACAGTTTCTCTCTCTTCCAATTTCTCGCCGGAAAACCACTTTCGATCGGAAAACTGATTTTCCGGCGAAAACTTTGTTTCCGTCGCCGGAAACCGCTAACTTGATTTTTTTTTTTCAATTGTTTCAATGCGAATCAATCATTTGTTGTGAAAAATTTCTCGAAGGAGTTGGATCTATAAATTTGGCTGGGTTTCCACGTTGCTTGATAGAATGTGGCTGCCGTTGAAGGCTTGGTTTTAAGCGCTGAATGGCTAAGATCTTGATCTAGAGTCTTCTTTGAGGATTTGGTTCAGTTTTCATATTTTTTTTTTACCGGTTCGTGAATTGGGAGACAAAACGGAGGCGTATCGAGAACGATTGCGGAATGAAATGGTACGTGATTGATTGATTGATTCATTTGTTTATTATTATTATTATTATTATTTATTTTTTTTGATTTTCTCGTTTTCAATTCATTTTTCTGGTAATTTCTCTTTGGAAATTCTATGCATTTTTATATTCATTTGTGTTTTTCAGATCTTATACATTGTTGTAATTTTCTCACCGTTCCTTAAAATTTTATTGCACTTTTAATTTCCCATCATTTTATACGAATTTGATTCAGAATTGCTGCAGTTATTTATTTATTTTTTTTAAAAAAAAAAATAGTAGAAGGTGCATGAAATGAACCAATGATGTAGATGGATTTCAATGCAATTGAATTGTTGTTTCTGAAATCTGATGTAATTTTTTAAAATTAAACTATAAAATTTTATTTTATTTTATTAATTAATTTATTTTTTGGGATATTTGTGGAGCGATGGCTCAATAAAGCGCAGATAGGATGGTGGGGAGATGCTGCCTTTCTAATTTGTTGAATATGTGTTCTTGCTTTTGAAATGTTTGACCATTTCCATAAGATTGAGGGTTATAATTTAGTAATAATAATATTATTGGATTTTAGGAGAAGATATGGTGTAAGACCCTAGCTCGTTGCGTCAACTTAGTTTTGTTTCCTGTTGAAAAATGTGTGCAGGACTTATAGATCGTTTTAGACTGTAAAGTTCTTTATATGGGTGCTGCAAGTACTCGATTTTGACTTCAATAGTGCTGATAAATGATCATTGGTGTGGTCTTCTACAGTTGACATTTGGATGTATTCATTTTGTACTTTGGGCTTAAAATTTACTTGTTCTTGTAGTCTAGGAAAATCAAAGAAATGGCTGGGCAAGAACCCTTCCGACTCTTTTGGGTAACTGTGGTTTTTACATCTTCAATTTGCATTTGCAAACAAAGATGATTAAGTTCCTTGAAACCCCTTCAGGTTTTACACGTTTTGTCCTTTTCACGAGTTATTTGCAGGCTTTCAGTATTTATCCCATCGTTAAAGTCACAGGATCAGACTATAAATTTGTGCTGAATTAAGTGATAACTGTGGATGCTATAGATAAGTTTTTTCTGGTGGCAGAATAAGTGATCCTGTGATTATTCCGGGATGATGTATATGTACTATCTGATATCATCTTTTAGTGTTATAATATATATGGCCTATTGAGTGGTGATGGCATCCATATTTTCTAAGATTCTTTAATGTGATGGATATTTATAGTCATAGATCATAGTTAGCTGAAGCTGTAAACTGCTGGTCGTGTCAAAGCTCTGTAAAATATAAAACAGATTTTTCATGGTGCATTTGAGTGCACTTAATAGTTGTTATGCATCAAAATTTTCTAGGGTACTGTTATATTGAAAAATTCCCAGGTGATAAGTTTATAAAAAATGTTCTTCTAAGAGCAATTAACACACAAGTGATGATTGGCTACCTTTATTCACTTAAGACAGCTATGGCACTTTGTTTTGTAAGCTGTTGTATCCTTATTTTGTTTCTTATATCTTTGAAATTCCATAGTCTTTCAGGACAATTTCGAGCATTAATTTTTTTTTATTTTATCTTATTTGGTTGTCGAATCTATATCAATTTCTGCCGACTTATCTATTACCTGACATTATTGTTTTGCATTTTTTAAAATTTTTTTTTACAGGTTGAAGGGAAGGTATGTTTGTCAAAAGAGGCTAGAAATGGCTTAGAATTTCTGAAGCATAAAAGGCTTCAGCGAATGAAATCAGAAACTGTCAATGATACAATAGGTATCTCGAATATGATGTCTAGAAGCGGAGGAGATGCTTTAAGAGCTTCAGCTTCATGTGGTATTAGAATACATGGTAATGCAGATTCATTTTCTCGGTCAAATACTGTGCCAAGTGGGAAGGATGAATTTCCAAAGCGTAAGGTGGATAAGTTTGACACAGATGATTTGGAATGGACTGAGAAAATTCCAGAGTGTCCTGTGTACTGCCCATCAAAAGAGGAATTCGCTGATCCTTTAGTTTATTTGCAGAAGATAGCTCCAGAAGCTTCAAGATATGGTAATTTCCCTTCTATTGTTTATCTGAGCAGAAAAAGTTGGTTTTTAACGTGATTTTGTTTTCAGCATGCTAAAAATTTTGGCTTTATCAACTGATTTTTTCACAAACTGAGTACATCTTCACCCCACGGAATAAAACAAGGTGTTTTGAGTGCTGTTTTATCTTTGCCTCAATGTGATTCTGGATAAAGTGAATTGTATTTTGATTGACTTGAATGGTTAATAGCTTGATATTAGTCTACTTGATGATTCCAGTTGGAAAATGTTAACGTTTATTCTCAAGTATAGAACTACCGGGTTTCTCTTTAATGAAGTTCAAATAACCAATTATATACCGCTTTTTGAGCATTGAATCAAAATAAATATCTGACAACAGTTCTATGTTTTATCTTGTAAGTAGCGTAGTGGGCTTTTTAATCAAAAGCAAAGGCATGTTAGGGTAAAACCAATTCTATGTTTAGATAATTAGTTTTAACTGGCATTGTGAAAATGATTAAAAAAGAGAGAATTATTTTAGTATTTTTTTCCTATGCTCTAAGTAGACCCGGCCGGCGGTTCGGTTCCGGTTCGGAACGAACCGAACCGGCCGGTTACCGGTTCCACAAGTGTGGAACCGGAACCGAACCGGTTAAATCCGGTTCGGTTCCGGTTCCACACTTAAGTGGAACCGGAACCGAAAACCGAACCGGAACCGAACCTTTCGGTTCCGGTTCGGTTCGGTTAAATATTTTTTTTTTTTTTGATTAATTTAAATAAAAAAAAATGAGATTAAATTTAAAAAAAAAAAATTTTATTACATTGAAGAGCTTGAGCTTAAATTTTTAAATATTTAAGTTGCCTACGTATCCTCCAAGGGTGAGAGGAATCAAAGCTCACGTAGTTCCATTACAAGTTTAGTCTTTTAGACATATCCCCTTTTGTAAATTATAATTTTACAATTATCAATCATCATTATCGGTTGATCCTTCGGCTCCGGTTCCGCTTGCACTTGTTGCAGAAGCATTATCGAACAAATCTTCACAATCATCGGGGGCATCTTCTTGTTGTCTCAGATCAGCTCGAGTCCAATCATCCACACAAGCTGTTGCTTCTAGAGTGCTTGGATGTAATGAAGATCGCCTAGCTTCCAATATATTACCTCCCAAGCTGAAGGCTTGCTCAACCGCAACGGTGGAAATAGGTGCTGCCAAGATCTCTTTAGCAATAATAGATAAAACAGGATATATATTTTGATGCCGGTTCCAAACTGCTCGTTGCAAACTGCTCGTTGCAAACTGCTCGTTGTGAATCATCTTCTAGGCGTTCCAAATTAAAATGAATTTTGAAAATATCCGAGGACCGAGCCTTAACTTCTCTTCTCCGTGATTGTGCACTGACACTAGGGCCGCTCTCTTGGGTTGGCATATTTGACATTATGTTCTCGGATGAGCTTGCCATTTGAATAATTGCGATGCGAATGCCGAATGTGATAACAAATTAATTAACAACTAAAATAAGAGAATTGTATTGAAGTAAGATTGAGAATAAGAGATTTATAGAAAATGAGAGAGTTGAGAATTGGTGTGATGAAATTATGAAAAATGAATCCTATTTATAGAATTTTAGAATTTTTTTGATACCAAAAATGCCCCTAAATATAACCGTTTTATTACCGTTATTAGGGGTACATTAGTAATTTTTATTTTATATAATAAAAAAAATTTATAATTTTATTTATTTTTATTTTTTTTGGCAGGGAGCCGTTTGGCAGGGAGCCAAACGGCTCCCTGCATCCCCAACGGCAGTAGCCGTTGGGGGAATAACTAATAAGGCCCCAACGGCTACTAGCCGTTGGGGGCCTTAGGGTTCCTGTTGGAACCCTACGGTTCCAACAGGAACCCGACGGTTCCAACCGGAACCGAACGGTTCCAGTTGGAACCGTCCGAACCGGTGGAACCGTACGGTTCCACCGGTTCGGACCGGTTCGAGTTGGGGTGGAACCCCAACCGAACCGGTCCCATTCCGGTTCGGTTCCGGAACCGGAACCGGAACCGGTTGGAACCGGACCTTCCGGTTCCAACCGGTTCGGTTCCGGTTCGGTTCCGGTTCGGAACCGGAACCGTGGCCGGGTCTAGCTCTAAGTATAATGGTGTCAAAAGATCCATGTAGCTGACCAGAGCTAGTCGGAAAATGATTTGTTTAGTTTAGTTTGGGTTTTATACTATGCCCTGATTTGTATTCATTTGGAAGGCAGATTTTTTGATGTCTGACAGTCTGAGAGAGAAGTGATTTCTTATTTACACAATTCCTTGGGTGAGAAGACATTGGGGAACCTTTAATTTTAGAATTGTTTTTATATGTTCGTAAAAGTAAATATTTTAACTTTTCTGGTTGTCTTCCATTGTCTCGTGTTTATGGTAGCCAACATCGTGTTCTCTTTTTTGGAAGATTCTCCTCATCCAATGTTTGTGATTGCGAACTTTTAAAATCTTTTCCAGTTTTATTTCCCATTCACGTGGATACAATTTTGACTTTCTCTCCTCAAATCTACACTAAATTTCCAGGTATATGCAAGATTGTTTCTCCTGTGAGTGCATCTGTTCCTGCTGGGGTTGTATTGATGAAGGAGAAAGCAGGCTTCAAGTTTACAACTAGAGTACAACCTCTTCGTCTTGCTGAGTGGGATGCAGATGACAAAGTTACCTTTTTCATAAGTGGCAGGTGAATTTCTAACTCTTATCAAATATAAATGTTGACTTGAGTACTTTTTTCTAGGTTTTGAATAAGTGTAACTTTTCAGAAATTACACATTTCGTGATTTTGAGAAAATGGCGAACAAGGTTTTTGCTCGTAGATATTGTAGTGCCGGTTGTCTTCCTGCCTCGTACTTGGAAAAAGAATTTTGGACCGAAATTGCTTGTGGAAAGACAGAAACTGTTGAATATGCATGCGATGTTGATGGCAGTGCCTTTTCATCTTCTTCCGGTGATCCTCTTGGAAATAGCAATTGGAATTTAAAGGTGTTGATTTCATTACCTTATTATTATTTTCAATCTTCTTTTTCTACATAATATACAATCACTAGGAAATTTATTTTTTGAAGTAGAATCAACTTTGGGAAATTCTCTTTGTTTTATGCTCATTTTCATACTTTTTAGTTTTACTTTTCTTCTACAACTACTGACATATTATAATCTTAATTTTCTTTTATGATTGTGTCTCCATCTATCCCGCACAATATGCTAACTAGTTCTTGTTCCTCTGTATTTTCAGAAACTTTCACGGCTGCCCAAGTCTGTTTTACGTCTTTTAGACACAGCTATTCCAGTGAGATGATGATATTTCCTTGTATTTCAGATTTTATTATTTGCACAAAATGTGTTCTTCATACTGATGTTCAGTTTATCCCAGGGAGTAACTGACCCGATGCTTTACATTGGAATGCTCTTTAGCATGTTTGCTTGGCACGTGGAAGATCATTATTTATATAGGTATTTATTCCTGTTTTCAAGTTTCAGTACATCCAATATATTTTCTTTTTGGTATAAATTGTTTATACCCTTTTTTATACATTATATTTACCCTGGCAGTATTAATTATCATCACTGTGGGGCATCAAAAACTTGGTATGGGATTCCGGGTCATGCAGCTTTAAAATTTGAAAAGGTGGTCAGGGAGCATGTCTATACCCGTGATATTCTATCAACTGATGGGGAGGATGGAGCTTTTGACGTCCTTTTGGGAAAAACTACTCTATTTCCTCCGAATATTCTATTAGAAAATGGTGTCCCTGTCCATAAAGCTGTTCAAAAGCCTGGAGAATTTATTATTACTTTCCCCAGGGCATATCATGCTGGATTTAGTCATGGTAAGATATCTATGAGCTTCAGAGGATGGAAATTGATGAAAAATGTACTAATAGGATATCTGATAAATGTTTGATTTTTTTCCCCTCAGTTTGCATCTGTTATATCATAATTACAGTTATTGTCATGTCTTTTCTCTATCCACAGGTTTCAACTGTGGTGAGGCTGTGAACTTTGCAATTGGTGATTGGTTCCCTTTGGGAGCTGTAGCTAGCTGGCGTTATGCACATCTGAACAGGATACCGCTGCTTCCTCAAGAAGAGATTCTTTGTAAAGAAGCAATGCTTCTGTATACAAGTTTAGTAGAAGATTTGGAGTATTCATCTGCTGACTTGGTCTCTCACCATTGCATTAAAGTCTCGTTTGTGAATCTGATGCGTTTCCAGCATCGTGCTCGCTGGTTGGTTATGAAATCAAGGGCATGCACTGGCATTTCTCCAAATAATCATGGAACTATTGTGTGCAGCATATGCAAACGTGACTGTTATATTGCCTACCTGAACTGCAATTGTTACTTGCATCCTGTGTGCCTCCGTCATGGTATGTTGCTCTCAGAGTTCTTCTTTATGTTTGTAATTGGATCAATTATGATGATCTTGATTGCTTCTTCCAGATATTGAGTCTCTTGACTTCTCATGTGGGAGAAATTATACGCTTTTCTTGAGGGATGACATTATAGAAATGGAAGCTGCAGCTAAAAAGTTTGAGCTGGAAGAAGGAATATTTAAGGAGGTTCAACAGAAAGCTGAAAGAGATGACTTGTATTCATATCCATTATCAAATTTGTTTCATAGTGTTTCAGAAGATGGATACTCTCCTTACTGTGAGATAAACATGGAGTTGAACCGTAAGCCTGCTGTAAAAACTTGGAATTGGTCAGGAAAATCAGAGTATAGTTGTCACAGCCAGCCTACAATGAGCCAAGGAGCTGACAATTTTAGACCTGAACTTGCAGAAACTTCTCTTTCTGATGTTTCATCAACTCTTTGTTCTTCTGTAAAGCTGGTCAAAAGCTCATCCACAGCCAATAATGTACGGTCCCCTAACTGCTAAATGTGGTTTTGCTTGACACACACACATATACATACATACATACATATACATATATTATAGAGCTGAAAAACCAAAAAAAAAAAGATTCCAATTCATTAAAGGACCTAAAACATTGCATAGGAGTCAGTGTTTTTCCTGTTTCTCAGTTATTTTTGCAATTTAATAAAAATATGACGTCCTTGTAATATAATTATTACATGTATATTTATATATACTTTTCCTGAACCAAAAAGTAACTGCTATAGTTTATTGTTAGAATTTTCTGACTGCAAATTGTTTTCTTTCTTCCACCCTGGGCAGGTACGGTGGCAATCTAACTTAGGGATTCATGATGTTAAAAACTCCTCTGAAGAAGTTTCACGTACGGCATATGAATCTTCTCAAACACATAATGAATGCCCTAGCACCCATGGCAGCAATCTTCATAGATCAGAGGCTGGGGCTGTTATGAATCAATACAGTGATGATTCCGATTCAGAGATATTTAGGGTTAAGCGCCGTGCTTCATCAAAAGTGGACAAAAGATCTGTGAATGATGCCACATTTCCTAAGCATTTTGAACACCAGGTATTATTTTTTGGGCTCTGAGCTTGAATTGTCACGGTGATATATATATATTTTTTTATTTGCAGTAAAGTTGTTCCGAATGTCTTTCAGTTATCTATGCAGCTTAGATTCCTTTTTGCTCTTGTTAATTTAGCAATCGATAGTTACAAATAGGCATTATATGTAGTGTGATGTGCTCGAATGAAAAATGTACTTATCAAAGCTTGGAGTTGAATTTTTTATATTATTTTGCGGAGAGTTCACTGTCTGCAGCTATTTTGTTAGTTTTGAGACTCTTTACATTTTCTGTTGGGACTGCAATTATTGATCTTAGAGAAATGAGTTCGTTCTTACATGTATGTATTCATGATAACAGGGGCTTAAGCGATTGAAGAAACCCCAACTTGAAGGAAGATGTGGTCAATTGATGCTGACGGAGTTTAGCAGAACCGATGAATCAAACTGTAATAGCAGTCATACTTCGAACCATAAAGAAGCGCCGGAAAGTGGTTCGAAGGACAAGTTTGCCAGAGTCGGTAGTACCATTCCTATATCTATTAAATTTAAGAAGATAGGCGATGAGGAATCAGTTCGTAGACAGCGAGGAAACTACGGAAATGAAAGGTTCCAGCATGAGTTTGGAAAAGACACGAGGGAACCACCCCCTATTGGGATCGGGGCAAAACGCCTTAAAGTCAGAGGCCCTTCATTTGTAGGATCAGATTAGATTCGATTGAAGTTTAGATTGCAGCCTTTCTTTCACATAGCATCTGACCTTGCTAACTTCAACAAGAAGACCGCAAAAGAAGATTTGATTCAGGGAGGGAGCAGCGGCGAAAGCTAACCAAGTTTAGGACACAATTTTTATTCTTTATGCAGGATGACGATTCTCTGGCCAGGGTTTTTTTCGGTATTTGGCTAGAGAACCTTCATCTTCCTGCAAGGCTGAAATTAGAAATTGGGTTTATGCCTTTTGATGTAAATTGTTTAGTTCTCATTTTATCAGTCAAATTAATTTTTGGGAGGTCAGTGGGGTATTCTCACGGGTCCTTTTTGATTTTAAGTTTCTTAGAGTCCGCTGCTTCCTAATGTTAGGTTCTTTGTTATTTTTGTAGCAAATGGTTTACTTTTGAATAAAAAGAGCAATACAGCATCCATTAGTTTCCTCTCAAAGACTAAATGAACATTATGGCCTTCATCAATTAATAAAGATAAAACATCTTGTTTTTTTTTAATTTAATCAACAGTCTATTTGGTCTTCGTATTTTTCAGTGTAAAATATCATATCCACAAGGACGAAGTATATTTTTCATCAAAAATTTGATTTAAGTTCGAAACTATCCCAAAATTTAGAGAAATGTTTGCCGGTCTACCATAAATTTATAAGTATTCTATTTTCCACTTTAACATATAGATCATGTAAAAAGACTATTTTACCCTTACAATATATTTGAAACATAAGCCCCCCAAAAAAAAAAAAAAAAAAAAAAAAAAGAAGAGAAAATGCAAAAGAATTGGTTGTCTTGCTCATCCCAAAATCAGATAAAAAGGATGATTCAATGGCAGTAGTCGTTTTTGACAGTGATGCTTAATTGTCAACATAACAGTAATGAAATGTTTTCCCATATGCACGAGTCACTGTAAATACCGGGTTTCAAGTTCAACGAGTCAGATTACTCTAAAAAAGAAAAACATAATGTCAAAAACTACTAGAAATTCAAATAATAGCAGAAGCTAAAAGACCCTACTATGTTCCTTAAAACAGACCAGACTCGGTTACAAAATATTCACAACTTCATGTCGACACATTTCTAAACAAACCAACGAGACCTCGCAAACAGCAAGCGCATCACATACCAACAGACGGTCCCAATGTCAACTGAAGTTCAGGTGTTCCTTCCACGTCCTGCTTCATCGTTTCCATTTCAGACTTCAACGGTATCTGCAAATAAACAGTGAAATCTAGTAATTTGGGAACCAAATTTACCAAGATCCGCAAACAATGGATTCTTTCAATCCAAAACAATATGATGTTGAATATGCATATCACAGATTTCAACTGATATGTGATTCCTGCACAGATATTTTAAATATAGAAGAATCCGGTACAAAGTCAAAAAAAATTGCATGCCACAAAAGCAGCAGCATCATCAATCAAACCTTGCACTGCAGAGTTGTTATTGTAGACCTCAACAAATCATCTCCCACTATCAATCTTAACTTTTTGACAAAATCATCCCGATTTGACTTCTTCGCCTGAGAAAAATGCCGGAGAAGGGGAGAGAGGAAGAAAATAGAAGCATTCAATACTTCAATGAAAGCCGAGAATATGGAAACAGAAGATTTTACATAAACATACCCTGAACAACTCATACTGGTTGGAAATTTGTTCCATAACTTTAGGAGGAACTTTATTTGAGATGGCAGCAAACAACATAGGGAAAGGCATCCAAGGGGATTTTGGAGCCCTTGGAGTGCTTGAGCTTGTACTGGGAGCCTTTCCCTGAGAAACCCCACAATCTGAAACTGGATGACTAACGTCACCCTATAAGTTAATAGAAAGGTTAGAAGTTAATGCAGCTATACAATGTCATTGAGCATATAAGGGAGCTTTTAAAGAAAAAAAGCGTAATAAACATATTTGGGAAACTCACAAAATCAGCAGAGGATTCTAATCGCAAATGACCCTGACGCCCTTGCGACGATGTAGTTAGCGCTGAAACAGCACATAGGCTCTCACTTCCAGCCAGATGCCCTGTAGAAACAACATCAAGTGCTAGTGCTCAAGTACTAAAATGCTTTTACAAGCAAATTCCTGATATTCATACATCAAATTAGTGAATCAATACGTAGTTGGAGTTCTGATTGATCTCCTGAAGAGAGAAGCCCAAACAACAGGAAACATCTCTATAAATCATGAATCAGGACTGTTCATAAAATTACTACTTTTTAGCAGTAGCTGTCCATGACTAGCACAGAAATTGAGACAGTGGAAGTTGATTTTCTGGTTTGCAACCATTGAAATTTATTTTTCAGGTACCAACCACGGCATGACCAATTGTTGATTGGAAGCCCTCATAAATGTAAAAGTATGGAAATTCAGATTCAATGTTAAAAAACAAAATGAATATACAAACAGAAAACACTGTAGGAGTAATATATCACCTTCAGGATTGGAAGGCACCTTGAAACTAACAACAAATTCTGGAAAAATATGGGTATTCATATTCATATTCCAGACTATGTAATGTCTTGGATTTTGAAGATCATCCACTCCACTATCAAAATCTTCACTAGTGGGATGAAATTGTTTCGTTCCAGGGCATAGAGGCTCCATATTTCCCATTATGACACGACAAAATACTATGTGTCGTACTCCATTTTCGTCAACATCGCAATAACTTGCACTGTAACCAAAACAAAATTAAATCTAATAGGACGGTATAAACTGAAGATATAACAATACACATCACTGATAATCCAACTGAGAAGAAAATGACTTAAGGAACATATCAAAGATTTGTATTTGTCCCCACCACTTCTGAAAGAAGTTAGGCGGAGAATCATGAATTTCAAAACCTCCTCTGAAAGACACCATTACTTGGCAACATAAATTGCTGAAATCCAGTAACTTTACGATAAATTTGATTAACTGAATCTACCAAAATAATTGTTAGACATAAACAATTAGATTAACACAAACGCATATGATCTACACAACTATAAACATGTCATATGACAACTTCACCATTTGTCCGAATGAGAGAGATATTTACCTTGTCAGAACTAACATCTCAACCACTTAATCTAGACAGACCACACCGGTCAAAAGCATATGCAAGATTCACATATAAATAAATTGATTAAACAAAAAGGAACTTCATGCAATTATACCACATGCAAAGGTCCACATCTAAATGAAATGATAAACTCTTAAACTAGAAAGGAAAAGTCAAACCTGGTGTCAGGGCAGCTTGCAGCTGCAAGATGAACACCAATGCCATAAGTGGACTTAGTTGTGGATGCTCCACAATGCCCAAGCCCGTACATCATGATTGTAGATAGTGCTCCTTTTGAAGTAGCTAGCCATGCATATCGAACATTTGCATCACCACGATACATTTTAGTAATTTCGAGCTGCTTCTGGAAAAGCTCAAATCTAGCTAGCATGAAAGCACTAGTACAATGCTGGATATCAAGTATGTCTACACCAGCAAAAGGGCTCATACCCATGATAAAAATATTCCGCACAGAATTAGAATCCAACTCGTCATCAACAATTCCACTCTTGTTTATTAAGCAGGTCTTCATATTTTGATTCAGCCCTGTAGTTTCATCCAATTTTGCATCAGGTTTCCTATTGCAACTATCCTCAAATTCCACAACATAATGGTTGCTTGCAGGTTTTGGGGAAATTTGAATCTGCTTAATAAAAGCATTCGACTCCTCACTACATTCCTTCAACTTGGACTGATCCAATCCAGCAATGTCAATTTCAAGCTGCAGCTTGATCTCATGGGGTCCATTAGCCTCCCTAGCTGTCAGTTCTTGATCTTTTCCACATTCAATTTGGGAACAATCATACAATTCATCACCATCAGTGTAAATCTCCGGAAAGAAGCAAGAACCAGCTTCATCAATCCAAGCAATTGGTTGTTGTGCACCTGTTTTCAAGTCCAATCTAATCATATGCAAAAAATCAAGCACAAAACTATGACCATCTAACTCAACCTCAACAGCAGCCTTCTTTATTTCAAGATCTTTCCTCACCGAGGTAATAAGATGTTGAGGAAAATCAGTCCATTCACCATTTTCATAGTGCATAAGACGTTGTGGAATCCCAGTTTTTATATAATTAGAATAACAACGGAGCAAGGATCTTCTAAAATGAAACCCACTCACAACTTTGCTTTGGCATCCAATTAATTTCCTTCGCTTTCCAAGCTTCCGGGCTGATAAATTGAAGTTGGGCCACTGGGGTAACACTATGCGGGAAGCTCCAGCAAAAGACCGTGCATCTCGCTTTCTCTTTAGGCCGAGCACAACTTTAGGTCTACTATCCAATACCTTTGCGATCTTTGGATCCATTTCTATGTCTACCTACTAGACCAATCCCTATCAAAAAGGTTAAATCCAAAAGTCCAAAAACAAAGATACACAAAAACTCTACTGTACCCTTCCACCAGAATCAGAGAAACAGTGCCATCGAAGTAAATTGGGAAATCCTGGACAGAAAAAAAGCTAGTCACACTACTTGCAGTCACAAACAAAATCATGGAAATTATGAGATGCAGACAGAGGCCACAATGATTCACAAATTGCTACAGCGCAATGAACACACTTCAAAAGTCAGACAAATCATAAAAAACCGAACCTGTTAAGGTTGACTAACATTCAAAAAGAAATGATATAAATTGAACCTTTTAAAGGTTGACTAGCATTCTACTCCAGTCATATGTCTCCACAGAAAACAGACTTTCAAAAGTTCATAATGCTAAAATAAGTAAACAGCATCCTAATTACAATTTTGCTTATTTCATGAAATGAAAGCACAGAGACACTCAGCAGACACTAAAATGTGCACTAGAAATGCTAGACTTATACAGATCACATAATGACTTCACGGCGAAAAGATGATCTTCATTTTTTATAATAAGTAATTGACATAAAATAAAGATCATACTCAGTGCACAAGGCTCCCGCTACAAGCAGGGTTTGGGGAAGGTCCTAATGTACGCAGCCTTACCCCTGTTTTTCATAAAGAGGCTGCTAACAACAAAAATAATAGAATGCAAACTGATCTTTCACCTTATTAAATTTATCATGTGGTCCCTACCACATAACCCTGGACATAACCAAATATATGGAACCATCTTATATCCACTTTTTTCAGTATACTAGGTATCACATGAGAAGAAAATATAATAATATATCCACAGCAAAATCTAGAATTCCAGAAACAAGTTTAACAACTTAGGTAAGGCAATTAATAGATTGTCTCCCCCAAGGGGTGTGGCTTAGTGGAAAAGAGATTAGGACTTGGTTGCCAGGTCCCGAGTTCGAGTCCATGGGGTGTATTTCTTGTAAGAGCTTGGGGCAGCCGGGGGTTTTACCTGCTCCACTTAAGCTCGGGTCAAATGGTTTGGCGGCGGAGTTTCCAACATTTCCAAAAAAAATTAGTAGATTGCCAGGATGCTAAATTTATGTTTTACAAACTATTTTGACCAAACTATCTGCACAATAACTGTGACAACTTCTTCAATCACTAGTTAAATAAACAAGCATGACAATACTATAATAAAGAGGGACCATAAAGTCATTAACCAGGACATAAATTGCACTGAACGCATTCAATATCACTCACATGGAAAAAGAAAATAAAAAAATCGCACAGTCAACTCAAGGGAAAAAAAGCAGCAATGGAATGCATGCATGGAGCAAGAATAATACATACCTAGCACCACAGTTAGTAATCATCACGTACATGTTCATGTTCCTCTTCTATTTTTACGATGGAAACTGATCACAAAAGAAAAGCCTCTCCCTTATTCATATACACACAGAAAAACTCTCCTCCTATACCATCCAATAAAAAATATAGAACTTATATTTCTAACCACAGAAGATATAATATACTTCCCAGTTATGGGTAAACACTAAAAAATATTTTCTTCTTAAAAATACGAAAAAGGAAATCGACTTGATTACAAACAAAGAATTCAAGTGATCAGAACTTGAAATCCTGTCAATATTAATGGCAATAAAAAATCAGACTAATTAAATCATCAATTCTCTTAGCCTAATTCATATTTCTGAACAGTTAAGTACTTTGACTTTGTAAAAGAAGTAATTGAAGCAAGATAAATTATACATCCTCAACATCACTTACATTATATGAAATAACAAAGTCTAATAGAGTAAAATTAGTATCGGACCAGAGTAGAATTAGTATAAGAACAGCAAAAATTATAATTTTAAAATATAACTTAATTATTTATTTTCACAGGTCAGAGGAAAAAAATTGCAAAATAACAACAAATTACAAAAACCAAATTTAAGACACCAGCTTCTGAAAAAAAAAACTCATTAATTCTTAATTTAAACAACCCTCAAACTTAATGAATTAGCAAAATTAATTAAAATTGACACATCTTGAAATTAGGAATATCAATTCTAATAATCCCTAAGCCAAAGTCAAATATTCAAAAAAGAAAAAGAAAATATTCAAAAATTGAACGCCTATTATTACAATCAATGACTCAAAAATCGCTATCTTTTCACCAAAACACAAAAGATCTTCACAAATTCCACCAAAAAAAACTCATATCAGCATAAATTAACTCCGATCTGATAGATTATCTATTCAAAATCGTTTTTTTTTTAATAAAAAAATAAAAAATAAAAGCACAAATACATCCATTAATAAAAAAAAAAAACAAAACAGAAAAACGATGCAAAGCTTAAAGTCTCAGAATCGTAACAAAATAAATAAAATCATAAAATTTTTAGAGTAACCAAAAAAACAAAAAACAAAATTACCTGTGAAAACATAAAACCGATTTTCGATTTTGGTCTGGATTTGGTGCAGGATTATTTTCATGAGTGAGGGTTTATTATTTCTTTTTTTTTTAATTATTTTTTAGAAATCATTTTTTTGAGTTTTAGATAGAGAGAGAGATTGAAAACCCTAGAAAGAGAAACAGTGACGGATGGATAAGACGCCGTCAAAGGATTATTAAAACATTAAAAAAAAAAAAAAAAAAAGGCAGCCAGTTGGGCCTTTGACTTGGAAAGGTGTTTGGGTTTAAGTCAGCAGTTTCTACTTCGTTGTTTTTTTTGCCTTGCGCGAAACGCAACCCATCGTTACAAGGTTACTGTTGGGGAAACGATAGCGTCACTGCGCCTGTCAGTTTTCAGTTCCTCACGGCTCGGGACTGTGAGATGTAATTGCCCGTTTCGGGATCACAATATTAATATTTATATTCGGTAGGTTTAATTAATGAATATGAATATTTCATCTATATTCGATCTTAATATACCATGTCTATAGGTTCCCGTTTATGAGGTATGTTGACGGGTGATTTTCGTCTCAGGGGTAGTTTCGAGATAACCCTCCCGAGACAACCATCATTAAACCTTGAATTTGTTTGGTTATAGGAGACCAAAAGCAAATATGACAAAAGGCGAAACAACCACAAAATCGACAGAGAGGGTTTTAACGTGGTTCGGCGGAGCCAGTCCAGCCTACATCCACGGGCACAAATGGGGTATGATTTTTATTGCGGAAACGAGCTCGACCGACCTGTTTTCAATGAAGGTCTAAGCAGAACCGAGCTGTTTGTCGTTTTTTTCTTTTGAATTTCTTACAAATAATGCTAGAATGAAAATTTTCTTAACCCTTACAAATGATATCAGCCTTCCCTTATACACTAATGAATACACGACACTGTTCCCATATATTTATGACGTCAACGCTGCAGATTTTCGGCGATTTGACATGCTTTCTCCCCCAACTGCCTCACCGAAAGTAAAGCCTACCCTCTGATTTCCTGTCACATCACGCCGCAAAAGTACACTGTCATACTTTATCATTAATGATGACAGCCTGTAAGATCTCTAGTACGAAAGTAGATTTCGGAAGGAAAAGTCCAAACTATCATGGTCACGCGTCGGTCACCAAGAGGTCGACCAATAGACTTGCCGAACCCTCCGACTGCTCCGGCCCCGACTCATAATATCCGAGCTCATCAACCTATCCCAGGAGGAAAGATAACCCCAAACCGAGCTACCAGACTAATGTGTTCGGCCTCGGCTTTGATGTTGTCGGCCTTTGAAGTTTGCACCGCGTTGTGTCCTCTGGTCGGCCAGATCCGGAAAACAATGTCTGAACTCTCTTACTGTCTGAGAACTGACTAATACCTCTGAACATCTTACCCTCATAAAAATGGAAATTTCATCTATGCCATCGCCGAACTATTCGAATACCTTAATTGCAGAAATCTCCATCAACAAGGTATTTTATTTCTATTGAAACGGAGATAACAATATTCGTATTCAATAGGTTTAACTAATAAATATATAATTTTTTACTCTTATCCGTCCTAATATATCTAGCCTCTACAACTACAAGCATGAAGCACCCATCCCCACATGATTTTTACCATCCCTATCAGTCAAGTCTAATGGATTCGGCCAATAAATATATGTTATGTGTTAAATAATAATTTTTTTAATTCAAATTTATTGTACATATATCAATATTATATGTCCGTCTCAGTTACATTTATATCCCCAACAAAAATAGACTTTCAGAAACAAAAGATTAGATATTTGGCTGGTCTCAAATTTTTTTGAAAAATATTTTTCTGATTAGAAGTAAGTTATGGAAATTTTGTTAAAAAGGAAAAAACTTCCGTTAAATAATTTATAAATTTATAATAAATAAGTCGTTTTTCTAAAAAAAAAAACTAAACAATTGGAAAACTATTTATATTAATCAAGTTTTCCGTAATTATCTCATGATAAAATAAGAAAAATATTTTTTTTAAAAAAAATTACATCTAAAAAAAACTGTAATGATCTCACATTCTCACTATCCATACACTATGAAAGTATCTGGACTTAAAAGAAATTAAGCAAAAGTTCAGGGGTGGGGGGGTCTGAAATCCCATATGCAAAATGACGATATTACCCCCAACGGGTAAAAGACTTGACGAAGTCTGGCTTTCCTTGATCAGATAGACACAGAGTTCGTTAATAGGTGAGGAAATGGCGAGATCGACTGGGAAAGACGCTCAAGCCCTTTTCCACGCCCTTCGCTCTGCTTATACTGCCACTCCCACAACTCTCAAGGTAACTGATTCTTTTTTAATTTTTTAATTTTTTTTTAAAATTCATTATATTCACTGATTCTCCTTTTGTTTTTTGGTTACTTTGTTGCTCAATTCGGGTTTAGATCATCGATCTGTATGTGGGTTTCGCAATATTTACTGCGGTAATTCAGGTATGAAGATGATGCTGCTGCATTTCTAATTGTAATGTTATTTTCACTTGTTTCGTTATTAGGGATCTGCTTTTGTGATTTGGAAATGTTAGTAGTTTGTTTTTATGTGTATTAGTCATTTTAATTATCTTCTAGAATCAAAATGTTTGAATATCGCATCTTGAGTTGTTATTTGTTTGTGAAATGGCAATGTTATATGGATTTGCAATTAAGAGATCTTAGGGTAATTGGATTTGGAAATATTTTTTTTTTTTAAAATTACATCTAAAAAAAACTGTAATGATCTCACATTCTCACTATCCATACACTATGAAAGTATCTGGACTTAAAAGAAATTGAGCAAAAGTTCAGGGGTGGGGGGGGGGGGGGGGGGGGTCTGAAATCCCATATGCAAAATGACGATATTACCCCCAACGGGTAAAAGACTTGACGAAGTATGGCTTTCCTTGATCAGATAGACACAGAAGTTCGTTAATAGGTGAGGAAATGGCGAGATCGACTGGGAAAGACGCTCAAGCCCTTTTCCACGCCCTTCGCTCTGCTTATTCTGCCACTCCCACAACTCTCAAGGTAACTGATTCTTTTTTTAATTTTTTTTTAATTTAAAAAAATTCATTATATTCACTGATTCTCCTTTTTGTTTTTTGGTTACTTTGTTGCTCAATTCGGGTTTAGATCATCGATCTGTATGTGGGTTTCGCAATATTTACTGCGGTAATTCAGGTATGAAGATGATGCTGCTGCATTTCTAATTGTAATGTTATTTTCACTTGTTTTGTTATTAGGGATCTGCTTTTGTGATTTGGAAATGTTAGTAGTTTGTTTTTATGTGTATCAGTCATTTTAATTATCTTCTAGAATCAAAATGTTTGAATATCGCATCTTGAGTTGTTATTTGTTTGTGAAATGGCAATGTTATATGGATTTGCAATTAAGAGATCTTAGGGTAATTGGATTTGGAAATAATTTTTTTTTTAAATCGTTGGAAACCCTAGCTAAACCTCCCATTACGGGCTTAGATGGAGCAGGTAAAACCTCCGGCTGTCCCAAACTATTACAAGAAACGTACCCCTGGATTCTAACCCAGGACCTCAAGGTGAGATCCTGAACCCTACGCCACCAAGCCACGCCCCTTGGGGACTAGGATTGCGAAAATGCAAAACCCTTTACGCTAAACCTAGGGTTTTTAATCCACCAAGGGCGTAGCTGGGTTGCGCAACGCCCATGTTCGATTTTGGGGAGGTAATAGGTTAAAAATGTATTTGGGCTTGCCCACCCCTTTATCTTTTTAAAAGAGGAAAAAACAATCTAGGTTTTTTAAGCTGTTCATCATGGAAATTGATTCTAGAAGTTTCTGCGTAGAATCTTTTTTGTATTGTGATGAATCTGTTGAAATTTTACTTTCTTGATTTCTTGGCCGCTTGTATTTGTGGTCTTCTGATGCACGTTATGCTTTTGTTATTTCTGGTGAGATCAGGTAGTGTACATGGCTATTGTTGGATCTTTCCCGTTCAACTCTTTTCTTTCAGGAGTACTTTCTTGTGTTGGGACAGCAGTCCTTGCTGGTAAGTACACTCTGCTATAACAGTTTGTGAATGTGAGGACGAAGTTCGTGTTATTGATAGAGATGTTACAATTTGTTAGACTGATTATTGGTATCTCGATCGCAGTTTGTCTCCGCATTCAAGTGAACAAAGAAAACAAGGAATTTAAGGTAACATTTCTTCTGTGCATTCTGTCTTATTATCTGTTGGCTGCTTACTTTGTATAAAGAAAATTTAAATTGGGCACAGCCATTAGAACGCCAATTGATTTGATGAATTCAATTATTGGACCTTTTATCATACATTTTTCTACACTCCCTTCCCCATAGGTTTGGTAACTAGAAGTGACTTTTTCTTCATTCCGTTAACATTCGTTGATATCTTCTCCATCTAATCGCAGGAGTTGCCTCCAGAGCGAGCATTCGCTGACTTCGTGCTCTGCAACTTAGTGCTGCATTTGGTGATCATGAATTTCCTTGGATAAACCTCGACCCAGGTCAACAAAAAAAAAAAAAAAACATTTTTCTTGGTTGATGACTGTGAGACCTAGATGTAGAAGTTTGTTATGACATTGATGAGGAAACTTTTCTACCATAAAAATGAAATGTGGAGCATTATTCGATCTTTTCGTGCTAGAATTTACAATTACAGGAACTTTGTCATGCTGCATGTATTGGATTGAACAATTACATAAACATTGCCAGAAGGTTACAGAGCATGGGCTGGGAGATGTCCCAAAACAGTGACCGGAAATCTGAGTTGTGTGTGATTCTTTATATCTTGACATCACCGGTTTTTTCCCTCATTAATTAATAATTATTCATTTTATATTTTTGTGTAAACAAATGGACTAAAAGAACAAATGTCAAAGGAACTGTGTAAACAAATGAGATAAAAGAATGAAGGGTATGGAGATGATGATATTCGTACCTATTTCGTAAAAATTATATTTATAACTGGTCCTAATGTAAGGGTCTTAGGATCTCACCGGTCTCAAAAAAAAAAAAGACTGAGCAAATTAGACATGTCTATGATACCTGTGGATATCATATAACCTTGAGTATTTAAGAAAAAATAAAAAAATATTTACCCATGGTAGTGGCCATAAAGAGATTCATGACTAGTTCATTTTAACCTAGTAAAATAAATTATAAAGAAATGATATCATCTTATCTTGAATTATTGTCTCATTAAACACGGTAAACTATACGCATTTCTTTATTATTTTTTCATGTCAATTTAGATATTCCTCTAATTTTAAAAAAGAGAGAGATAGAGAGACTAAGATGCCTTTCCCATTTGTTCCAAAAAAAAAAAAGATGCCTTTCCCATTCTTGAAACCTAAATTATGGGCTCAACAAAAGTAGTAAAATATAACCAAAATTTACTGACAACTATGTAATACACAACAATTTTTCATCGTACCTTACAATGTACACAGCCGCAAAGGTCATCGATGATCGATGATGGGCAGATTCTGTAATTAGCTTTTAATGAAAGGGTATTTTGATTCAACATAACTTTCTGAATCCCACATGAATGATCCAAATGCCACTGCCTCCAATACTAGCATAGTCAATCCTGAAAATGTGACTGATATTACTTCATCATTAGATGTGTCAATTGAACCGTCTTCAAGAACTTTAATATCAGGTCTCCCGAAAAGGGCTTGCGTCTGCTTTTCAATCAATGAAATAGCTTCCTTCGATCTTATGGTTGCATATCGCTGAAGTGTCTCTGCATCAAGGTACATTACGTAGGATCGCAGCCTATATGATTTCCCATCACCACTGTCCATGAAGCTTTCACTATCAGTATCACCGTCATCATCAGGTGGGATTCTGATCAAGGAATCTGGATCCCAGAGCTGGCTCATTGGAGATGGATCTTCATATCTAACCTTGCCTTCATCAAAACCCTTAGGAAGGGTTTTCATCGTTCTCTCAAGTTGAAATCGTTGATCAACTCTTCTGAGGAAGTAGCCATACATTATTGAAGCAGCATACAACTTTCCAAGTTTGATTTTGCTAATCTGGATAATGGTATCGAGGGGACCCACCGTTCGCTCCCCAAGTACGAGAGACAAGTGACTCTGTATCATCTCGAATGCTTCGGGAGAATGAACCGCTTCTAGTTTCTGTTCCTGGTTTGGCCAAAAATCCACTCTTCCAGCAGGGTCTGAGGTTTCTGTTATCTTAGGAATCATTGAAATGTCATTCTCTGTAAATTTCTGCACTATTGAGCAGTATATTATCTCCTCCAATACCTTCCGCCTTTCCTTCTCTTTGACTTCAGCTATTCTCCTACAATTCAAAGGTTTCAGTTACAGATGCTTCTCAGTAACCGTAACCAAGATATTTAACAAAAATAGTTTATTAAAACTGAGCCAACAAATATAAATCAAATACCTGGGAACATATTTAAAACTAAGAAAACAGCTCAAATACTCTGTCAAGACATTGTTTAACTTTGCATGGTCGGAATTTGATAAAGAAACTGGAAAAGAAAGCACCCCCAAGCATGCTCATATCTTCATAGCACAGTTATAATTAAAATTACTTATGCTCATATATGCTAATTTTGCAGTAGTTACAATCCACATATAGGGTTGATTGATGCTCCATGTTATGTTTTTTTCCTTTTGGTGTCACAGTTAAAATATTTTTGTATAAGGATTATCAACATCCTACAAATATAGAATTATCTCTTCTACAAAAGAAATGCAAGAGTGCCTTAAGAATTTATAAGGAAAAATTGATTACTAATTGTTATATTGTATATCATTATTTTTTTTGTCATATTGGCACGTTAAATATATTAACGAAAAATCCCCGACATCTTTGAACATAATACACACACAAAGTAATGCTCATACTATTGAAATTGACAAGTGCTCTTTTGTGTTTGTTCTGAAAATTGTAAAGAGTCGACTATGCATAGGTGAATTAAAGATTGTTTGGACGACTGAAATTTAACTTCATAAACTGAGAAACACAATTCAAATTACAAAATTTGATAAGTTATAGATGTAAAAAAAAGAAATCTCAATTATTATTGACACTTCAAATTTATGATGATTTAGATTTCTCTGTTATTATTGTCTACAAGTGCCCCACTAAACTGCAATTTTAGGTCTGCCACGGAGTCTTCCTGATATTCTCACCCAGGTCCAATGCAACTAAACTAAACTAAGTTTTAATACTAACTAAACAGGATGCATATCAAATCATCTCCA
Source organism: Zanthoxylum bungeanum (assembly GCA_019454045.1). Lineage (NCBI taxonomy): Eukaryota > Viridiplantae > Streptophyta > Magnoliopsida > Sapindales > Rutaceae > Zanthoxylum > Zanthoxylum bungeanum. The sequence continues at coordinate 138,230 of SKCR01039365.1, forward strand.
GTATAGAGTTCCATATAAAATTCTCTCCCTAGCAACCAGAGGTCATGTGAATTTGCTTCATATTTGGAAATAAAGCCTCAAGATTGCATTATTCAATCACATGTTCTTGCTAGCATATAACACGAAGAGAAATCATAATGTCAGCACACTATAAGATGGAAATGAGTTACAAACGACATGGGAAAAGGAGATTTAACTCACTGGTAAAGGAGACCTTGAGAAGTATCTTCTCTCTGGACATCTTTATCAGTTTGAAGGTTCTCCAGTTGCTGATCAATTGCTGCAGGGAGTAAATGCGGATGGGTTTGTAATATTTGTGCTAGAAGCTGGCCAGCAGGGGATTCAAACTGAAGAGGAGCAATTGGCACCAAATCATCACTTGAACTCCCTAATGCTCTCACAGTTAAGCCTCTCTTGCGGCATTTGTGCATTCCTTTTCCTAGCTTTGGAATGCAGAATGACGGACATCTCTAAAAGAGAAAAGATATTATAAGAGACTAACAAATTATTAATTGCAAATGAATAAAAAGGTACACGTTGATCTTGTATCAAGCCTCGAGCAAAAAAAAAAAAAAAAAAAAACTTCTGGGCCTGTATCCAGATGTACGGAATAATGGAGACAAACCTTGTCCAAGGTAGGCCCATGACAACTGTAATCTGGTCTAGCAGATGTTCACGACAAATGGTACTTCTAAAGGAAAACATAAGTGTTTTGAATCTTAAATTTCATAATTTATACTTTGTTGAGTAGTTATATCTCAATTAAGCAACACAGTATCGTTTCTGTTGGGATCGACTAAATCAGATTATTAAAATGTCAAATTTTTATATTCTTTAACTTTCATTGAACATTAATCTCTGTCGCAGGATTCTTAACTTACTTGATTCACAACTAACCATTTCGAGACACTTGTTACAAGGAACAGCATTCTCAATTATGTTGCAATATTCAAATTGAATAATCGTATTTCAATGCTCAAATTCACTACTTTTTCTGATATTTCTTCTTTTCCTCTCTATATGCTAAACAAGACTCACCTGACAGTTTTCTCGACTCCAAATCAAAACAAGAAAATCAATGATGCAAGTTTTTTTCAGTGACCAAATTAAAACAATGTCTTCCACCACAAAGGCATCACCTATACATTAACCATGATTGATGAGTATGACCCTCTTTAGATACAAATCTTCTCACCTAAAAACTATCAATAAAAACATAATCTTATAGAAGAATTGTGAATAAAACATAATTAATATATAAGATTATGCCCTAACCCAAAACATGTATGGAGCTAAACTCAAACAAATGAAGTTTATTTTTTTGGTTATTTGCAGAAAATTAACCACATGGGTATGAATTAAAAACCTCTATTAAACTAATCAAAATTATTTAAAAAACCCAGATAATGAAATTGTTAAAAGGAAATAAACAGCAAGAAAAATAATAATAATAATAATACAAGTTACCTTGAAAAAAAGAGAAGAAAAATCAAACTTGGAATGAGAAACAGAATGGAAGTGTCTGAAACTAAAACTGAAAGCTCCAATTGATGGACTTATCACCAACACATCATTTATGGCGCCTGTTAACTGCATAATTCTCTCTTCTTCTTTTTTCCAAATTTAATCAGCAAATGTTTCAATTTTCAACCCAGATAAAAGACTCAGAGATTTTTTTTTTTTATATGGTTTAGTTGTTGCAAGCAGTTACTCTCTTTCCCTTGCAGGATTTTTTTTTTTGTTTTGGACTGAGAGTCAGATCTGTGACCGCGTGCGTTGCCGTTTTTCATTTGAGTCCCTATTTTATTGAACTCTTTCATTTAAATATAGTTTTCCAATTTGTTTTTTGTATAGGTCCTTACTCTACTGTATTGTAGTTTACTGATATTACTTACTTACAAACAATTTGAAGGAACCTGTCCTGCTATAAAATTATTTTCATTGTAATATTATTAAATATTCAAGGGTAAATTATCAATATATGTTTTGTATGCTGTGTAAGGGCATAATAATCATTTTACATATTCATTAACAAATAACGGTATTTAACGAAAAACGAAAAAGGAGGGTATCGTGTCGTGAAAGAATTTTCCATTACATCATCTATTTTTTCTTTTTTAATTTGTCTTCATTTCATTTGAATGAGGGATATGATTTGGTGACAGAGAGTTTAAAATTTAATTATCAGATATTGAATTTGAGTCCAGAAGATGTATTTCTTTGTAAGATTCTGTGACAGTCGAGAATTTTACCTACTGCGCTTAAATCCGGATTATGATGATTTGACAACGAAATTTCAAACGTTTAAAAAAATATCTCATAGTTTATTCTCATTTTATTAAAATCGGAGATTAGTCAAAGTTCTCCTGATTTTAATAAATGAATGACCAAACTAAAGATAAAAATAATATCATTTTAGGAGCAATATTTTTTATCTTTTAATATATTAAAATATGTACTTTTTTTTTTATCATTTTACTTGGTACTTAACTTAATAAAATGAAGATATTATCACTGAAGAAACTCTTATGTAATTAAAAAAAAAACGCATTAAAAACTGTTTTTCTTCTTCTAGAAAATGACTATATATATGTATATGCATTTTAATCAGAAATCGACAGAGCGATTTGCGATTAATCGGTAATATTTGGGGATTAATCAAAAAGAGTAAAGTTGACATTTCACATGACTAGGAATAAAAAATTTTAAACTCATTTATTAATATTCTCCAAAATCAATAAAAATTATTTATTAATCGTGAAAAAAATTAAACAATCATAAAATTGAGAGAGATGACTATAATCTCAAAAGAAAAAGAAAAAGAAAAAATGATTAAAAAAAAAAGATTTATCAGTCAAAAATTGATGGAAAACTAAATTACCTATTTTTGGCCAAATTAAATCGCTCCACTAACAACACATTGAAGGATCAGCAGTTTTATTTTACACTATCCATACATACATACATACATACATACATACGTACGTATGTATATATATATATATATATTGGAGAAATGGTGAACTATTCAAGTATCAAGAAGCTTTACGAAGAAACAAAAGTTGAAGTATGCCAGCACCAGCAGAAAAATTACAGCACATTTGAAAGTTTGATTAATCATCTCAGCGTCATAAGTGCATATCCAATACAAATACACGATTGAAACTTGTTAAATTTACTACCCATTTTTAAACAGACGAGTAAGCTGGAATCCCACTCCAGGTACCATCCGTGGCTCTTCGATTGTTAAGGAATGACGGATGCAGTGCGAGAAACGACATCCTAAAACTATTAAAGGTTAGCTTTGATAAAACTTACGCTACGCAGAATAAGATGTACCTGTCGTCTAATTGGTTAGGATTATGCTCCCGGAGAGCAGCATAAGGCAAGCAGATAAGGTCCTAGTGACCACTCTGTTGCAGCTCACTCTGTCCAGTTTGTTGGGTATCGTTGCTCAAATGTTGGTCATTACTAACAAGCCTTTGGTTTTCTTGCCCAGGAACATCCCCAAGTCGCTCCTGTAATAAAGCCGTAATTTGGTAACTTGTATCAGAAAGAAATTATGTGCATGCATCAAACTTGAAAGTTATCAACTGTAAATTAACGTGTGCTGCAGCGTGTGAACAAGATCGTGACTTTGGAAGCAGAGATTATAACTTTACCTTGAGTGCGGCATTCTCTGCAAGAAGTTGCTCATACTCACTCCGGATGCGAGTCACCTCTGATCTAAGATTTGCATTTTCCTCTTTCAAGGCTTCAGCACGCTGACCGAGGTCGTCACATTCAGCCTGACTCAACGAATTCATACAACGGATGTAAGCCAAGGTATCCGCAAAAAATTAGAAGAGATCAAGGACCACTTTTCTTTTTCCAAATTAAGTCTCAGGGACACTTCTTTACCTGCTTTCGCAACCTGGATCGTCGAGCAGACTCTCTGTTGGACTGCTTCCTTCTCTGTCTTTTAAGCTCTCTTTCATCCTAAATCCAGGAAAAAAAAATAATAAATAAATAAAAACACACAAGGTGAACATATATTGAGATCATCTAAAACAAGGTGGTACAAAAAGGAATTCTAAATAACAAGAGAGAATTGAAATGCCTGCTATAAAATGGTCCAACACTCGAATAAAAGAGCTATTGTAAGGGAAAGGAAAGGAAATAGATTGATTTAAATCCAACATGAGTTCAGTTAATTTACCAATTACACGAAATACGCAATATCCAATCAGTTGGTCCAATTTCAAATAATCAATTGAAGCCAAAACTAACAATCCAGATCATGTTTATGGTATAGCACATATTCATAGTTTACATGTATATCCATAACTATATACTATGTTAGATATTACAAAATATGACATGTTAACATTAGGATTCAAAACCGAACTTAGAATCTTCTGACAAATTTAAATATTCAAAAATCCATTTAATTTTGTGGTTGATTCATTTCTCGAAATCATAATATAACCCGAATATATTAAATTCCTTCCGACTTTTGTAAACTTGATAGCAGAATGACTGCATTGCAAAAAAATATTGTTAAAAGAACTCAAATGGAAACGGAACAGAAAAAAACCATAGATCGTGATAATAAAAAAAATCAACTAAATGTGAAAATCAACTATATTTAACCTGCAACAAAAGCGGTGACTGGACACCGTCATGTGGTCCACCAGTAACTATTCCTCCGGCTACAGGTGTAGAAGGAACTTTGCCCCGCATCGCAGTGATATTAGAAGCAGCAGGAGCACCCCAGTAATCCATTCCAATATTCAAGTTAGTTGTGGGACCAGGAAGAGCTGCAGGAGCACCCGTGGCAGACATCGGCACGATGGCCATTGATTGATTCACCATTGCATGAGGTGTACTTGCTCCTCCATTCTGAGGACCATGCATGTAACTGCCATTCTGAGACGTTTCACCTGTAGTAGCTATGTCAACTGTCAGAGAGATTCCTCAACAACCATACATAGATCAGTTCCAATGTAGAGATCACATGAAAAAAGAACAAGATCATTATCTAACCTTCCAGAGAATCTTGCCTGCATCCTGACTTCAGCTGGGAGTCCTATGAAAATCAACAGAATTGGTATTTATAACATTATTTTTTTCCTGGAGAAAAAGTATTGAGCAGCAGCACAATATACAGAAAAAACAAGGCAAGTAACAACTCGGGCTCAAATACCAAGTAGACATTGTCTGCTTTGAGCACATAGCCAAGCCACCATGGTTTTGTTATTGGGCTGGCAACCCAAAATGTGTCTGCTTAGGAGAACTGGAGAACACAAGGCATATAAACTAGCCTAGGTACTCACTCACTTCACTAGTGATGTGGGATATTACAGAGCCTTAATCAAAACATTTATCATATAAAAGTGGCAGTCTCACAAGATAATGACAGGCATAAGACTTGAGTAGCAGGCTACCCCAGCATAAACTTATACTTGTATTTTGTAAAGCCTTATAGGCACAGAATACTCCTACAATGTCTTAGATAGTATGACACGAATGCATACATATAAGGGTGTGTTCATTTTGTAATCCAAATATTAGTACCGCAAGTCAAGTCAAAATTTTGGTCTTGTCATCAGTATTTTAGCATCCAAAAACATGTTTGGGATTATATACAAATGCTGCTTAGAAATTGATAAATGGTGGAAATGGATATGGAATTAATTCAAAAATCATTTCCAAGTAAAAACCAAAAACAAATTTTGTTGTTTTTAGATTTAAACATACTTTAGAGTTTAGAGGAATCTATTCAAAAACTTACTTCTAAAGTTGTCCCAAACATGCAAACATTTAGTGGCTTTTTATATCCCTTGTTTCCAAAACAATAAATTGAAAAAAATATCACATGTATGTATGTTCCTTAGCACATGACAATAGTATCATTCTAGCATGAATTAAATAGAAGAACTAAAAGGTGAAACTTAAAACATAATAATTTCACGTCAACAGTGTGCTTGAGTAATAATTCAAAAGAGCCATAAATAAATGAAGCAGCCGATTAACTATAAGATAGATATAATTCAAAGAGCCACTGAAACAGCCAATTAACTATAAGATAGATATAAACAGCAAGGTCCTACCAAGACAAAACCAATAAAGTACAGAAGTGATCCCCAAAAAACCAAAAATAACAATAAACAAACAGGAAAAAAATGTACTTACATTCTGTGAATTAGCATCACTTCCTTCACTTGTACCTTCACTGGCACTCTCAGCACTACATATCCAGAATTATCCAACATCAGACAAATTATCAGACAACAGTTAGAATTCAATCTGTTAGCACAGGAGTGAGATGCACCAAGAAGACCTAGTTAAAATTTTCAAATATTAAGCAGTACAAGGAAAAAAGGTGCATGATAAGAAACAAAACAAAATTTAGAAACATTCTTTATATTGTTATGGACAATGTTGGCAATATAGATTTCAAAAAAGAAAAGATGGAAGAAAATTTGGATGCTTGAAAAGCCAAGAGACTCAATAAGTGTCAATGAAGCTCTACTATTAACAAATGCTTTGGCATATACCACTTCTCTCTCTTAACTTTCTATCGTAGCAAACAGAAGTAAATTGTACATTAAATGGTAGCCTGCAATCCCATTGCCCAGGCTAATCGTCCTCATGAGATCAAACACATTAGCAATGGAGTACCTAGCAACACATATATAACATCAAGTTTCTACGCATCCGCCATACCTTTTAGAATACGCTCCATTAGCAGATCCTCCTGATGTTTTACCTGGCTCTTTATTCTTGCCAGTAATCATGTTCAAACTACCCAAACTTCCTTTTGATCTTTTAATTGGCAATTTTTCTTTTGCATCAGATGGTTTACCATCTGCTTCCATGCTTCCTTGGGTATATCCCTAAACAAAAACCTAAAATTAGTTTTATTGTAATGTACAAACAAAGAAGTGTCTGTTGGTTAATAAGCCATTAAAGGGAACTCACAGATGCTTCAGCGATCCCATTTGGAGAAGGCATTGCAAAATGACTGAAAGGATAAGATCCCTGTATGAAATCAGAACATGATGTCACCTAAAATGAAGACAAAAATGCAATCTGAAAAACTTCAACTGAAGCATCATGAAAAATAAAATACCGGAGGCATGGATGGATGAGCATATATGCCACCATGAGGATACATTGCAACATATGGATGCGGCGGGGTACCATAGGGAGGCATAATATGCTGCAACAAAACATTGACCATCAGAATTTTCAAATGTGCTGCATCATCGATCCTTAGGTTATATATTTTAAAGAAGTCAAATTCAAATATTCGAGGAAAATCCATTGTTCATTGTTTGTAATATAATATTTAATTAGTGAGGTTTCAGAATATTTCAAAAGATTTATCTTTTTCAATACCTGTACTCCCCACATGTATGGGTGAGCTTGCGGACTTGATGCCAAGAACCCATGTGGGGGTATATGAGAATATGCCTGTTAAGAAATCAAAATAAACATTACAAATAAATAAACTACTAATTTGAAGCTAAATTGAAATACCCAAATTAAAGATTTTTTGAATCGAACCTGAAATCCTGTCCAGTCAGGATTCACTGCTCCAGCGCTAGAAGTCGGGGTCTGCTCCTGAAACACAACAAATAATAACAAATTCATGAAAAATGCACAAGGGCATAATTCAAAGCTAAAAAACGAACACCCAAAGACCCAAAATCCATAAAAAAAAAAAAAAAAAAAAAAAAAAAAAAAAAAAAAAAAAATGCAAAGTACCTGTGTGGTAGTATAAGGTGGCGTCTTTACCTTCTTTTCTTTAGCTTGCTTATCCACCTCACTGCTACCCATCACTATATATCACCAATGTCCAATAAATTATAACACCATCCTGGGACCTGCAATACAATTTGCAATATTGTTCCCATGATTAAAAAGGCACTTCTTACTCGTTATCTCCAAATAAATCAAATTAAAATTGCACCAAAATGAGAAATACACACAAAAAAGAGAAGTCCACATGGTAAATGATATTCAATTATGTGAAATTGCTGCAATAATCGCCAAATACTAAGTAAAGGTCTATCCTTTTCTCAGACCCAAACAAAAAATTTCAATTCTCAAAACCTGTAAAAATAATTTGACACCTACAGAACTATAAAACAAGCCCTATAATATCAGGCCAACAAAATTTCAATTTTTTTTTTTGGGTACAGAAATAAAGAAAAATTGCGAACCCTGAAATCAAAACCCGAACACAAAATAAACAAGTAAATACCATTTGCAAAAATTGGAATTTCATAAAAAGAGACACGTACAATTGATTAATCAGTCAAAACTCGTATAATTAACTGCTAGAATTGACAAATTCTGACGAAATCAACGTACGTAAATTTCAATTTACAAGTTTAAAGCCGAAATTGAAATAACAGCCGAAACCTGATCCACTTAGAATAGCCTACAAAATTTAACCTAATTGAAAGATTTTTCGGATTGAGAAGGGACACAAGTGTCAATTTGGGGAAAATTTCAGGAAAATTAATTAACACAACGTTGGAAAATAAAAATTGATAAGAAAAAAAGGGAAAGGTATCAGAGCAAAATTAAAAATTAGGGTTCGTTTTGGTTTTTCGATTGGGAATCTGCGAGTTGTCGCACGGTAGTTGATTTTTCGCTGCTTTTTTGCATTGAGGATATTAAAATTCCCAATTTGCCCCCCACCCGTTTTTCTTATGATTGTGAATTTGTGATGATGAGAATATGGACGGTGGATGATGTGATTTTACTCTAATACTGTAAGATTGGGATGTAGCTGATTTTGAAATGGTATAATTGTAAATTTACTTTTATAGCTTATGGCTCTCAAAGCTTATTACAATTTAAGCAGGGTCTGTTTGGTTCAACGATGGGGAGGGGAGGAGAGGGAGTTTAATGGAGGAGATGAGAGAGATTTTAATTAAATATATGTTTGGTTCAAAGGAGTGGAGGGGAGGGGAGGGGGGGTTTTAATTAGATATGTGTTTGGTTCAAGAAGAAAGGAGAATGATTTTAAAACTAATTTACTATTTTATCTTTATAGCCTGTTATAAATAAAATTAAAACAATATAGGCTTATATTATTTTTGAATTAAACAAATAATAAAATTAAAATTAAAAGTTCCACATATATAATACATATTATTAAAAATAAAATTAAAACAATCATCAAACCAGTAGCTGGGTTTTGACATAGACGAATAGATAAAGAAACACTGCAAAATATCCAAGTTTATAACATAAATTACTAAAATGATTAAGTTCGGATAATACGCAAAATATTAATAAGGTTTCAGCAAAATAACAACCATTAAGCTCAAGTCTTTAATCAAATGCATCATCTTTCTTAAGAGTCAAAGACCATTTGCATGATCACTACCTTACGTGCTTCCACTGGACATTGAAGAATTATTCTAAGTTTGTCAGCATCTTTCATTAAAGAGCAATAGATCTTAGGCAATGAGTTTGTATCACATCCACAATCCTTGATTAAATTCCAAGCTTCTTCCCCAGAAATTGGAGGCAGCTCATGGTTATGACATTCTCTCATTATTTCATTTCCTTCTCTTATTGTTGCATTCCCTTCTCTCAAAGCCTCTGCAACCACATGCATTGTCTCTTTAAGTTCAACAAATTCATTATTTTTGTCTTTGTTGGTCACTCTAGATTTCTTCTTTTTACTGCCATCATTTGATGTGGGTGAAAGATCTTGTGATTGCATTCCAACATCAAAATAAGTATCAAAGCTCTCTAAATACACCTCATTCCGAGAGATACTATTATCGATGTCATCAATAGATTCAATGAAGTCTTGCTCTGTGGTAGAATGCTCTTATTTTATTGTCTCCTTTCCAATCTCACATTCATCTCCATTAGCTATATTATACCCGTACAGTTTCACCATCTTCTCATAATTTGGAATTGGGACATTTTTCCAATATGTTGCCTTTGGTTTTGACTGAAAAATGTAAATTTTACATGAGTTAATCAAGTATAATTAGTGACATATTATAAATTACAAAATCTAAGAATTTTACCTCAATTCCCAAACTTCTGGTTCAGCATCCCACAAATGAGTATATGGATTCCAAGCAAACCCACTCATACCATTTTTAAAAATATCATAAACACCAGTAAAAAAAAAAATTACAGTTTTCCAGCGATTTTTTACCCTCTCCTTGTCAACTTTCTTCCAAAATAATGCACTCAACTCAGCCACAATGTTTTCATATGCAGCTGTAGTGAATGTACCATTGACTTTGTTACATTTTTCATATTCATGCATGAAAGCATCAATAAGAGCATCGTTCATGGCTTTATACCAATTCAAGTTCTTTTTACCATTGTTTGTTGGTAATTGCCTTTTGGGTGTCATGCTACTACATTTATAAATTATAACATAACAAAATTAATAAAATGAGATAATAAACATGTTTCATTTCAAAAACATCAACATTGCAAACTCAAATCCAACATACATCAATGTAAAATAAACATTCATGTAATAAATATAAGTGCAAAACATTTAGCCCAAACTATCATTTTGATAATTTATCCACATTTGATTTGCTAGACTATCTCTTATAAGCTCACCTCGAGCAACCTCCTCACTATCACTTCTCGAAGCTTGATTATTTTCGTGAGATACATTTTGATTTGCAAGTTCGGCATCTACTTCAGCTATAAGGTCTTCATCCGGGTCTATGCTCATTAAATAATTGTGAAGAATACAACATGCAAAAATGATCAGTTTTTGAGCTTTGACTCCATAAGTGGGCTATGTTGAATTAGATAAAATCACACAAATTTTTTTAACACCCCAAAGGCTCTTTCAATTGTATTGTGCAATGACGCATGTTGAAGAATAAATAATTCTTTAGAATTTGTGGGTGGATTTCTTGCCGAGTACTCTTTCAGATGATATCGAACTCCTCTATAAGGTGTAATAAGCCCAGTTGTCAACATGAAGACAGCATCAACAAGGTAATATTTTCCTATAATCAATGTAAATAATCAATGTGATAGATTGAAAAATGAGAAAATGAAGAATTTTAATGTATTATGAGTTCTTAATTACCTTGAGGAATTTTAAGTCTATCTTCTTGTGTTAATGCATTCTTTATAATTCTTGAGTCAGAGGCAGTGCCTTCCCATCCAGCGAGCACATAAGTAAACTTTAAATCAAATGTGTACGCTGCTAACACATTTTGTGTTGGGTAGTCTTTCCTACCACGATACCGATGAGCATTTCTTGAATATACTTTGACACGTATATGTGTCCAATCTATGACACCAATACAATCCTGACACAATGTATTTATATTAATATAATCTAAGTAGATCATGCTAACGTTTGAGTGTAGGGTGACTTAATGATAAAAAAATTTACCTTAAAATATGGGTAGAATCTACTACTCCTATGAATTTCAAGAGGGACTGTTGAGCCATCGGGTTGTACAATGAATTTTTCTTCCAATTCAAGAATAGCTCTCAACACTTTATGAAGATGACGACTAATTCTCTCACCAGAACGACGAAATCAAAAGTTGACTTCACGATTTTTAGCATTATGTGTCAATATGTAAATTGATTTTGTAACTTGTTCTTCCACATTTGACCATCGTGTTGGTTGTAAGTCATCTTCTCTTTCTAGCATATCACATAATGTTAAGAAAGCTTCCGAACTCATTCTTAATATATTTCTACTAGTTTCACTATTTCTAATTTGACCCATTATTTTTTCACACACTCTTTCTCTTTCGGAACTCATATTATAACTCAATTTTCTCTTACGAGACATCTGAATAACAAAGCAATAAACAATAGCACACACGAGTTGAGTTATAGCTCTTCGGCGTAAATCAAACCATCTATTGACGATAATTTTCCAATCTTGATGATCCATCTAAAATAATAAAAAAATTATAAAATTAAAATAGAATTTTTGTATGGTTCAAAAAATAAAAATTATAAATAAAAATAATTTATCTACAAAAAAAAAAAAAAGCACACATGAGTAGTGAAAAAGCAAACATATTGTCAGATATAGCATAAAGACTAGTCTTCATTGAAAAAGTAAACAAACAAATCTAGCAATATTGTTTGTTGCTACAAATCTAACAATATTGTTTGATAAATTTTTAGTTGTAAAGCTCTGTTTGTGGCTATTCGTAATAGAAAGCAGTATACTGCCAGTTTTATAGTCAAGCATCCGGCCAGCATAACCCATTACAGAGACAAGATATGCAATACACTTTTAATTTTAATTTTTAAACCCAACTGGAGCCTTCAAAAAGAATGAAGAAAATATGACATAGAACTTGCTGGACATTAATTAAGTAGTCTCCGATAGGTTATGACGAACTACCACAAGATCCATCATCTGAAAAATTTAAAGGACTTTGAAACCTTTAAAAGTAATGGATTCACAGATCAATATTAAAAGCAATGGATCTTTCTCCGTTTAAGCATGACATTGATGAATATATATGAGTTTGTGCAGGTTTATTTATATTTATTTATTTTTCAAATTTTAAGAGCACACATGTTACAAACAAAGAAAGAGCAAAAGTTAAAAGCAAATACATACCTGAGTGGTGAGTGAAAGAAGCACCTGATAGAATAAAAAACAAAGAAACCATGTAACTGGGAAAAAAAAAAAACCAAAGACTAAGGTTTGAGTGGTGAAACAAATATAAGAGGGATTTGAATTAGGACAATTTAGGATTTTTAATATATAAGTATGAATAATTTAGTCATTGCATTTAAAATTTTAATTCCTCACTTTTTCTCCCCTCCAAACCCCCCCACATTTGGAGGGGAGCTAAAATTGGCTTAGGAGGGATTTTGCTCCCATCTCCTTAAAAAAATTGAACCAAACAAACATAATTTAAAATATTTCCTCCCCTCCAAAACCCCCCAACCAAACACACTATAAAAGTATATAATTCTTTGATAATAAAATGTTAGCCATACAATACTTTATACAATATTTTGCACAATCTAATATTGTTGATGATAATTTCTGCAACTAAGGTATTTGAACATTTCGGTAAAGGCAGACAAAGAATTTCTCATTTTCGGAGGATCGGATGTATCAGTCAGCTCTCAAACAGTCGAGAATCTGAACACTTCCTTCTCGGAACCAGCCGACCAAAGGACACAACATGACACAAATTTCAGAGACCACAACATCAGAGCCGAGGCCTACCACAATAGGCCGGCGGCTCCTTTTGTTCTTATCTTACCTCATGGAACATGCATATAAACTCGGATATTTCGAGTTAGGACGGGAATAATTTGGGAAGATCAGCAGATCGTTTGACCGACCTATTGAACACCGAAGTGTGATCGGGGTATTTCAGACTTTTCCTAGTGACATATGTCTCCGCTTGAGATCTTTCCATGTTGGCATCATTATTATTGCGTGTGGCAGTTGTGAAAACAGGGTGATGTGACAGGCTGTCAGACGGCAAGTTTGCTTTCGGCGACGACAATATTGGGGCAGAGAGCCTGTCAATCAGTCGGGGATCATATGGGTGATGTTATTGAGACATGGTAACAATGTTATAACTCTGGAGTATATAAAGAGAAGTCGAATTCATTTGTAGAATATAGAGGAATATATAGTGAAATTTGTAACAAAAATGATTAACACCACTTGTAAAAACTTGAAAGGTAAACAACTTTAAAAAGGTCGGCCGAGTTAGTTTCCGTAATATAAACAACCCTCCTCTCCCATTTTGTGCCCGTGGACGTAGGTTGAACTCGCTCCGACGAACCACGTTAAAATTCTCATTATCGACTTTGTGTGTTCATTTTTGTCTTTTATCGCGTTTGTTTTTGGACTTCCATAACCAAACAAATTCAAGGTTGCAGGATGATTATCTCGAGAGGGTTATCTCGAAACTGTCATTGAGACGAAAATCATCAGTCAACAAATATAATTAGATATAAAGAATAAAAATAAATATTTTTTTTCCAATTATATTTAGTTATACACAATTTTATAAGAATATCTTGGGTTTGAGTACAGGTAGCCCGAGTTTTACCTGTTCAGTTTAAACTTGGATCAAATGATTTGACAACGTAATTTCTAATATTTCCAAAAAAAGTTAATATTGCACCTAAATATCATTTCATGATAATTTTAGTAGTAAAAGGATGGTAAGGTAATAATTAAACTTCTGTGATGAATTCTAATTAATTTATTCATAATTTCCACCAAATCCTGAAAAAAGAAATTTTGAATCTCAACATGCGAATGTCCAGAAAATCTATTTCACTGAATATGTTTTTATAATCTCGAAGAATGTAAGTATAGGAATATTATTACATTGATTGACCCATGTTGACGGCTGATTTTGGTCTCAGGGCAATATGAGAATATTACTCCCGAGACAATCCTCCTTCAATAGTGAATTTGTTTGGTTTATGGGGGACCAAAAACAAATTTAGCAAAAGATAGATAAATGCACAAATCAACAAGGAGTTTTAACGTGGTTCGGCGGATCTTGGTCCGACCTACGTCCACGGGCGCAAAAAGGATGATACTTTTTATTACTCAAACACGTTTCTCAACTCTGCTCCTTCTTTTTACAAGTCTGATCTTAATGATTCTGATGATCCTTTACACACACTCTACCCTCCTATTTATAATAACAAAGAAATCAGATTCTTTATAGCATAAGGATTCCCAGTTGAAACAATCTCATTTTCCTATGAGGATTCCTAATCCGAAGCTGACTTCACTTTATTTATCCTATCAAGACACTGACTTATTAGTTTCCGTGTGAAAGTAGGATAATTTTATCCCCTTTCCCCGTAGAAATATGATGTCTTATCTTCTGGGCATGCTTCGCCATCTGGTCGGTCTAGACATGGTCGGTTATCATGTGCTTCTGAGCTGAGAATGTTGTCGCCGAACTGATAGTGCCCGGTTACCCGGTCTTCAAGTGGTCGATTTCCTAGATATCGTCAAGTGCTCGGTCTATTACTTAAGTGGTCGGGTCGGTATTTAATGATTTCGACCAAGATGAGAATTACCCCTCTTACCCCTGCCGTGCTGCTTAACTGTCATAGGGCCTTTTTACATCGCCAACATCTGTTGACGGCTGATTTTGGTCTCAGGGCAATATGGAAATATTACTCCCGAGACAATCATCCCTCAATAGTGAATTTGTTTTGTTTATGGGACACTAAAAGCAAATTTGGCAAAAGACAGATAAATGCACCAATCAACAAAAAGATTTAACGTGGTTCGGCTGATCAGATCCAACCTACATCCACGGGCACAGAACGGACGATGTTTTATTACCGTAATATGTTCCTCTGATCTGTTTTTTGTGTTTACAAGTCTGATGGTAATGATTCTCTCTTGTTCTCTTCTCAACTCCCTATGCTCTCAAATAATCTCAATTTCTCTTTCTCTCTACTTTTTTTTTCTCCCAAAAAATCTACCTACAAGCATGTTTTCCCCTCATATTTATAATAACAAAGAAACAGTTTTCCTTTTCCCATAAGGATTCCTAGTTAAAACTATATTCACTTCCTTTATCCTATAAGAATAAGATAATTTATCTCCTTACCCCATAAGAATAGGATAACTTATCTCATTACCCCATAAGAATATGATAACTTATCTCTTTGTCCCATAAGAATATGATAACTTATCTCTGGAGCATATCTCGCTATCTGGTCGGTCTTCATGAGGTCGGTCAATGGTCTTTTGAACTGAGAATGCTCATGTCGATCTTATAATGCCCGGTCATCCGATCTTAAGTGGTCGGTCACTGATCACCAAGTGCTCGGCCCCTTACCGTTGGCGTATGCAACATCGAATGGTCGGGTAGGCATTAGTGGTCTCGATCAAGAAGGGAGTTACCCTTTTACCCCTGCCGTACTGCTTAAATATCATAGTGCTTAAAAAATACCATCAACATCTATCCACTAGTTCTCGGTAACAACGAGGTTGCGAGTTAATGTCGGGAACTATAAAAAAAATGGTGTGCCGATGAATCCGTCGGTGGTCACTCCAGGAACCACAGAGAAAAATACATTGGCTGCAAATCTGGTCTTTCCTGCCACCTTCATGTGCTCAGTCAATGAGGATCCCGATATCTACCCGTGGAGAAAATGCTTTGCCCTTATGCTGATGACGATCGACTCGGTGGGACGTAACCCGACCCCGAGCGGAGAGAACATTTGGCTCTGGGGGGATGTCACCTCCCCATACCAACAGAAGGCCGACCATGGGGGAGATGCTCCGATCCCATGCCGATGATAAGTCTCTCGGTGGGACGTATCCCGACCCGAGCTGAAGAAAGATTTGGCTCTGGGTGAATATTACATCCCCAGTCCAAAGAAGCCGACTCGGTGGGACGTAACACGACCCCGAGCTAAAAGAAAGACTTGGCTCTGGGGGAATGTTACATCCCCAGTTCAAAGAAGCCGACTCGGTGGGACGTAACCCGACCCCAAGCTAAAAGAAATACTTGGCTCTGTGGGAATGTTACACATCCCCAGTCCAAAGAAGCCGACTCGGTGGGACGTAACCCGACCCCGAGCTAAAAGAAATACTTGGCTCTGGGGGAATGTTACATCCCCAGTCCAAAGAAGCCGACTCGGTGGGACGTAACCCGACCCCGAGCTGAAGAAAGACACGGCTCTGGGGAAATATTACATCCACAGTCCAAAGAGCCGACTCGGTGGGACGTAAACCGACCCCGAGCTAAAAGAAAGACTTGACTCTGGGGGAATGTTACATCCTCAGTCTAAAGAAGCCGACTCGGTGGGACGTAACCCGACCCGAGCTGAAAGAAAGACTTGGCTCTGGGGGAATGTTACATCCCCAGTCCAAAGAAGCCGACTCGGTGGGACGTAACCCGACCCCGAGCGGAAACAAACATCGATCTCGGCAAGTACAAGAGCAGACCCGAGCGGAAAGAAACACCGGTCTCGGTGGTATCGGTCTCGGCGGTACAAGAGCAGACCCAAGCCGGAAGAGACATCGGTCTCGGCGGTACAAGAGCAGACCCGAGCCGGAAAGAGACATCGGTCTCGGCGGTACAAGAGCAGACCCGAGCCGGAAAGAGACATCGGTCTCGGCGGTACAAGAGCAGACCCGAGCCGGAAAGAGACATCGGTCTCGGCGGTACAAGAGCAGACCCGAGCCGGAAAGACACATCGGTCTCGGCGGTACAAGAGCAGACCCGAGCCGGAAGGAAACATCGGTCTCGGCGGTACAAGAGCAGACCCGATCCGTAAAACAAATATCAAAACCATTGTGTGGACCATAACAAACAAGCATAATCAAATGTCATCCTAAGACAGAAGATGTCTTACTCACATTTTTGGGATTCGTTGCCTTTCTTGTAACTCTACAAGGGTCACTACAAGCAAGGCTATTCTTAATACATCCTCTCTGCATCTCAGCATTCCACGCATCCGACCGGATGACTTCCGCTATCAACTTTGGTCGACCTCAAAAACCGAATGGTCTATGTACACACTGAGATAGCCTTCTTTCACCAAGTCTTCCATATGCTCATGCAGGTCTCTACACCCATTCGTGGCATGTCCCCTTACATTATGGTAGATACACTAAGCCCTATTATTTACCTCCTCAATCGGGAACCTCCTCAAATTAGGCTCGGCCAACAGACCTTATCCTGGATTTCCCGAACTATCTGGGCCATAGGGTTTAGTTTTCGGGGGGTGTATATTGTCCTCCCCGCGACACGGTTGACTTGGACATATGACTTTATCTCTTGAACATGACTACTCGGAGGTGTCGGTCTGAGTTTCTTCTGCTCCAGGACTGGTCTCCTCAAATTTCTGATTGAATCTCACTGATTGTCTGACCTGAGTATTTTAGCCTTTCGGGTGTCTACTCCCCGTGCAATCTTTTTCTCCTCCTCTATTAAGATAAACTTCCTGGCCAACTCTAGGGCAGTGACATAATCCGATACGTCTTGAATCCTCAAGTGAGTCCACAACTTCCTGTCCTTCAGACCTCCCTTGAGACTTTCTAGCGCTTCCGATGACTCGTACGCTCCGACCTCGAGCTCCAAATTGTGGTACCTTTCAATAAAATTCCTCAGGGGCTCATCATCCCCCTGCTTCATCAGTCTCCATTCTCCCACCATTTTCTTTGGGACGCAGGCCCCTTTGAAGTACCGAACAAATGACTTCCTGAGTTGCGTGAAGCTTCCGATGCTCATTGGGGCTAGACTTCTGAACCATAGAATGACAGATCCTCCCAAGGTTATGGGAAAACTTTGCAAACAGCATCCCCTACTACTCATTGGACCTCCATTAATAGGAAAAAACTCTCAATATGGGATTTTGGATCAGTATGGCCTTTGTAGGGCGTCGTGGATGGCATGTTGAATCGTCTTGGGAATTTTACCGACTTTATTTCTTCTGTGAAGAGAGATTCAACATCGTCGTCCCGAGCATCTCCCGTGTCAGTTTTGAGGTTAACTTCCCACTTGGCCATTTCTTTTCTTAACCAAGATTTTATATTGTCATCTGTGTTATCGTGCCGCCTCCTGCGCCTTCTTCGCGTCTGTCACCCTGGGTGCGGCGTTCCTCATGACTTGAGATTTCCCGTCCAGTATCACTATCCTTCCTAACTCTCCTTCTGGTTTCGTGGGGGCCCTCATAGGAAGAGTCTGGTGACTATTTCCCCTATTCTTCTTCCCACTATCCTCCGTTTGTAAATCTTTTTCTACTACTACGGACCTCATCCCGTAGGGACCCTTCCTCATCGGTTCATTGTCATCACTCACATGTGCGACTCTTTTTCCTTCCGCTTTTTCGCCTCTCCTCCGACTAGCTCCGGCTTCAAGCCTCTCATTATTCGTCTCTTCCATCCTCTCCAACCTGTTCATCATGGACTTCAACAGGTTCTGATTTTCCTCCCTTTATTTCCTCATATTTTCCTCTATTTTCTCCATCCATTCTGCTGTTGAACTCCCTGACGACCGGTGATTTCCATCTTCTGCCATCGTCCTACTACCCGAGCTGCTTCTTGTTGAGTTCCTCACAGACAGCGCCAACTTTTGACGGCTGATTTTGGTCTCAGGGCAATATGAGAATATTACTCCCGAGACAATCATCCCTCAATAATGAATTTGTTTTGTTTATGGGAAACTAAAAGCAAATTTGGCAAAAGACAGATAAATGCACCAGTCAACAAAGAGATTTAACGTGGTTCGGCGGATCAGATCCAACCTACATCCACGGGCACAGAACAGACGATGTTTTATTACCGTAATATGTCCTCTGATCTGTTTTTTGTGTTTACAAGTCTGATGGTAATGATTCTCTCTTGTTCTCTTCTCAACTCCCTATGCTCTCAAATAATCTCAATTCCTCTTTCTCTCTACTTTTTTTTCTCCCAAAAAATCTACCTACAAGCATGCTTTCCCCTCATATTTATAATAACAAAGAAAACAGTTTTCATTTTCCCATAAGGATTCCTAGTTAAAACTACATTAACTTCCTTTATCCTATAAGAATAGGATAATTTATCTCATTACCCCATAAGAATATGATAACTATCTCATTACCCTATAAGAATATGATAACTTATCTCTTTGTCCCATAAGAATATGATAACTTATCTCTGGAGCATATCTCGCTATCTGGTCGGTCTTCATGAGGTCGGTCAATGGTCTTTTGAACTGAGAATGCTCATGTCGATCTTATAATGCCCGATCATCCGATCTTAAGTGGTCGGTCACTGATCACCAAGTGCTCGGCCCCTTACCGTTGGCGTATGCAACATCGAATGGTCGGGTCGGCATTAGTGGTCTCGATCAAGAAGGGAGTTACCCTTTTACCCCTGCCGTACTGCTTGAATATCATAGTGCTTAAAAAACACCATCAACAACCTCCTTCATATATAATTAGTTTTAAATTAAAAAAAAAATGATTATACCGATCCTTGACAATAAAAATTTAGAATCAACATTGAACCTAAACATTAAAATTTAACAAGAAACGCCATTGATTTAGGGCAAATGTTCAAGTTACAAAGACCTATTTATGGGCAAGGGAACCCATAGGCTGAAAAGGATAATATCCTCGTATCATCGAGTCCAAATCTTTTGTCCCATCAATTGTGCTCCACTTCGTGCTCCACCAATCAAATTTGGACAACTAATATCTCTCATTAAATGAGAGAATTCTGACTTTAACATTTCACCAATCAAATTATTCTCTCATTTAATGAGAGATATTAGTTGTCCAAATTTGATTGGTGGAGCACGAAGTGGAGCATATTTGATGGAAACATATAAATGAAAAAAAAACATACAAAAGAAAAAAAAGAAAAAAAATCAGAGTTGAGGAAATTAAAAGCCTTTGCAGTACAAATCAAAATCTTGATTCTTGAGGACTGGAGACTAGGAAATCCGCAAAGGAAAAGAAACTCGTGTAAATATATCAATAAACAACGACCAAAAAGGAAGATAGTTTATATAACTCCCGACTACTTTAGGCTCTTGTAAGAAATACATCTCTATATTCGAACTCACGATCTAACAATCAAATCTTAAGTCATTTATTACCCCAACCACACCATTTGAAGACAATATTTAAGATATTATAAGGCTCAAGTGATAAAATTTAATATTATAAAATAATATATACACTATATGTTTTCCGTAATTGATATATTAGCGGAATAAATGAATTGGTGAACTAAAAATGAATTCCACCATCTTAATTAGGATTAGATCATGATCAAAGTGGATGCAATGGTTAAGAAAAACAACCATGAGATTGGCTTGGGAGGAATTATGGTGATAATAGCAACAAAGAAGTTTGACAATAATCCACATGCAAGATGAAATTAGAGCTGAAAAAAATAATAATCTGATATATGGTTGGAGGGTATTTTATGTAAAGTAAATTAAAAACAAATGTTAATGGAAATATCAAGGCGTGACAACAACAATCATAATTCATAATTAGGGATAATTAGGGATAGTAATTGTGAGACATCTAATCATTTTTTCCCCTCAAAACTGAAATCTATAAATAATATTTTATATCTATATACAATTGAAAAAAATTTCAAATTGATATTCGTATCCATAATCAATTGAAAATATAAATATCTAATACCGATAGGAATAATAAAAAATTTACTAATATATATCAAAATTTATAATCGACTTAAATTATTCTGATCATCCAATACTATCGTATATATAAAATAACCGGTCATATTTGTTAAAAATATTATGGTTGTCCACGTAAATACCGGACGCCTTAGAGGTAGCGCGTGTGTTACATTTTCGCACGAGCTCACATGTCTCTATCACGAATACTCATGTTTTGAAAATCGGACCAATCCGGTCGGTTGAACCGGTCAAATCAGGAATCGATTGTGAATCCGGTCCGATTAAATCTTTAAAAAATAAATCAAAACAGTGAATTGGATCGGACCGTTTATAATATATATTTAATTTTTAAAATTAAAAATTAAAAATTAATTTTTTTTTATAATTTTTAGTTAATTAAAAATATTTAACATATCATCTGATTTTACCGATTTAACGAGATAAATCAATGAGTTTTTGAAGTTTTTAGTTCAGCTGCTATGACAGAACAGTGGGCTCCATTTGTCATGAGCACTAGCTGTTGTTTTCACTTGTTTGTCACCATATCGTCAAACTTTTTTTTCTCTCCAGATTTTATTTTGTTTGCAGGTGAAGGAAAAATGGAAAAACCAAGATATTATTTTCATTATTTTTTTAGAGTTCTAATTAGATAATTGAAGTTGACTTTGTCATCTGATTCAAGTTAATTTTTTCCCTTACTCAGGTAACTCTCTTTATCTCTCTGTCTCTCTCTCTTTAGCTTTAATCTCTCTAGAAAGTCCAAAGATTTTACTCAAAACAGGATTTTTTTAAACACATTCTTTTGATGCCCTTTTTTATGTTAGCAGGTGGGATTGTGTGTTTTTTTAATTTTAATTTTTTTTTTACCATTTGTTTCTCTGATTTTTTCAGTGTTTGGACTGTCATGAATGGCAGTTTTGATAATTACAAGAAGTTGTTTTTTTTTTTTTTGCCAGTGTTTGGAATGCATGATTTTGACTGTTTGGATTTTGAAAGGGTTTGAAATTTAATTTCTATCAAGTTGATATGTTTATTGTTTGAATTGCAAGTAGTTTAATCTGACATGGGGTTTGTGTACATTAGTTGAACAATCAAGTTTGGATTAATTTTCCTATATTTGACTCTGATTTCATTGGATTTGGTTCGATTATTTATATGGGTTTGTGTATTTTTGCTAATAAAAGTCATGCCATGCTATGCTTCTACTTCGAATGATTGAATTTGATCAGTTTGTAGATTAATTCTTTCAAATTTTGAAGGCATTCAAAGGATGCGGCTGCTTGATGACTATTTCTGCTTTTGATTGTGAGTCTACATCATGGGAAGCTACTAGAGTACATCATTTAACTTTCTTCGAAGATTCGGGTGATTATTTATGTCCGTTTTGAGTGATCATTGAAAATCTTTCTATGATCCATTGTAGTGACATTTAACAAGTTAAGAGTTTGATTATATATTTGAAGACATAGTGGTTAGTTATTGTTGTGGAGGATGGAGCAAAAGGAGGGAGAGAGCTGGAAGGAATTGGTTAGAAAGATGCTCCCACCAGGAGCGTCTCTTCCTGAAGAATCTTCTGTTCTTGATTACTCGATAGCCATGGAGTACAAAGGCCCCCCGGTTTCCTATGATGTACCTAGAGTAGAACCCCTCAATGAAAATTCTTGTGCTATCCCAACTGCTAAACCTCTTTCAGAATCACGAAGATCAGTTACTAATGCAGGTGCCCTGGTGATTGAACCAATTCCTTTGCCAGTGTCAAGTATAGCTGGTGGTGTCATTGGTTCGCCTACTCAGAGTCCGAGATTATCAGCAAGCTCTGAGTCTGTAGTGTCTGTCTTGCAGAACCCTGATTTTTCTTCAGCCTCGCCTTCGGCATCTCCGGGTTGCATCCAAAATCCCCCAAGTAATGCTCCAAAACCAGTCAATGAAGGAAAGAGAGTGTCTATTGTCACATTTGATACTGTTGACAGATCTGGGAGGACAGAGGTTGATGTGGAGGCCGAGACACCAACCTATCCTGAGTATGTTGGGGTTTCAAAAGAAAAGAGAAGGAAGAAAAGCAGAGTTTGTTACAGGTGTGGTAAAGGGAAGTGGGAAACTAAGGAGTCATGCCTAGTGTGTGATGCTAAATATTGCAGTAATTGTGTGCTTAGGGCAATGGGATCCATGCCTGAAGGGCGCAAGTGTGTAACGTGCATCGGTGAGCCAATTGATGAATCAAAACGGTTAAAACTGGGTAAACATTCTAGGGTTTTATCCAGACTACTCAGCCCATTGGAAGCAAAGCAGATTATGAAAGCAGAGAAAGAATGCTCCGCTAACCAGCTTCGCCCAGACCAGCTCATTGTTAATGGTTACCTTCTGAAGCCTGACGAGATGGCAGAATTACTTGGATGCCCTTTACCTCCTCAAAAATTGAACCCTGGTAGATATTGGTATGACAAGGAATCTGGTCTATGGGGAAAGGTGGGTTCATATATAATTTGATGTCTTAACTGAGATCTTTTCTACTTGGCATTGTGTAGTTACACGTGCGAAGCAGGAACTCATTTGAGAATCCATGCTTGTTGATTTGACAGGAGGGTGAAAAACCAGACAGGAACATTAGTTCAAATTTAAATTTCACAGGAAAACTAAGTGCTAATGCAAGCAATGGGAACACAGAAGTTTACATCAATGGCCGAGAAATTACAAAACTAGAAAGGAGGGTGCTAAAGGTAAGGCATTTCATCTTTTGAACTAAAATAGTGTATCATTAATTCTTGTGAGCGTACACGTGAGTACGATCCACTTTATTCAAGGTTGTTTTAAATTCCTTGCGTTTGTATATTGTTTTATGCTGTCCCTGATGTGTGAGCCTTTAATACACTTGCCAGAGATTTTTTTTCCTTGGATGTGCTATCATGTAGTGATGCATCTTTTTTACTCAATCAAAGTGGTTTCGGTATCAGCAGGTTATACCCAGTGTGATCAACAAGAATTTATTGTAATACTACTGTTATGCTGAGTGCTAACTATTTATTCCCCTTCAATAATAATATAGGTTTATACAATATGACACAAGTAAAATTCTATTTCTGCTAATCAGGCATGTTTCAATGCACCCTGAACGTTTTAACCTTAGCAGGAGACTTGCTAACCCCATATCTGCTCCTGACCTGCACACATCCACTTTTCTGTACCCAGTCATGCACAAAGCACTTTGCATACCATTTCCTGGTATTTTGGACAAACATAAAAGATGCTTAGAAAAAGAAAATTGGCTTCTTATGGTTGTATCATAACCTGTTACTTAGTTTTCATTAGTAGGGCATCGTGTGCCCCGATGTACGTCCGAGCCATTTACAATGCCCTTGCCGCATAGAACATTTTTTTAACTTGAACTTAGAATGTCTGTTTTTAGTTGGTTCTCCTTAATACTATCTAACTTTATTTATTCTCAATTTGTGTGATTGTGTCAAGGGAATACGGATAATAATCGATTACATGTTTCATTTTACGATTTCAGCTTGCAAATGTGCAATGCCCGCGTGACACTCACTTTTGGGTTTATGATGATGGTCGTTATGAAGAAGAAGGTCAGAATAACATAAGGGGAAACATCTGGGAGAAGGTATGTACTGTGAAACTCTTTGTTAGAATCTGCAGAAAATTTACAGTGGATCATGGGTATTGGATTTGTTTTCTGGTAGACAGGCAACAACACGGTTTGTCTGTAGCTTGCTCTCTTTGCCCGTGCTCCATGGTCAACCACAGGGGAATAGAGATGAAGCTAGCAATTATACTACTGTTCCAAATTATCTAGAGCAGAAGAAGGTTCAGAAACTTCTTCTACTTGGTCTTCAGGGATCTGGAACCAGTACTATCTTCAAGCAGGTATGATTAATTTTTATGATGAAAATCTGCACCATACAGATTTTTTTTCTTGATTTAATACCATTCGGTAAACTATATTGTAGCTTGACCAACACTTGATTGACAATATCTCTGCATGGTGTGCATAACCCTCCATATTTTTTCAACGTGATGGTTATCAAAATAACATTCTTTTATATTTTTTTTCTTTTATTGTTGTTAATTTGTAATGTTAAATATGTATGTCATATACACAGGGCGGCTTATGTCTTGTTTATATTTTTGCTTCTGTATGTTTGGCAAGCAGAGATCATTAATAATTCATCTAATTTTGTTCTGTATGTGATGAATGCTATTGCATGGCCAAATAAATGTGTTGGAACCTCCTTTCAAATGAAATAGGATATCACTGGGCATTACAACCATGAGACAATTGGATTGCATCGTGCGCCTCCATTCTGAAATACATCATGTCTTCAAGCTATTGAGCCTGTAATGGGTTTGACATGATGTTGCTAGAGCCACAAAAGTTGATAGCTAATGCCACACTTTTGGATTGGGCTATGATAAACTAGGGTCACTGACCAAACACTTGAGTTTCCTCTTAAAATATTAAGTAATAAAATCAAGAAGAATAGACAATGGATGTATCAACTAAGAGAATTATCCAATCATTGTATAATTCTTGCAGAAAAGGCAACTTATGAGCATTCTTTAACAAGAATGTCTCACTGAGGGCTTACTGGCAGAAATTGTTGTGTGCAATAACAAATAGCACAATCCTTTGTTGTCCAGTGTATAAATTTCACACAGGTTGGATTCCTTTTTATATATCCTACATTTATTTTCCACGTGATACATTGACTGAACATATTTAGCTTAACCACCTAAATTTGGTAACTTCTAACAAACATGTACTTGACATTTCCCCACTGTTAATACTTTTTGCTAAATGACATGCATTATTTGTCAGGCCAAACTCTTGTACGGGAACAAGTTCACTACGGAAGAATTACAGGAAATTAAGTTGATGATACAGAGTAATATGTACAGATATCTGAGTATTTTGCTTGATGGACGGGAGCGCTTTGAGGAGGAGGCCATGTCTAGGATGAGAGCACTGGGTTCACATGATCAAAACTCCGAATCAGGTATTATATGTTTTATATTTGCACCTACCTCATCTTGTAATAATTAAGTAAAGAAATTTCAGTACCCTATTTGTAGGTCCTAGTTAGCTTAGCTGGTAAAACCTCTTGAGGTGGTACAAGAGGTTCTAAATCTCTCTAAGCCTTATAAAGTAGGTTTTAGGCTCTATGGCTGTTGGAAACTCATTTGTGTTGCAGGTGAAGGTGTTTGGTTTTGTGGGTTAATGTGTCACTTAATTAACCTACCATGTTTTGAATCAAATATATCAATGCATGGCCCTATTCTATTCGACTATTGTGATGCACTGATGCATATGAAATTTTCTTATAATTAGTGAAACCAGTTTAATAAGTCTAAGAGGTCCGTGCTTGGATGTGGATCTGTTGAGTACTGGGTTGGACTGGGATTAAAGTGGATTGGATAAGACCGAGACCAGGATTTTATTCGGTTGAGATAGGGTGAGAATGTGGGGGATTTGAATATTGACTTATATATCATGTTAGTGAAACACTTGATCAGTATTTATTCAAATCTAACTCTTACACTAATTTTACTCCATAAATTAGGAGCTCTTTCTGAGTCAAGTTGCTGATATCTTGTGGTCCACAAACACCTAAACATAATAAGGGAACAAGAAACAAAACAGAGTTTTTGGCTTTGCATGATGGGAAATATACAGAACCTCAGTGAACTAAACTAATTGGCATGACCTTATCAAAATATCTGATACATTGGTGCTGCTTGACATGTTATAGTGGCACCTATATATAATGTTTCTGGAAATATTTTTGCAGGTGAAGAGGTTGACCCCAGCGAAACTAGTCAGTGTATCTATTCCATTAATCCAAGGTTGAAGCATTTCTCTGACTGGCTGCTGGACATTATAGCCACAGGAGATTTGGATGCATTTTTTCCTGCAGCAACACGTGAGTATGCTCCTTTGGTTGATGAGGTGTGGAAGGATCCTGCTATACAGAATACTTATATACGAAAAGATGAGCTCCATTTCCTCCCAGATGTGGCGGAATACTTCTTAAGCCGGGTAATTTTTCTAGATCCTTGTTAAATATCTGCCTATTTTACTTGTTTAAACTAGTTTAGCTTTCCCTTTCCTCCAACCTCCCTTCTTTCTCCTTGGAAAATAATACCATACTATGCACCCAAGAAGGATAGAACACCTAGGCTCTTCCCCTACCTCTTACTCATGAATAAATGATATGACACTCGGCCTATGGCCCATCAGCCTTCCTGGAACTCAATTTACTCCTTTGTTTCCATTCCTAATCTATGTATTAGTTGTCTGTCTCTTGGGGATTCATTAAGTTAATATATAATGTCTTTATCATTCTTTCCTACAATTCTATTTTTGATGTACTTGTCTTGTAAATAAATTATGGGTGATTGAATGGTTATTCTTGTTCAATTGTTCACCGAGTGATTATCTCTTGAGAAATGTTTAGCTGTATTCAAGGCTTCCCCTATGAAGCTTCTTCTAAAGTTTGCGGTCTAATTACTTTTGGAGCTCTCTATATAATCAAAATCATGTTCTTAAGGTTGGGATCATTTTCCTTCATGGATATTCATAAAATCGTGCACATTTGATTTGAGTGTACCTCATTCCTCATATGCTATAATTAGCAGAATGATATCCCATTGTTTATATGTTGAATCTAATGTACAGCATCTTTCGACAACTATCTGGACAAGGAATGAGCTTTGATATACGAATTAATTTATAAATGTTGAATGGCTATATCATGTGATCTTGTTCATTTCAGGCTGTTGAAGTGTCGAGCAATGAATATGAACCTTCAGAAAGAGACATTCTGTACGCAGAAGGGGTCACTCAAGGGAATGGTTTGGCTTTCATAGAATTTTCCCTTGACGATCGTAGCCCAATGTCTGAAACCTACACAGACAATCTGGAAGCTCCTCCTCAGCCTCCGACAAAGTAAGTTTTTGTATCATTCGATTATAGATACGTACAAAGCTTCTGCTAATAGAAGTATGACAAAATGATCAAATTTGTTTCTACTGGGTGGGATATCAACAACTCTGCTTGTGGCATCCGTGTATCAAGATGCCCAAGCTGGGACCTTCCATTTGAGTCAGGAAATCACTTAAAAACCAGTCCTGTTAGTGGTAGCTTCTGTATTGAACTACTGCTCATGGCTTCTGGCCCCATGTGGCCTGGTAACCTTAGTCCTATTGGATCTTAAGCTTATTACAATTACGAATCATTCCTATATTAATTGCAGAAAATACGTGTCCCACTTGTTCTTTCTTGTTAGTTAGTTTATGCATTTTGGCTTTGCTTTTGTTTCAAAATATTAGGTATTTGATTTTTAGGCTTCTAAAGAGTACCCATATGGTTTTGTAGATACCAACTGATAAGGGTCAATGCTAAGGGAATGAATGAGGGTTGCAAGTGGGTGGATATGTTTGAAGATGTTCGGGTGGTAGTCTTCTGTGTTGCTCTTAGTGACTATGATCAAATGTGGATTTCTCCGGAGAGTAGTGGCAGTGGATCGTTACTTGAGAACAAGATGATGCAAAGCAAGGAGCTCTTTGAGACGATGGTCAAGCATCCTTGCTTCAAGGACACTCCTTTTGTGCTAATACTCAACAAGTATGATCTCCTCGAGGAGAAGGTCAATCGGGTGTCTTTAAGTACATGTGAATGGTTCGATGATTTTGGTCCAGTCCGGATGCACAACAACAACCAGTCACTGGCTCACCAGGCCTACTACTATGTCGCCATGAAGTTCAAAGACTTGTATGCTTCCCTTACAGGACGAAAGCTTTTCGTGTGGCAAGCGAGGGCAAGGGATCGAGTGACGGTTGATGAGGCATTCAAGTATATAAGAGAGGTTCTCAAGTGGGACGAGGAGAAAGAGGATACCTACTTCGGTGGAGCAGAGGATTCATTTTACAGCACAGACATGAGCTCATCGCCATTTGTTAGGCAAGAGTGATGTGCTTTTTGAACCTTAATTGGTAACAGAATCAATTATGTTCCTGTCAATGATGGTAATTTTGTATACTGAAGTTGGCCAAATCAAGTTATTCTGTTTTTGTTGTAAAAAGAAAAGGGGAAAAAATTTATGTGCCTACCAATGCTCTCTTTTTGTATTATGCGTGTTTTTTTTTTTAATATATTTAATAAATTCTCAATTTCCCCTTGTCTTCAATGTTGTTTTATTTGATTTTTGAGCCTTGATAGTAAAGTGGTGTCAGTTAAATAAGTGTTAGACATTTCTATACTTAGACTCGGCTAAGGTTCCGGTTCGGAATCAAAACCGAATTGGTTGGAATCGCTGGAACCGTAAAGTTTAAATCTCAATTTTTTAGTCAATTAATGTTTAAATCTCAATTTTTTTATTTTCAAAAAAAAAAAAAAAAAAAAAAAAAAAAAACCGAAGGGAACCGGAACCGGAACCGAACGATTCGGTTACGATTTCGTTCCGGTTCGGTTCCATGTGGAATCGAAAACCGTACGGTTCGATTCCAAATCGAAACCGGAACCGAACCGTGGCCAGCTCTATCTATACTACTAAAAAATACGTGTGAAAGAAGGGACTCGATACGAGTATAATTTATAAATATTGATATTTTTATTTATACTCGGCCTGTTATTATCCCTGATAGTAATCCCCATGTTTGTTTACAAGGTTGCATAGCTGCAGCAAAGGGTTTATTTGACGATCCGATCCTGAAAATAATTTTAAAATTTCCAAACCTGAGCATTTCAAATCTATTCGATATATATAGTTCGATAAACACTTAAATTTCATAAAGCAAAAAAAAAAGCCATTTTCAATTTTCAATGTGAAACTAAAGTTTACATGTGCTGAGCGGCTAACTTTCATCAAAATGATTCAAGAAAAGGATAAAACAAACAATTATAGGATTGCGTAGAAACCAAAAGTGTCCTCCTTCCTAGTAACTTAAAACTACTCTCTTTGCCGCCATTGTCATGTTTCGGCTCGTTTTCTAAAAAAAGACATTGTTACAACTGCGCAAAAACAGGAAAAATAACAAAGAAAAATTCACGATGCAACAAGATCAGGTGTTTCAGCTTCGATGGATAGCAAAGCGGTATGTACTTTGTCCAACCAATTGTCCAGCCGATCACGCAATGATTTAACCTGTGGGATTCCCAAAACTCTCGGCTGCACCCAGGATACGTGTACTGTGCCCTCGACTTGATCGATTATACCCTCTATGAGGTGAACCTGCAGCAAGATTCTCCAGACCGTTTAAATCAATTGAATACACAACCTTTAAAGACAAAAATTAAATACTACATGAAGCTGCAAAACCCTTAACCTCCTAGTATTTAAACCATTTAATAGATGCTATGAATAGACTTTCAACTTATAAACATGATGTGTCTATAACAGGAAATATAATTAATTACCAAGTTTAATTAAGAACTTTGATAAATATAGAGTCTAGGTCTGATCATAGCCCTCGCATCAAGAGTATCGTACCCCACATCATGCCAAACTCGGTGTTCAAGCTACTTAATTGTCAATCAAAGCGGGTGCTTAAGCAAATACTAGGATAAAATGTACAGATATTGAATAAGAAGGGACTCACAGAAAGAGACTTCATGAGAAGATGCTCAACATCCTCAATAGAAAGTCTCGTGTGCTCTGCAATGATGCTTAATGGAATAGTTCGGTCCTCAGAAGGCCGGCTAGAAGGAAAAACATCTCAGTTCAGGTCAGTAACAAAGCATACATGTATTATTAAATATATGAAAGTTATAGGATAGCTAACTACTAAATACCTAAAGATGATTTCCATCAGGCAGAGAATGTTAATCTTTTCCAATAGCTTCTTCTCATTTTCAACTAGTGCCGGTTGAGCTCTGAGGGCGGCATTGTGTACACGGCATAATTCTTGATAGCGAACTAAGTCACCAGAGTTGAATGCCTGAAGAATATAGTACAGCCACTCAACCTTTGTTCCTATAAGACTCTTTATCTGCAAAAACAATTGAAAGAAGCAGTCATCTCAAGCACAACAAAAAAGGTCGATGGAAATTACCTCAAAACACCACAAAATGATTATGAGAAATTAAAAGGAATTCCGTGATAACAATTCTCCACTTCTGGTGCAAGACTTCATACCACTCCTAAAAGAGTATAAAATTTTGGAAAAGCAAGGACATGATGAGAACAACCAACCAGACCACAAATAAGACATCATCATAAATATATTTACCAATTTGTGCCTTTATAATGCGTGCCTCTATATCATTCTTCACATTGATGAGTAATGTATACTACTAAAAAACAGGCACCAATTTTTATCATATTCTGCATGGAAATGGACAACCAAAAATAGCAATATAGCAAGTTTTTAAAATTTGAAAGAAATAAAATAAAATTGCTGAGAAATTTGAGGATACACAAATGATATTAGGTGAAGTGATTATTCAATGCTTGCATAACTTGATAGACAGAACATAATTGCAGTTGAATGCGGCTATCATCCAAGTAAAACAAGTACAAAAGAAAAGGAAAATTGCAACAAAAACCAAAATCTTTAGAGAAGGTATTCTTACAATAGGATGAGCGAGCAGTTCCCCAAAGTTGTAGATGTTATCTCCCAGTAGTGCAGAAAGGGACAGATCAAATGCCAAATCCTAAATACATTAAAAAGCATGAAATTATTAAAAAATAACAATGCATAATGGAAAATAACTTCACCAACTTCAACAAACGAAGGTGAAAACAACTTTTGAATTCCTAAAGAAATCTAAAATTAGGCATGGGATGCTATGAATTGCTATCATCGTCTGACACTCTGACCTTAAAAACTAACTGAACTGAGTTCTTCCTAACCAAAATCATTATTTGCATTAATATGGAGAATGCTTGGCAGCTAGCTGCAAACATTTTATTGCTAGGAGTAAATGGCATCACATAAATCAAAAGTATAATGGAGAAAGGATTACAGAAACAGAAAAAGCAAAATCCTGAACAAACTAATAACACTCAAAGTTAGCAAATAGCAGAAAGGAGTATCATGATAACAAATTTGAGATGATCAGACAATTTGAACTGTAAATACAACCTTCAGGATAGAAATCACGATAACATTATTAAAATTAGTAGACAAGGCCTCATTCTTCTCTAATAATACTCAACAGAAATAAAAGCACATACCAGCTTGAATGAATCTGAGAGAGACTTCACTGATGTGTATGCCAGATAAAGAAGAGCACATTTGTAGAACTCCGCAAATTCCTGGTGAAATTTATGGTACTGAGATGAAACCCAATAATAGCCAGAATAGACAGACGGATCAATGTCAGTCATGCTATCAAGTGTACTCTTTCCATCTTCGAGTAGTTTTTTGCACTCCTTTTTATCTCCTTGCTCAAGTTTGAACATGGCTATTTGCATCTTAATGTAAAGGATTGGCTCCTCTATGCGCTGCTCACCAGTTGCTCTAAGTTTTTCAATCACACCCTCAAGATAACTAATTGCCGCTTGTTGCTCAGAATATTGCCGAGAAACTATAACAGAAAAATGTGCAAGCTTGAGAAGATTGATCTTTGTCTCAAAATCAGTTATGAAGTTGTGGTATAATTGAATCAGAGCATCACCAGCCTGAAATTTAATATGAAAAACATATCACAATATAAGTTAATTAAATAACAAAGAGATACAGAGCAAACCAAAGTATCAAACCAAGAGATCACAGCACAACCCAAGTAACAGGTTAATCACACCAATAAAGACAAAAATATACAGCAGCAGATCATGGCACTTGCTAGATGTGCAATAGTGACCTAAGTAGAGATATAAATTGATTTCAACAGAAGATCGGACATACATACCCATCCTCCCTTCTTGGTTGATCAGGCAA
The DNA here is from genome assembly GCA_019454045.1 of Zanthoxylum bungeanum. NCBI lineage: Eukaryota > Viridiplantae > Streptophyta > Magnoliopsida > Sapindales > Rutaceae > Zanthoxylum > Zanthoxylum bungeanum. The sequence goes on from SKCR01039365.1 coordinate 171,262, forward strand.
TGATAAACAAATCAAATAAATACAGAAACTTGGGGATCTATAATTGATCTGATGCTCCAAAAAGCACAACCCACGAGGCCGAATATTCTTTAACTAAAGAGAAGATACAAAGAGAAATAAAAAACCTAAGATTTTACAATCCAAACCTCCTCAAACTCTTATTCCCCTGCATTGCTTACTAGACCCCTAATCAGCAAATCACGTTAATCTCCAGTACACAATCTTCATTATCATAATCAAAATAATAAATGACTATAACACACATATATTTCCTAGCCTCACTTGATTGAATTTTGAAGCACGCATCATTCAGATAAACGGTTCAATTACATCATTGTCATGTCAATACCGTTAATATCATAATAATCAAATAAATTTCTGCTTAAATAGGAAAAATTAACTAAGTAGACTACCCACATTCAATTAATATCTTGTCAACAACTTCCCAATTAAAACCCTAATTGAAATTCAGATATAGACTCAACAACAGCCTGGATATTTACAAACCCTAGCTAATTAAATTAAATTAAAAAAAAAAGGTGACCTGAAAGACGGCGAGAGCAACAAATTGCTCGAGCTTGAGGGTAAGCTGGTGCCATAGCTTCTTCTGGTACAGATCTGCCAAAGCATTGTACCACTCGCCCAGCTCAGGATGGGTGTTACGCAGAGTTTCCAAGTACTGAAGAGCTGCCATGGCGAGTCGACACACCGAGATTTAGATTATTTTTTTTTTTTTTGAAAAAAAAAAAAAATCTTTGCTGCTTGTTTCTTGTTTATTTTATATATCTGAAAAACCTCCGTGTCTTTCTTTCTACTGGTGGCCTTTTTTTTATGTTGATAGTGATTCTTGAATCAAAAGGAAAGAATAGTCAGGGATTCAGGTCGTCCAACGGCTCGGGTCCAGAAGATAAAGCAAATCTGAAATTCCAAATTTTAAAAAGTAATAAATTTTTTTAAAAAATAGTAAAAATTTTATTATAAGAATTTGAGGTCGAGTTTGAAAATCAAATCCATGATCCGAGTTGATATTTACGGGTTGGTCGGGATAACCTGAATTTTTTTCCAAATCCGAACCGGTCGGGTTGAAATTTGAATACACCTAAGAAAGAGTAACACTTGTTTTAAATAAAAATAAAATTTACTTCTTGGGCTTTTTTCCAGCTTCACCTCCAAATTATAAGCTTACCAAATTTCTGATACAATGCATTTCAATATAATTGAAGGGCTGCTAGAAAGAATAATTTTTTTTGTGCCACTATAATTATTCCGGTAACTATTTTTTTAGTATACTAATGTGTAGAGTGAAAATTTTTAGTTAACTTAAACCATGGTTTTTTTGGAATTATTAAAGAGTTCATAAAATAAAAATAAAAATAAAAATTTTAAATTTACCGAATATATAAAATCATAGTGTCCAAACAAAACAAATTTTTTTAAATTCAAATAGCGCCACCATTTTGCAAGACTTGGATATATTTTGTAATATTTTCCATGCGAATTTTAACCTTCATATTTATTCAAATTTAAACCCACTCAAATTTTAGATAAAAAATAATATGCACTAGTATTGAGCGACTTTTCTTGATATTATTATTGAAATTTATCGATTTTCAAATATTATGATTTCTTCGAACTTTCGCTTAATTTCGGATGAAAATGTGATAATTACCCTAAATAAAAACCCTGTTTAATCATTTCAAACCTTCTAAAAGTTTCAGTAACTTCATTGATGATATTAGAAAATCAAACTATATATAAAAAGCATATCACATATTATATTTTAAAAATGGGATAAAAGTTCCTACTTACATATTTAGCAAACTTATTGTATCAACTAACAACACTCTTTTTACCTAAAAGGGAAAAAAAAATGTAATCATATAAATAGCAGGACAAATAAATAATGAAACATAAATCAAAGGTAGAAGAATATACTGAACACCCTTCCCTCCAAAGCAGAAGCAGCATTGCTACAATGTCAAATTCGAAAAATCCCAAAATCATGTCTCACTTGTTCCCTCGGAAAAAGGTATAAATTTTCTGCCCAACAGAACAAGGGGGAAATCAATCAAATAATCGATAAAGAATTTGCAAACCAAAATAATGTGCAAGAAAATGGACAGCATGCCATTGGAATTTTGCTACGTCTGCGGTAGTTATTAATACTTCCATTTAGAATCCTTCTAGGAGCGTTGAAAGATTAACAGAAATCTACCATTGAGCGTGATATAATGTAAGTCAAAAGCGAGGAACTTGTATTTTTCTAACCTGAATAACCCATAAGCTTAGAAGTGACTCCAAGACGAAAAGGCCAAATCCAATCATGTAGAAGATCTACATGCAAAACCAAGAGAATTGTCAGTTAATTCAAACATTCAATGAAATACCATTAGAAGAAACTAATTTTTAAAGCATCAACCATGTGAATCTTAAATCCATAACAAAGAAAGCAACAATAAAATAGTTCATAAAGGCCGCAGGACACTACAACTGATCCTAACTAAAAGGCTTGCATCAAATCCCGGACGGTTCAAGGCCATAAATTAAAATCCCTTAATTCCAAATAAAAAAGTATCAAAGCAAGCAAAATAGACAAAAGAGCATCTTGCGATATGGTAATATATAAACTCAGTGCAGGTTTACCATTTACATTCCTTAATGGGACAAAATATCAAATCCATTAGAGATCTTAATTTCATACTGGATGTAAAATCACCACAACAAAGCTTGTTGATAATAAACACATCACGGTTTGTAGCCAAAATAATCCTCCTTTTATGTACGTACAACGAAGTCCTTCATATTCAAATACAATTTTGCAACATTTCGAGTTTGGACAGTGAAATTTAACTCGTTTATCAGCCAAGCTACACATGCATTTCCAGTACTGCACAATAAAGACTTGGAGCAAGCCCCGCATAGTTTTCATCATGAAGAGGATTGAGGTTATAGTAACATATTTCTAAATGGAATGCAGGTCGTTCAGTTTTCTATTCATTCTTCACCTTACTTCTCTTTACAACATAGGTAGAAAATAGAGGATTATCTTAGCTTTATTTGACGTGAAAATCAAAAATCTAGTACGCTACTTATGATTTATATTTTATTTATTTCAGAGGCTTCAATGCTACTAAAGTAGCAAGAGGATCAGTAAATATGCTGAATATCCAGAGTCATCTGCAAAAAGAAGACACAAATACAGGCAGGTTGATGCAACTTACACCAACCAAAAGATTATCAGAAATGACATCAATCGCTGCTAGGATACCCCTGAAATGAAAACAAAAGTGGAAAAAAATATAAAATAGCTTCAAATATTTTCAGCAGCAAAGTCAAGAATTATGATTCTAGGATATAGGGAAACTGAGCCCTATAAAATCCACAACCCTACGCTGGTATTTCCATAGTTTCTATTAGGGGTGGCAAGACGAATCGAATTTGTATAGAATCCTTAACGAATCGAATCAAAATGTGATGGATTCGTATTCAATTCGTTTACTAAACGAATCTTGATATCAAGATTCATATTCGGTTCATTCACTAAACGAATCGAATACAAAAATTCATTTAGTCATGACATTATTTAATTACATAAATTAACATAATTTATTTACATTAATTCTTCATAAATGTATACATATGAAATACGCAATTAATTAATTTACTAAAAATAGTTCACCAAATATAGACAATATTAGTTTTCTATGACAATTGACAATGATTTATTTAACAATATATAATAAAGAAAAATAATAAAACAAATCCTAAACGAATCAGTGAGCTTAAATTCGTATTCGTCGAATTGACCCATTTATTAAACAAATCCATTTTTTCAAATCCATATTCGCTATAAAGCGAATCGAATCGAATCGAACGAATGAACGAATCCTAACCCAAATTGCCACCCCTAGTTTCTATCCAGTAAAAGCTAGATTTCAAGGATATTTTTCTGCAGAGATGAAAAAATCAGGACAACTAGTTTCTTTGGTTAACAACCATGGGTTCTTTTTTTTTTTTTTTTTTTTTTTTTTTGGAATAGACCTTGGGTTCTTAAATCTGAGTGAGAAATTAACAATTTAAGATACGTACGTCAATGACTTCCCATGGAAGACAATTGGAGGAGCAATAGCCGCAAAGATACAAAAACCAATGTGGATCTGCGTAATGCAATTCAATCAGTAAAGGAAAAGAAGATACTAATCATGACAATGATGCCTCAGCCAATCATTATTGGTTGATAGAACTTACCAATCAATCATTATTGGTTGATAGAACTTACCAAGTAGAACATGAAAAACCAACCGAACTTCAATGCACTATCCGTCCTGCAATTTCAGAGACACAGCTGATTGAATACATGTTTCTCATGCTAACCACAGCATTTTCAAAGCTTAAATACACATTAGCCAAGCATGTTTTTTTCAACTATATTCGTAACAATGTCATTGTACATTGCTGCCTCTCACCAGTTACATTTTAACCCTCCATAAAAGAACATCTAAAAAATTAAAACTGATACATTTAACTGGGAGAAACAACCAAAGAAACAGGTGAGCTCAACTATAAAAAGTTTAAGTGGTTTCAACATAACAGCAATTTATATCGCCTGCCAAGTCCATTAAGGTTTTAGCATGGATAGTTTTCAACACATCACCAGCTTTTAAAATAAATAAAAACTACAACAATAACAGTTAAACTTTTTCTCTAAGTCAAGAAGTTACACTTGACAACATAGGTTTGGTGTGAGGCTATAAGTAATTTGAGCATTTAGATTGTTAGCAGCTTGCTCCATGCCCCTATGTCTGACCTATGGAACTAAGCTTGGTAGTTTCATGCTGCTTAAATTTTGTTTTTACTGTCCACGGGACAGTTGGTGAGTTTAAGTTATCTTAGTTTATATACATTGTTTTAGATAAGAAATTCTCATGTGGTTATTGAGAGAGGAGCTGAGTATTTCATGAGGCAACTTTAGAAGAAATTGATCCATCAGGCATCAACTAAGAGGTGCCCAATAGTTCATGGATGTGTATGCTTTCTTTATCAATGTAAAAAACAAACACATTACAGCAAGAACGCAATGTAACTGAACACTTAGAAAGAGGTTATAAAATGAAGTGCCATCATCCCCATTAAATAGCCAAAATATTCTTAAAAGACATCAAAACAATACAAGAGTTGATCTTCTCTATCCTGTGGTCTTAATGCTCAGAGAAACATACAACTATGTCCATTAGCCAATCCTTGTTGTAACCTTGAATTGCATCTAAGAGAAAATATTTCCCATGCAGCGCATAACATTCTTATCCATTCAGCCACATGTATTGTGTATATAAACATTATTTGGTTGGCTTTAGATAAACTTTAAGAAAAGAACATCACCACACTTACCTCATAGCTCGATAGAGAGGCCTGTACCAAAGAACATATGAAAGGGGCACTCCCAGCAAAGCATAGATTATTGCAAGAAAGAAGATTTTGACACCTAGGAGTTTTGAAACTTGTCAGAAGATTCAAGTTAAATAATAGTTCTAGAACCTACCAGAATACTCAACACTCACGACCATAACTAAAAAAGAAAAGCTTACCTCCGCCTTTAATCCAACAAACAATGATAGCAATTACGTTGAATACAAGGCAAAGAACTATACCTGCAATGGCAACGTGAAACGCGAGTTAGTATTCCAATACAGTAAAGCAAAGCAACACAAAAATGTTTAAATGTTTACGGGGATACATCAAGAAATTAGAAATCTCTCGAAAAAAATTTCTTTGCAACACAAACACTAACAATTATCCTACAGAATAAACTCAACGTTATGGCTCCTCATTTGGGTTATAAATAACACCAAATTTGGTTGATAAAGATAAAAACACAATTCCAGCAAAAGTTTACTCCCATAGACAACTTTCCACAGTAAAAATTTTAAATATGAAAATTCTTATAGAGAAATGTGCACAGGTAAAATAAGAGTAGATACATTTCGGCCTGCCATACCTAACCAACTAGCAAAAGCAAGATACTGCAGCCTTTGAGCATGGATTGGTATCTCATTCGCTATGTCATGATGAATAATTGGAAAAAGAGGTGGCCAATTTTTATCGTCTGTGGGGATGCCACCAGCTGATGTGCACGACCAGAAGCATATCAGTGAGCAGATAAAAGAAAGAAATTACTAAGAATAACGATTATGGTCTCAATTGCTAACCTTTAGCAATAGCCTCTTCTCTCCGTTTTATCTCCTAGATTTTCATAAATAAATAAAAAGTAAGACGACTAAACCAAAAGAATATGATTCAATAAAGACTTATTAAAAGCCAGATGTAACTGAGCTATTGTGCTATGCATGAGACTATAAAATTTATATAGAAGGGAACAAAGCAAGACTTTAATAAGAGATTAACGAAATCAACCTTTTCCCTCCTCTTAAGATCTGCTTCCCATGATCCAAGCTCTTTCTCTTTTTTCTTAGGCTCCTGAACCACCAATCAAAGAATACAAAGAGATAAGAAGACCCAATCCACCTACGAAAACAAGTATATATTGGAAATAGAAAATTCATTACGTTCATATTATCCAGTGGAATATCAACTGTCGCCTCATATTTCTGTCCAAATCCTACAGGTTCAGACGACAAAGGAGGAATGCGTGACCTTGATCCAGGAGCATCCGTGCCATTCTACAAGAATCCCAATAAGGAACACAAATGTAATAAATAATACAAATAAAAACCATAGGAAATGAGGTTTTCCATAGCCTCAGAAACTCCCATCTAAGAGAGTTCTAGGAACATTATAGTGGATGTAAACACCAGAAAGGTAACTTTGCTACCAGTACCATAAGGAAAAGTGAAAAGCACTTTAAATGGGTAGAATGGCAGCAACCATTTGTCTTGTTGTTCCTTTTTTTTTTCAAAAACTTTCACAGCATAAATAAAGTGATCTATGAATATTGTTACAGGCAGATTTGCATACAATCATAATGCCACAATTTATCTCTATCACACATATGCCACCTTAATTAGCTGGATTCGCAAATTCATAACTCATATCAATTTGACCTTACAGAAGCAAGATTCAAGTTCTCGAGTTTACAATCTCTATCAGATATAATGCCACCTCATCATCGCTCAACCAATCCAATATGTTGAAATCCATTGGCATTTCAATGCACAAGAATTTGATAAAAATTACTTTCTATTATCCTTATACTACAGTAATTACAAGCCATACTACACTAATAACTAATAACCTTACTCTCCAAAACCAGATGCCATAACAGAAAATTATGAACTGATTCACTGATCTAATTTCGTTTCCTAGAAAAATTACAATAAGCTTCCAAATAATTGTAAAAACTACAATTTATTCAGCAATTAAATATAAAACAGGACTGGAGAAACCCAATTTAGAATTCTTAAAAGTCAGGGTTTTAGATGCGGATCAAACTCCATTTCCAAAAAATTAAAAAATAAACACGTAGCAAGGACGACGAAAGATAAATAAAAATAGCAAAAAAAAAAAAAAAATAGAGCAGATCTGAAGAAGGGGCAAAAAGGGGAGAGAGAAACTAATACCGAAAATGGATTGACCTCTTCTTCATCAAATGGATTAGGTTCGTGGTGGCGATTCATTGATGCAGTTTTTTTTTTTTTTTCAAATCCCTAAATTTTGCACCAAATTGGCAATTCACTAATACTAGCAGTGATTTAGCCTTCAGCTTTACTTTTTATCTTTGCTTGTGCACAAGGTGGATTTCAGTGGTAAATAAGGGCGGTAATGGGTCGGGTTTATTACGGAATATCAATATCCGTATTATATCCGTTTAATTAATAGATATGAAAATTTTATCTTTATTCGATTGTAATTGGTCAGGTCTTCATGGACTCCGTTCACACAATGATTTACTTTTACTAATAACTAATAAGAGATGTTAATATCATACGTACATATATTTTGTCATCTATTTTGTGTGGTGTTGCCACTTGATATTATTTAAAATACGGATAAAATTATTTATTACAATTGATTCATGAATCTCAAAATTAAATTGACTTAATTCATTTATTAATTGATTCATGAATCTTGAAATATGTATTAAAACTTTTATTTGATTCATTCATTCATCAGTTTTACTTGATTCATTAATTATTTAATTCATGAATCTCAAATGTAATTTTACTTTATTTATTATTCGGTTCATATATCTCATCATGATCATATGCCTATATAAAGGAATAATACACCAATCGACAAGGAGATTTAACGTGGTTCGGTGGATTTGGATCCGACCTACGTCCACGGGCACAAACAAGATGATATTTTTATTATTCAAATGCGCTTCTCAGACCGTTCTTTGTGTTTTACAGTCAGAGCTCGGTGATTCTCATGATGATATTGGTTCTCTTTTCTTTCTCTTCCCTTTAAGCATACTCTACCATCCTATTTATAATAGTGCAGAAATCAGATTCCTTCTTTTACAATGGTTTCCTAGTTGAAACAATTCCCCTTTCCCATAAGGATTCCTAGTCAAAAACTACATTTACTTCCTTTATCATACTAGGACATTGACTTACTAGTTCACCCCATGAAAGTAGGATAACTTATTATCTTATCTCATATGGATAGAATGTCTTATTTTCCCGAACATGTCTTGCCCTATGCTCGGTCTTCATGTGGTCGGTCATAATAGTCTTTTGTACTGAGAATGCTGTTGTCGACCTGATAATTGCCCGGTCATCTTGAACTCAAGTGCTCGGTCACTAACCGTAAAGTTCCCGGCCCCTTACTGTTGACTCTTTAGTGGTCGGGTCGGCATTAATAATCTTGACTGAGAAGTGAATTACCTTTTTTACCCATGTCGTGCTGCTTAAATAACATAGTGTCTGAAAACACCATCAACATCTGTCTCCTAGTTCTCGGTTCCAACGAGTATGCAAGTTGGTGCCGGGAACTATATAAAGATGGTGTGCTGATCGCCTTGCTGGTGGTCGCTCCAGAAATCACAGAGAAATTGCCTTCGCCATCAACTAAGTCTTCTGTTTCTATCTTCATATCCTCGGTTTTTGGAGATGCTGATCCTATTCAGAACGATTCTCCACCTCAAAGCAAATTGCTTACTTGGGTCGTTACATCAGGAGATGAAGTTCCTCTTGTTGTCAAAACTAAGAATGACTCATCCTCTGTAATATCTGTACCAGAGATTTAGAGGTCCTTACCCATGACTGATCCAATCTTGATTGTGAGGAGAAAATTTTGCCTCTGAGCTAACGATGATGTGCTCGGTGGCATGTGATCCTGTCTCGAGCTGTGAGAGATGTTCGGACATGGGGGAATGTTACGTCCTCAGTCCGAAGGACTGACTCGGTGGGACGCAACTCGGCCCCGAATGAAGAGAGGCACTTGGACCTGGGGGATGTTACGTCTCCAGTCCGAAGGGCTGATTCGGTGGGACGTAACCCGACCCCGAATGAAGAGAGGCACTTGGACCTGGGGGAATGTTACGTCCCCAGTCCAAAGAGGTAGACTCGGTGGGACGTAACGTGACCCCGAGCTGAAAAAGGCACTTGGACCTGGGGGAATGTTACGTACCCAGTCCGAAGGGCTGACTCGGTGGGACGTACCCCGACCCCGAGCTGAAAAAGCACTTGGACCTGGGAGAATGTTACGTCCCCAGTCCGAAGGGCTGACTCGGAGGGACGTCCCCCGACCCCGAGTGAAGAGAGGCACTTGGACCTGGGGGATGTTACGTCCCCAGTCCGAAGGGCTGATTCGGTGGGACGCAACCCGACCCCGAATGAAGAAGACACTTGGACCTGGGGGAATGTTACGTCCCCAGTCCGAAGGGCTGACTCGGTGGGACGTACCCCGACCCCGAGCTGAGAAAGACACTTGGACCTGGGGGAATGTTACGTCCCCAGTCCAAAGGGCTGACTCGGTGGGACGTAACCCGACCCCGAGTTGAATAACTAAGTGGCCTTGGCGGAACGAATCCAGCTTCGAGTCGATTAATCAAGTGGCCTCGGCGGAACGAATCCAGCCCCGAGCCGATTAATCAGGTGCCTCGGCGGAACGAATCCAGCCCCGAGCCGATTAATCAAGTGGCCTCGGCGGAACGAATCCAGCTTCGAGCCGATTAATCAAATGGCATCGGCGGAACGAATCCAGCCCCGAGCCGATTAATCAGGTGGCCTCGACGGAACGAATCCAGCCCCGAGCCGATTAATCAGGTGGCCTCGGCGGAACGAATCCAGCCCCGAGCCGATTAATCAAGTGGCCTCGGCGGAACGAATCCAGCTTCGAGCCGATTAATCAAGTGGCCTCGGCGAACGAATCCAGCCCCGAGCCGATTAATCAGGTGGCCTCGGCGGAACGAATCCAGCCCCGAGCCGATTAATCAAGTGGCCTCGGCGGAACGAATCCAGCCCCGAGCCGATTATCAAGTGGCCTCGGCGGAACGCATCCAGCCCCGAGCCGATTAATCAAGTGGGACTTATTCAGAAGGGAAATGAATCAACCTTTTGAAACCCTACCGAATCTGGCACGGGCGTCCCCTTACCAGACCAGTGAAAAACAAAAACAAAAACTCTGAAAAATAAAATTAAAGGGTGGGGGCGACTTAGCGCTTGTCCCAAAATAAAACGTTTCGCAGTATAAACAACAACACAGATGCCTCAAAACAGCGTCCTGCCCGAGGTCTCCAAAACACAATTCTGAATCTTTCAATTCAGTGTCCCGGCGAACCAGGATTTGGATCAGGAGAGCGTTTGAATGGTAAGGGCACATCCTCTATACGTCGGGTCACTGTGGAGCCTGTGTATTGCACGAGGGCTCCTCCTTACCGCGCTGGCAGGCACACGCTACAGGGGCACAACGCATCCCCGTGCTGCGCCTCTCTTGGATCCAAATGATGAATGGATCAAAGAGCGTCCGGGATACTAAAGGCACATTCCTCCTTAGGTCCGGCATCACTGGAGCTAGCAATCGTCACGGGGGCCTCATCACTCCCCGTGCTATATGCTTTCCCACGGATCCATTACATCGGGTAAGTGAGGATCAAAGAGTGTTCGACACATTAAGGGAATATTCCTCCTTATGTTCGGTAACACTGGAGTAAGCAATCGCCACGGGGGTATCATCCCTCCCCGTGCTATGCTTCTCACGGATCCTATGCATCGAGTATGTCCCTGAGGACCCCGAGCCAAGAGAGATATTTGGTTCTGGGGGAATGTTTCGTCCCCAGGCCAATAAGCACGACTCGGTGGGACGTAACCCGACCCCGAGCTGAAAGAAAGACTTGGCTCTGGGGGAATGTTACGTCCCCAGTCCAAAGAAGCCGACTCGGTGGGAGGTAACCCGACCCCGAGCTGAAACAAACATCGATCTCGGCGGTACAAGAACATACCCGAGCCGGAAATAGACATCGGTCTCGGCGGTACAAGAGCAGACCCGAGCCGGAAAGAGACATCGGTCTCGGCGGTACAAGAGCAGACCCGAGCCGGAAAGAAACATATGGCCTTTGTAGGGCGTCATGGTCGGCATGTTGAACCTTTTCGGGAATTTTGCTGATTTTATTTCTTCTGTGAGGGGGGATTCCTCTTTGTCATCCAGGGCGTCTCCTGTACCTGTTTTGAGGCTTGCCCCCACTTGGCAATATCTTTCTTTAACCAAGATTTTACCTCGCTGTTTGGGACGCCATGTCGCATTCTGCGCTCTTCTTCATGTCTGTAGCCACGGGTGCGGTGTTCCTCACGCCTTGGGATCTCCCGAACAGTCTCGTCGTACTCTGTGCCTCCTCTTCTAGTGTAGCGGAGACTATCATAAGAGGAATCTGTCAAAAGTCTCTCTTCTTCTTCTTCCCATGTGTCCTCTGCTTGTGAATCTTTTTCCACAACTATGGATTTTATCCCGTAAGGCCCCCTCCTCCTAGGTCCATCGTCCTCACTTGTATCCACAACCCTCTTTCCATCTGCTATCTCTCATCTTCTTTGATTAGCTCTGGTTTCGGGCTTCTCGCGGTTCCCCCCTTCCATTCTCTCCAGTCGGTCGATCATGGTTTTTAGGAAGGCCTGACTATCCTCCCTGTCATTCCTTATGTTTTTTTCTATCTTCTTCATCCAATCTGTGGCCGGATTCCCCGACGATTGGTGATTTCCGCCTTCTGCCATCGTCTTACTACGCGAACCGCTTTTTGTTGAGTTCCCCACAGACGGCGCCAACTGTTGACGGCAGATTTTGGTCTCAGGGCAATATGGGAATATTACTCCCGAGACAATCCTCCCTCAATAGTGAATTTGTTTGGTTATGGGGGACCAAAAGTAAACTTAGCAAAAGACAAATAATACACCAATCGACAATGAGATTTAACGTGGTTCGGTGGATTTGGATCCGACCTACGTCCACGGGCACAAACAAGATGATATTTTTATTATTCAAATGCGCTTCTCAGACCGTTCTTTGTGTTTTACAAGTCAGAGCTCGGTGATTCTCATGATGATATTGGTTCTCTTTTCTTTCTCTTCCTTTAAGCATACTCTACCATCCTATTTATAATAGTGCAGAAATCAGATTCCTTCTTTTACAATGGTTTCCTAGTTGAAACAATTTCCCTTTCCCATAAGGATTCCTAGTCAAAAACTACATTTACTTCCTTTATCATACTAGGACATTGACTTACTAGTTTACCCCATGAAAGTAGGATAACTTATTATCTTATCTCATATGGATAGAATGTCTTATTTTCCCGAACATGTCTTGCCCTATGCTCGATCTTCATGTGGTCGGTCATAATAGTCTTTTGTACTGAGAATGCTGCTGTCGACCTGATAATTGCCCGGTCATCTTGAACTCAAGTGCTCGGTCACTAACCGTAAAGTTCCCGGCCCCTTACTGTTGACTCTTTAGTGGTCGGGTCGGCATTAATAATCTTGACTGAGAAGTGAATTACCTTTTTTACCCATGTCGTGCTGCTTAAATAACATAGTGCCTGAAAACACCATCAACATATATACTCTATTTTGTATTGAAATGAAAAAAAAATGATGAATAAACATGTGATTGATAAACTAGTGGTAAATGTTTTAGGATTGAGTGATTTACTCCCTCTCAGGTTCAAAGTTCAAATACTAATAGATGCATTTCATTGGGGCCAAACCCCATGATGTAAAAAACCAGCGACTTATTCTGATTTGTGTTGGGAAACATCTGAGGGCACAGGTCCCAGTGATTAGTCGATGTGCGCATAAACTGATTCGGACATCCCGATTATCCAAAAAAAAACAAAAAAAGAAGGTAAAAGTTGTTAGCTAAACGCTAAATAGTTATTTTAAGTAGTTGATAAAATTTATGAGATACTTCTGTCTTATGTTAATAATTTTTTAAAAAATATTTTTTTGATGGTAAGTAAATATAAAAAATCTCAATTTTTGTAAAACATAAATTTAAAAGAAATTACGTCATAATTTTTTTATTATTAACTAAACACTTAAAAATTATATTTTAACCAAAATATTATATTATCATCTCACCACTTATCAAATCAAAATATCAAACAAGGCCTATATAAACCACACATTTCAAATACGCAATCTTGACTATGAGTAATTCTTTAATTGAAGTGACGTGGTTCAACTAATTAATAAACATATGACACATATAATTGTATTATATATAACTAGCATCTATATGGTTTTTTTTTTTTTTTTTTTTTTTAATTTTTTTTATATAATATATTATTAAATTGTTACATAGGTGACATAATACTATTATTATATGTTATAATTTTTCCTTGAATAGATTGTCGCACGACCTTTTTTATATCTAGCATTATTCTAAAAAATGGCCTAGACGGCCACCTACGTAGTGTCTGGCCGTTCCGATTATGAAACATTTTATCATTGGTTGTAGAGTGTGAAGCTAATAAAGAAGACAAACAAATGAAAAAGAATGATACCAAATACCTTCTTAGTACAAATGAACAAACCGAGGGCTAGCTAGCTAGCTTTGCTTGTCAAATCTCTTGAAAATGCCGTACCCAGATGAGATGGGGGCTTGCCGAATTAAATCACCATTTTTATATATATACCTCATCAAATTCATGGAGCTCTTTTAACTTCCACAAAGCAAAAACCAGCAAAATCATGGCAGTGCAAACAAAACAGGACATTCAAAGTGATGAAGGGTCCTTATCATTATCAATGACAATGCAAATAGAAGAAGAAATGGATGCCATGGCTGATGCACATAATGCTGGCATGAAAATTGAGAGGGCCAAGGATGCTTACAAAGCTTTTTCTGGGCTACAAGAAAAGCCATCAAAGGTTGAAATTTGGATGTGGTATTTGTATGAAATGTGCTCTCACTTCATTGTTACAATGCTTGTGCCAATTGTTTTTCCTCTTATCATTAGTCAAATTGTGCCATGGCCTAAAGAGGTTGATGATGATCATGGTTGCTGGGGTCAAACTTCAAGGGGTATTGCTTGTATGCTCAGGCATATCAAACTGTAAGTTCTTTTTTCTCTCTTATATGATAGTACTCAGTGGCGAAGCTAGAACTTTAATTCACTGGGGATAAAATTTGATTTTCACAAAAAGTGTTGGATATTCGGCAAATCAAAATTTTCTTATTAATAAACCAGACTTTTCATTAATTTATAGGAGACATTTTGACAAAATTTCAGGACGAGTAGGGGCAACTGCCCGCCGCTGTTGGTTCTAGTGAATTCCTTGTGTACATAAAGACTGCGATGATCCAACCCAGCTAGTCAGATATTATCCGTTTTGGTAGCCTAAGTTTCTAGGTCAATCCTTTGCATTGTCCGCTTTGGCATTCTAGGTTGCCAAACCAATTCCTAAGCCACCAGAGCGGATAATATTTGTCTAGTCGAGCTGTGTCATCACATAGACCATTTAATCAAAATTATATGTACCAAGTAGATGATCATATATGTACAAAGAGTTTGATTAAAGTAGAAACTGATTTCAAGCTTTTTTGCAGAGGTATTTGGCTTTGTTTAGTAGTGTTTAGTCAAAAATATAAAAGATGTAACTGCGAGTATTTAATTTAATTAAATCATTAGCCACATCCATCTGCTTTTCTTCTTTCTGATGTCTCTAGTTGTCCATGTATGCCATGGTAACATAGTATTCATACTCATCCATTAGTACATTATAATTGCAGGTACAATAAACTGACACACAGAACAATATCAGTGAGCAATCTGAATTTCTCAGCAATGGAATGGACTTCAATTTCTTGGGTTATAGGCATAATTCTGGCTAGTCCCTTGCTTGGCTTGATCTCCAAGCACCTTGACCATGGCTACAGCCCACAACTCATTGCTGGAGCTGCAACAGTTATCGGTTCTCTCTTTTGTCTCCCCGTTGGCTTCATCAGAACCCCATACATTTTCCCATTCTACATTGCAGCCATTGTTGCATCTTACACTTATGCTTCCGCCTCCCACACTCGCCATCTTGGCCTTATGGTTCGCGGTTTCACTGAACCAGCACTTCAACTTAGCCAATTCCCAATTAGAAGAGGTGCCTCTGGCTGGTTCTCTGTATATGCCACTGCTGCTGGTTGCTTAGGCTCTGCCATCACGTCCGCTTTCACTTTCCATATGCTTAGAAACAAAAAAGACCCTTTTGTTAGCCTCTGGATTGTCTCCATTTTCAGTGGCCTCATATGGCTCATCGGTATGTCCCATATCAAGACAGTAAGGCCAGGCGCAATCACAACAACGACTACTCATCTACCCCAATCATATTTCCTGTCCATTTTCAAATACCCTCATGCAATTGCCAGCCTTATTGTTGTTTTTATGTCATCTTTCTCATCAATGTGCATTTTCACTGGGGGGCTATTATTTCTACTAGGCCAATTGTGCCTTAAACCGATATACTTCCTTTACTTCTGGTTAATTTACTTCATTTTCCCATCATTTTCAATGCCACTGCTGCAACCATTGCAACATGTTATAAAAGCAGATTCTGTGAGGATGCAACTTCTGGGTTTCCTCTTAGCTTTATTGACATCAGGAATGGGATTCTACTACAAGTCAAAGAATTGGCAGAAGCAACATGTACTGATTTTCGCCGCAATTCAAAGCACTTCTGCAGGGCTTTTGCATGCTTTTGGGAGAGTCTTGTTGCTAGATTGTACACCACATGGACAGGAAGGTGCTTTCTCTGTATGCCACTCATGGGTAAAAGCTTTAGGAACTTGTGCTGGCTTTGCAGTAGCATCATCAGCTCTCTCTGGAAATGTGGGCACTGCTTTTGGGGTCTCATTCATGGCTGCTATGATTGGAATTTTGATTTTGATTTTTGGAAACATAAGTGATGTTGATGGAGCCATTGCTGCTGGGCATTTGCATCATCACAGTGAGAGGGGAACCCCTGTTACTGGTTTAGATACAAGCATTATTATAAAGGAACATGCTCATGAAGAAACTTTTTAATCAGGATTCCGGTACCAGACACTGAATCTATCAGGCTTAATTATTGATCCAGTGTTCAATACAAATTCAGTTTTGCATTGGATCATAATTCTGATTAATTAGCTCCATCTTCACATAAAAACATTGGCACATACACGAAATGAAAGTGAATTTTTCTTTGCAAATAACTAGTCATGGATGATTTTCAATTTTTTCGTTTTTTTTTTTTTTTTTTGGTTTTATTGAATAACCCCGTATGTTGTTAACTGTAAGCGACTTCTTGTGTGCCTTTCACACTTTTATTTTACTTTGAATCAATGTAAAGATGATTTAAATAGAGATGATAATTCTTTGTTATTTTTATTAGTAATCTTTGATAGTGGCTCCACCACTTGTTCCATCTTAGACTGCCTACTCTAATGCAACTCAATTGAAGCTTAATTCGAAAATTTTATTTAGGCTCTGTTTGGTGGAGGGTTTTTGGAGGGGAGGGGAGGGGAGTGGAGGGGAGAGATTATTTTAAATAATAGTTGTTTGGTTCAATTTTTTGGAGGGGAGGGGAGGGGAGCAAAATCTCTCCTAAGCCAATTTTTGCTCCCCTCCAAAAGTGGGGGTTTTGGAGAGGGGAGAGAAAGTGAGCAATTAAATATTAAATGCATTGACTAAATTATCTCTACTTATACATTAAAATCCAAAATTATCTTAATTACAAATCTCTCTTATATTTGCTTCATCATTCAATTCTTTTTATTCTCTTATCTTATATTTGTTTTAATTTTATTTTTAATAACACGTATTATGTAGAGCTTTTAATTTTAATTTTATTATTTGTTTAATTCAAAGATAATATAAGCCTATATTATTTTAAATTTATTTATAAAATGTTATAAGGATAAAATAGTAAATTAGTTTTAAAATCTATCTCCTCTCTTCTTTAACCAAAAATATATTTAATTAAAAACTCTCTCATCCCCTCCCCTCCCCTCCCCTCCTTTGAACCAAACATATATTTAATTAAAATTCTTCCCCTCCCCTCCCCTCCCCTTCCCTCCTCTCCATTAAAATCTCTCCCCTCCGTTGAACCAAACAGACCCTTAATGAAATAGACCTACTCCCAAATAAAGCTAAAATTAATTCATATAATCAAGGATGAAACTATATACAAGTAGGAATGACAACGAACAGATATAAGAATGTTGATGTCTATATTTTTATTGTCGACTAACAAGTAAGAAAAATTAAATCAATATCTAGCCTTAAATTAATGTATCGATTTCGCGGGTCTCTTTTCACATGTGTATTTTTATTTTTAATAATACCTAGATGTCAATATTCATCCAATCTATTTAACCGACAGATATAGAAAATTACACTAATACCCGCTCTTAACACATCATGCCTCCATAGGGTGAAGATTTTTACCATCTCTACATATAAGTTATAACCCTAATTAATTTGATAAATAATTCAAGCCGGTGCAGGTAGACCGGGTCCTCCACAGCCAACTAACCGGTTCAGACGGTCCAAAAGAAGGCGGTTTTTTTCCCCGAGTGGGTTAATACAATAATACCCATATGTTCGAATAAGCTCTCTTACAAACAAGCTAACGGGACTGAAAACAAGGTGAGATTTTATAAAAGAAAATATTAAGAAACCAAGTAAACAAACTTGATACTATATGCTTATTCGAACAATGAAATATAAAGAATCAAATGATTAGCTGAGGTGAAACCAGAGTCATGATGTATCTGGTTCCAGCTTTGGGTCAATCGCAGATTTGAGTTCTAGATGAGAAACACGTACCGCTCCGATCAGCCGCTCCGGTAATTCATCTGTAGTATTTGCCTGCACAGAAATGTGAATTTACAGTAATATTAACAAAAAGGATATGTCCTCCAAAATCCTCAGTTCTCTGATATGCTCTTTAAAAAGTGCAGAAGAGACAATACTCCTCAAAAGTCAAAACAAGCATAACAATCAACTTCAAGATGGTAATGGTAATATTAAAGCATCGTCACTCTTCCAAATGCTAGTGCAACAGAGTTGTCTAAATTGGTCTAAATTGCTTGCATCGGCTGTTTTGTAAGAGAGCTTGGGTTATATAAAAATTTCAATCATTTCATTTAAAAGCTTCAATTATTCTCAACCCAAGCTTCCATACTGTCGTATTTTAGTTTCCCTACTCAAAGGGGTGTAAGAAGTGCAAGATGGACGAACCCACTTCAACAACTTGAATACAGTGTCGAAACATCACTTTTTTTTTTTTTGGAAACGTTAGAAACCCCACCATCAAACCACCCATTCTGGGCCGCGGTGTAGATAAAACCCCCGGCTATTCCAGGTTCTTACAAGAAGCGCACCCCCTGAATTCGAACCCAGGACCTCAAGGTGAGATCCTGGACCCTACACCACCAAGCCACAGTTTCGAAACATGTAATGAATAGATTATCAAACTGATATTACCAGGGGCGCCACTCATACATACCTGTACAAGGAAAGCCATGTCAACCACTAATGTCCTAATTACACCAAACACAAGGCCCAAAACTCCATCAGCAACAGTAGAAGAACCGATATCAACATCAATCTACAGAAAGATGAACCATGTTAAATCATGTTAAAGATATCGAACAAGCTATTTGAAAGGGGGACAACATGTACTAACAGAAATTCCAAGTAAATTTACTTCTAAATACTTGGGACCACTGATATAGTTACAATCAACTGCTTTTCCCAATAAACATGGGGTGCTTCCAACACTCTGGCGCACGATCCATGACCCCTGCATAATTCAGTGCTTAAAATCAAGAATAAGACCAAATTCAACTAGGGAAAAAAAGGATTCGAAGTTTGAAGGTAAAACCCACAAGGACTGAAGGTAATGATACATTTATACCAGGGAGACATCGTAGAATCACCCTGAATGAGATGGTATAACCATTGTATACATTCATATACATTCCCAAATGCATGCTTCTCATACACAGATCTGCAAGTGTACTATGCAGTGAATGGGGTATACCTGTCCAAGTAGTCTAATATATGAAGACCAGAAGGATACCTTTGGAACAGATGGAATAAGCTTCAGCCTACTATTGCGAAATTCATCATCACCATCAACAAACCGTTGCAATAGGGAGCCCAGAACTAATTCCCTTGTGACAAAATAAAATACCATACTATGATGTGTTGAACCAGGAACCTGCAGATGTCTTACGTTACAATCATTCAACCTCCCGAGACAATGAGTTTGAAACTTAATACCTGCTGAAATGAAATAAACTTACTTGAAGATTAAATATTAGTGAGAAAAGCCCTTTTTCTGAAGCAACCTACAAATTTTAGAATAGGGCTCAGTGTTGCAGATTAATAAATGAACCACTAAAGTTATTTACATCGTAGCATTTAATCTTAACAATCTAAAAGCAGTCTGCACTCTCAAGGAGTAGAAGGTAGCTATTAAAGTTAGTTGAAGATCCTTTAGACAGAGTCATTATTCAATCAATCATAAATCAACCAATCCAACAGGTTCAACTTGAAGTATAGAGTCAACTGTACTGAACAATATTTTATAACTTGCAAACTTATGCTTATCATCCCAAAGGGAGTATCATATAGGCATAAATAATCAGATGTAAACAATACCAAGTGTATAACAAAAATATACTGATATCTTAAAAAGAAAAAGCTAGAAATCTTGAAAAGTTTGGAAGTCTAGATAGGAATAGGGCAGTAATATCTTCTGATCCATTAATGAATAAAAAAGTATAGGAAGAGAAATGAGTGGTTAAAGATATGGGTTTAGTTACTTGTGCAGCACAGCCTTGACGCCTAGCTACATGGTCCATTCTTTGTGTGTCTTTGAACCAATCAACAGCGACAAGATCCATTAAATGTTTTCCTGCAGGTATCTGCAAATACAAACAGTATAATAACTTAATAAGATGTTGATCTAAAATATTCATGATATATATACCACAGCAAACAGCCAAAATACGGGAGAACCTTTGTTTTGTCATTACAAAAATGCTTGCTACGAACTCTGAAGTTGCTTCCATCCGAAATTTTCCAGCAGTCACGAGCATTATCGCGCCCATCGTTTCGCAGATTGCCCAAATAACAAGATAAATCAATTTGATCAACTTCCTCTTCTTCTGGGGCTTCAACTAATTAAAAAAAATTAAGATTAATGTTCCAATGAGTTCCATTAACAAGAATGTAAACCAAATGAAAATGAACAATTCAGTTATCATCCACCTGTTCTCTTGACATCATTCTCATTCTTTTTTTCATTAGCCTGATCCCAAGTAAAAAAGAGTAATGAGAGTTAAGAAAGGTGTCATTTGAAAAGGATGAGGATTCAAGTGTGAAACAAACCTCTTTTTCTGACTCAGCTAATTGTTCTTCATCCTCATCAGAGTATTCATCCATCATCACAGAGTTTCTGCCTGCAGAATTTAGGTGATCAAGAGATGAGCTTGCATGAACAGATGAGTCTTGCATATTTTGATTCTTCTTTGAAGAAACAGAAGCTGAGGCCATATTGACCATGACAGGGATTCTCGAATGAGCACTCCTTTCATCTGTCTGAGCAAACCATTCGCGCAGACCTGTCATAAGAAGTAAAAAACATAACTAGAACATAGTGGTCATATTGGAATTGCCACAGCTTGGGAAGAAAAATGAATTAATAAATAAACCCGTAAACAAATCCTCTGAAAAATACGTTGAAATAGGCCTCTTTCTTTTCTAGCTGTTTGATATATGAGCAGGAACAGCAGCCTTTTCCTTTTTAGCAATGACTCAATTTTGAACCATCAAAATGTTTCATTAAAAGAAGAGTAAAGAAAAAAAAATGAACAGGATTTAGCAAATACATCCTCATTAAGTTAATCACAAACGCGAGTATCATTGCATTAAAAATGTATAATTTTCATGCTTATATTCAAATTTATCTTAAAGAAGGAAAGAGAAAAAAAAAAGAGAGCTGAAAAATTCTATAATAAGTTTTCTTTTTTAATGAAAATAACATCAAAAGCACACAAAAGGAAATTAAATAAGGAATTAGCTTCATAGTTTCTCAAATCCACAGCTTAGCCAAGAGATTCCGTTGAATTCAAAAAAAGAAGGAAAGAGGAATTCGAATTTTCACCAGCATCAAATTTATTTCGTGGACACAAACTTCGATAGAAGTTTTGGGAGAAAAAACAAGGTTTGGAAAATTACAACGCTGCTCCGACCCAAGTTTCATTATCAACTACATCATTTATAGGTATAGAGTCTTTCTAATGAGGAGTCCCTCACTTTAATAAAATGCGGACCAAGCTATAATACAAAAACAAAAAAACAAAAAAACAAATTCCAATGCGCTTAATAACTGCATTGGAGTGTGTTTGCCTTGTATTTTGATTTGGTCCTCACTTTATTAAAATGGGTATTCCTCATTTGAAACTTTATTCTATATATATAGAAAGGGTGTGAAATAAAATATAGAAACACATAAAAACATGACTAAAAATGGCCCATCAGAACCATATTAATCCACAACAGTGCAAAATAAACTGTAAGAAACAAGAAACTCACCAGCAACACCATTTAACATCTGAAGAAGACAGTGTTGCTGAAATATTGACAAATAACCAACACCCCACCCTTTTAGATCGATCTGAATTAGAAGCTGCACTTGTGTTCTGGGTCTACCATTTCGTGGTTTCAGTGGTGAAATGTTGAATCCTCCACCTGAGAAGTCAGAACACGGTGAGTTAGTGGCTCAATTTGGCATGAATTAGTCACAATTTAATTCTCTAAGTTAACCAAAGGAGATGACAGAAAACTAACTCTCCAGGTGGGCTCGTACATATCCTGGCTGTGGACCACAGTTCTCATGCTCCCTAGAACGAAATAACACAACTGCACAATAACAAAACACAGAATATGGAAACTTCTAGTGCTAGAGAAGATAGATGGGAATTTTGAAGAAGTGGGAAAGCAAGAACCTTACCATAACTTCCGTCGTCATTTCGACGCCAATAACGCACGTAGCAAAGGTCTCGGGGCCACACAAACCTGCAACCACATGAATTCTTGGGATATGCACAAATAAATGTCCTCAATGGAAAGGAGGAATATTATTTTAATAAAAATGAGAAATTTTAGGGACTTCCGCTATCCTCTGACTGAAAGAAAGACAGCCCAGGTGGTTTTGAAATTCATTAGACCCCTCCCCTGAAATTTTCAAATTTGTCACAGACCTCCCCCAAAATGCATCTGAAACCACCCCTAGGGAATTGATTGGACTCAAGGGGAAGATTTTCGATGAACTTCAAAACCAAAAGGTGGCCTACATTTAAGTTATATTATAGGAAACATAAGAATTTTTTTCCTGAAAAATGTATCAGCAAGGAAATGAGCAAAAGAAGAAAAATACTTTAAAGGATTTCAAGGATAAAAGCTCAAAACAATGACACAACTTGTCACAATCATCCTCAAATGCAACAATGATAATTAAAAGATTACAAATCATATAATATAGAGAATAAGCAAGCGCAACTGAGAGGCTCCCTATGAGCTCTTCATACACCAATAGCAGCAATAGTCTAAAAAGGAAAAGATAAAAGAATTTAGAAAATGGTCTAGCTAGAACCAGAGTGATTTTTAGTGTCACGGTTTCTACAAACTACAAAGTTTTATATTTTTATGAAGTTCAGAGGTGAGGAACACACCAGGTAATACTTTGTGGTCAACATAGAAGGTGGAATTTTGTAACCACAAAACTACTAAGATCATAAAAAACATAGAATGAGAACCGATCCCCAACAGTCTATTCCTCTCAAATCAAGCTTCACCAAAATATCGCCTTTCCAACTCTAGGGTATAATGCCAGCAGTGCTGCAAATAATTAAGCTTGTAAACACTCAATCACACAGTTCAGAACTTTTGTACATTTGGGAAGTATTAAAATTGATCAGAATGATCTCTACACTAGATTTTCAACTGTTATTGTGGTTCAAAACTTGCAGAAGACCCGAGGATTACTTAGGACTGAACCAAGTAAAAACACGAATTCTGAGCTTATATTAAAGTCAATGTTCTTCTGAATTCCATTTCATTATATATGATGGTAAGAGATATAGATATAACTAGAAACCAAAACATCCTGATCTGCGGAGGCCAGAGGAAGAAAAAACAGGATAGTATAAGATTTCTTTCATTTCTCAATTCCGACAATTCAATAGGTGTCAGTACCGAAAAATTTTAGGTTATTTCTTCACATATTATATCAGAAGAGGGGAAAGGGGAAAGAAAACAAACAAGATATGTTCAATATTGACCAAAGCATAAAAAAGAAGATTGAAACAAGAGACAATTACATTGAAAACCAGTCCAGCTGAAGCCTGTGATAGAGAATAGCCGTATGCCCATCCACCTCTTCAACTAAGCTGCCATACTGGAAACTGCAATCCCACCTGCACAAAACATGAAAAACCATGTAATGTGGCATGACCTCTGAGAAAGCTACATAAAAATGATCTAACGAGTAATGGCCAAGGAATAGAACAGTTGTACAACCAAAGAGGTAGAAGTCCATGTCTAGTACAACACCCTCTTCAATAACCTCTAAATATTGGGTCAGGGAATTTATAGGAACGATGTTGAAAATACTTGCTACAAATAACCAGCCCTGCCAGCCAATAAACCAAGGGATCACAAATGACAGAACGATATATTGATGCCAACCAAGAATGGTTAGGGATAGACAATAAGATAAGATTAAATAGAATAATCTGACCATATTACTAGCAAACTTTGCCTGCAGACTTGATAAGATCTATTCCGTAAACCAACTAGATTTGCTAGGAATGTAGTAATTTCAGCCAAATCACCTACTCCTGGTTTAGAACACTCTTTATGTACTGGTGACTTGAAAAGTATAACAAACTTTGAAAAATCTTAAGGAAAGAAAATATCCGACACCTAAATGAATGGGTAAGATATAACCTTCAACTCCAGTCCAACATATTAATATAACTAACTTCAACAGTCAATTGGTCTATAGTTCAATAACGAAAAAGATAAATAGCTGTGTCAATTTGTCTTCATGAAATACCATTAACTTAAGTAGAGTCAAAGTTATACAAATGAGTCTTAAGTCTTTCTTTATGAACGAAGCAAGTCTTAAAACTTCAGAAGCTGTTTCCACTTCCACATCCTTCATGTACCAAAGCAACAAAATTGGAGAGCAATTTTGGAAGCAGCATGCAGAATTGCAGATTAATTATACATATTCGAAAAGACAAAAACAAAATCAGGCCAGAGACAATATGAATTTCATGTCATAAAAGAGGAATATACTACTGAGCCTACTGAGACAACCAAATGGAAAAAATTTAAAATAAAAAAGAAGACATACTCATATCGTGTTCCATCCATGCTCATAACAAGTTCAAATATCTCTTCGCAGCTGGCCTCCACAACACCTACAGCCTTCATTGCTCTGCTACAGCTTCTTGGCTGCATTAAGTAAACTACAGATGATGGTCCTGACCTAAACCATTTTAACGCATAGCAAAATCACGTCCTCAGCGTAGAGTAAAGAAAGTGGCATACGAGGTAATCAACTTCAAGAAGCTCTTCAAAAATGCGGAGACCTGTTGACGGGGTAAAAAAGGCAAAAAAGAAAATAAGAGTAAAGAGAGAAAAAGAAGTTACATACCATTCATTCCCTGTACTATACATCATCAGCAGTTTTCCGCAATACAAGTGTGTTAAGCACCTTCTTGAGTGTCACCCACATGCTTAACTGATTAATATAAAACAAGACAGAGAAAATTTCTAACCATTTTGGCATTGTAGAAGACGCCAGTGCTTTTGAGAAAATGCTTGACTGTTGGCATTCTGATTTGACAACTCTGAGTCAAATTCCCGTGTCCAGTCATGTAACGAATCAGGAAACCCTGCCAGTTATACAAAGATGACAAAAATCCACTATATACTGCATCAAACTAACTCAAAATCAATAAGAGAAGTAAATCAAGGACCATTTCCAATTGTTGCTCTCCGCATCAAATCTGGCTGTCCATCCTCTTGTGCACTGAACCTGAGAGTCCATGAGAAAGACGTAAAGATATATAGATATATAAACTATATTTACAAGGAATAACAGATCCCAGTAAAAACAGGAATGATTCAAGTTGATAGTGAATATATGTACAAAATTGACACCAACATCCCAGAGAACACATTAAACTGTTCCATCTCAGCAAATCCAACCTACAAGCTTAAGCTATTAGACGAGACCTATTCACAGTACAAGAATACTAAAGCCAATACCAAAATAATGTGGGACATTCTAACACCCTCTGTCATATGCTAGGCAAACTAGAAATGATTTGGGGCCTGAAAATGAAAACCAAAACACATACTTATGAATATAATTTAACCCGCAAGCTGAAGTTATAAAGTGCAGGTCAGATTATAGAAAAAGCAGCCACACTAAACCCAAAAGCCATTCTGGTATGCAAACATTAACACTCAGGTTTGAAATTAGAAACACTTCACAGACACACCAATACAAGGAGTATTTTATTTTCATTTTGTCAAGTTGCATACAAGGATTTCAGGCAACATAGCATATTGATTTCCAAAAGCAAAGGTATTTCCTCTTCAAAACAATAAAAGAAAAGACAGCATATAACAAACAAACAAAAATCTGCATCTCTGAGAACTGGAAAACCAAAGAAAAATATGCATAAGCAATTTAAATCACTTTATGTTCTACTTGAGGAAAAGTATCTAAATTTTTAATGACGCATTACATGCATCTTCATATAGGGAAGAACACACAGTCTCAACCTCCATCTAATAATAGAATAACACTTAAAAGGTTAAAATTGTTTTAATGAGAAGATTTCAAGACTAGCATAAAAAAAGAAAGATATTTCACAAGACCATACCAGTGAACACGCAAGAAGAATATATCAGTGAACATGCAAGAAGAATAAAAGGACTAGCTCTAATCATAATTGCAAACTGCAAACCAGTCCAACTGTCCGATTAACTTTAGCAGATATCAACATCTACTATGAATGTTTAGAGATGTACAGTTTAAAATTTAGAAACAAGCAAAAAAGATTAACTTAATTATAACCAGCACAAACAATTAAATATCGGTTAACAATCACTTACTGACTTTCATGGTCAGAGGATGAGCCATATGTCCCATTATCCGTCCCAGATTTATATTCAAAAGAAACATACTTGTTACTGTTTGAAACTTTTGACTCGTGATGCTGCACAAGTTAATATGTAGCAAGTTTAGTAGCATCAACCAGTGCAATGCATGAATTATCCTAATTTCTACAATATCAATGGATATACAAAACCTCAAAGCGATCTAAACAAAATCACGAGTATCACGTTATCATTGTTAAGTCACCACTTGGTCAACAAAAGTACTTAAACTCTAATAGACCTCCTCAAGCGCAAACCAGAATTTTTCAAGTGGCTTGTCATGTTAATCAAGCCAAAGACAAGAATACTGATGTCCATTAACTAATACAAGTAGAAGAACAAATACAAATGCAATATCGTGGGATAATTCCAACACAACCAATTAATGGTCAACGAAAACAGCATTTAAGCTCAGACAATCACGAAATATATCAGAATATAAACCTAAAAAGAGCAAAACTAGCAGGGTACCAGCAACTATAAGCGAAAAATCTAAAATAAGGATGTGGCTCACTGGTAACTAAATGGTCAAAGTTTTAAATGTAGGAAGGAGAAGGTGGGAGGTATGGAAGAGATACTGTTTGGATGGGAAAAATAATACCTGATCAATAACATATTCAATTTTTTCCTTCCAGATTAATGCCTCTTGGATGTTGAATGCTGCCATCTGATAAGAACACAGGCCCATAAATTAATTGTTCTCCACAAAACTTCACACACCTAATAACTTCAGCTGCCAGGTGTTAACAACTGGTACAGAAAACACAATTGGCAAAGGAAGCACATAAAGCTAGCTTTAAACATGACAAAAAATCACTATTCTGCGTATTGTTCACGGCAGAGAAGACAATAACCACTGTGTCTATAAGAAAAGCAAGTCTGCACATAGATATAGTTTCAAAAAGAGTTCCTAGAGAAATCCATTGATAGAGCCCCCAAATCCCTCAACAATCGCACAACAAAACACTCAAAAACAGAAGCTAAATTATACTTTTATTCATAAAAATTAAACTGAGGCAATAACAAGGATAGTTGAGGCAATAACACTCAAAAACAGAAGCTAAATTATACTTTTATTCATAAAAAATTAAACTGAGGCAATAACAAGGATAACCACTGTGTCTATAAGAAAAGCAAGTCTGCACATAGATATAGTTTCAAAAAGAGTTCCTAGAGAAATCCATTGATAGAGCCCCCAAATCCCTCAACAATCGCACAACAAAACACTCAAAAACAGAAGCTAAATTATACTTTTATTCATAAAAAATTAAACTGAGGCAATAACAAGGATAGTTGAAGGTGAAAACAGATTCACCAATCCTTGCACAACTTTGAGGTGTTGGCAACCTCCCCTTCCAATCCCACTTCCCAATTTTCACAAAATGATAGCATAACCCCAAAAACCAAGGGTTTAGGTATAAATAAGAATGAATTGTTGGTTTTTGGGGTTATGCTATCATTTTGTGAAAATTGGGAATTGGGATTGGAAGGGGAGGTTGCCAACACCTCAAAGTTGTGCAAGGGCTGGTGAATCTATTTTCACCTTCAACTATCGTTGTTATTGTCTCAGTTTAATTTCTCATGAATAAAAGTATAATTTAGCTTCTGTTTTTGAGTGTTTTGTTGTGCGATTGTTGAGGGATTTGGGAGTTCTATCATCCATTCATGAAATAATAAGTTCAGGTAGTCAGCAAATAACTAATCGAGTTGAAGAATGTAAAATGATTAATGAAGAAAGTTACAACGACATTGGCAGAACAATAGAAGCATCAGAAAGTAGAAGTGGACGAACTAAAACTCACTGCAAGACCAACGTCCAACGATGGTAAAGTGACCAAGTCCTTAATAATGAAATGAAAATCTAACTATTCAGTATCAGACACCATGATTTGAAATACTATAGTACCAAGGAGAACTAATCCAATCCACCAAAAAACATTATAAAATTCTTGGTGGCGGAGCTTTCCACAGAAACAATAACTTAGATCACTAGGTCTCCAAAGTCAATTCAAAATTCTATAAACCTTTTAAGTTTTAAGTTGCTGTTTTCTTGCCTATTTAGCCCTTTATGTGCTATTCATTGATACTCTCCACTAAAAGCAATCTAAAAAACTGTCCTTAATCTGCACAAACAACGATAAAAAAACTGAAATTGAGAACAAGATTTCGCCAAAACATTCTCTCTTCTCCACATCAAAATTACTATTGTTGTTCTTTAAAATAATTTCCAGAACTCTTGAAATGCTTTACTTAAAAACATTTTCCCCGCAAATATGAACTGTAATGTTTGTATCCAAATTAATTGCCAAAAAAGAACTGAAAGTCAAAAGATAAAATTCAAAACTGGACAAATAGATGCAGGAGATCCGTAAATTTAACCATTTTTTGTAACTGAGATGACAATAGAAGGGAAAAAATGAATTCCTCATGTTTCAAAAGACATATAATCTTGTGAAAGTAAATTTTAATGTCAAAATTCAATATCTCAACATTCATACATATCAAAGGAATCAGTTTTAATGTTTAAAAATACGTGGCGGCGCCTCGAGGCGGCCGACCATTGAGGCGTGAGGCGGACCGCCTCGAGGAGGCGAGGCGGGTGCCTCGATCCAAAAATCGGAATAATAATCAAAATAGTAATATCATAATAATAAAAACATGTTAAATCCAAAGTACATCCAATTCAATTATTTAATCACTGATTTTACCCAAATTAATTCAACTTAATACATCCAGAAAATTAACAAATCAATTCACTAATTTTACCCAAATCAATTCAACGTAATACATCCAGAAAACAATCAATTAACTGATTTTACCCAAATCAATTCAACCTAATACATCCACAAAATTAACAAATCAATTCACTGATTTTACCCAAATCAATTCAACCTAATACATCAAGAAAATTAACAAATCAATTCACTGATTTTACATTCAATTTCATTTAGAAACCTAATAAACAAATTAACAAATCAAAAATCTGATTTTACATCCAGAAAATTGAAAAAATTGGGAAGATTGTTACCAGAAACCACGTCGCCGAGAGAGAGAGAGAGTAGTGGTCACGACGAAGATTTTTTTTTTTTTTTTACAAGTTCACTGAAACGACGACGTTTTGGAAGGCTCAAAACGTCGTCGTTTCAATTAAAAAAATTTAAAATATAAAAAAATATTTCGCGTGTGAGGCGGCCGCCTCACACTCTGTAAGGCGGCCATTTCTAAAAAACCGAATAAGGCGGCCGCCTCGACGCGCCATTGCCGCGAGGCGGCCGCCTCGACCGCATTTTTAAACAATGTCATTGAAATTCAAGAAACATTTTGATATTAAACATAAATCAGAATAACAGTTACATTTTTCACTTGTACATGTGAGTTAAGTTCTTTAATTGTCATTTTCAACCATTTTTTCTCAAAATCATGTTTATTAGAGACTATTTTATTGTCTGGAATAAGCTTTTAGGAAAATCATTCCTCGACATGATAAAAATTAATCCCCTAAAAATTATTCAAGTCTGCAACTGCAAAGAAAGCATAGAGCATACAAAATCAAAGTAGTATTTTAAATTGATCATTCTATTAAAAGTTATATGTAGAATATAAGGAAAAAATAAATTAATTAATAAATGGATTACATCTAGTAGAAAAGTAATCTGACTTTATATGTGTTACGGGGACTATGTATGTGAGTTATTGCACACAGTGAAAAGTAAAGAAGATTTTAGCTCCATTTCCTGCTTATAAAGATGAAAAGACCACACACCGTCATTCTATGGTATTTCTCTTTCTTGTTGTAAACAGACAAGACATAAACCATCTGCAAAACACCAAAAGAGAGAATGGATAAGCCAAATGAATTATAATCATATGCAATTGGATATTCCATCAAGTGATACACACACTCACACCGAAAACTACCACTTCCTATCATGATTCATGAATCTATTGAGCAACAACTAAAAGCAACTAGAATAGATAACCAATAGCCATAGTTGTCAAAGGCGAGCTTCAGGCTCAACTCATACCACTGCACCTCATGAAATGTCAGGTCGGACGACCTTCATCTAGCGCTTGCCTTTTGTGGGTAGCGAGCGCCTCCAAGATGCGAATAAGTATGCCTAGGCACGCCTCACAAAAATGGATGAGAAAAATCCTACCCGAATTGATGATCTAATCCAAAATCGAGTTGTATAACATTTCTTTAATAAATTAAAATAGGTTTTGGGGTGTGCTTTAAATTTCGACAAATACATTAATTTGTATTATCAGTAGCAGTATTATTATAACTATTTTTTATATATTTTCAACAATTTCTCTTTGTTTTAGTTGACTATATACTTTTTTTTTGCAATATGTGTCTCACCTTCCTAGGACCCTTTGCGCCTTAACAACACTTCCATTAGCCATCCTCTCCCACTCCCTACCCAATGCCCAACCCATAAGGGGAAAAATTGGAAGAAAACACTTGAGAAATATCAAATATGACTCCCAAAACATACCAATAGCCTTCTTGCACTCACTAGAGCAAGAACTATGATGCCAAACAAACTTTAAGGACCGAAATTGATGTTCTACTTACTGCAAAGCAGACCAATAGCTTTCTCTAAGCCTTCAGCAAAAATAATATGCCAAACAAACTTTAAGGAAAGCAGCCGACACAATAAACAGTACAAGTGTAATTACCATTTACCGATACTTTACAACCAGACTACAAATGTCTTAGAACTATTGACCACCATGATCCACTTGATACCGCTTATAATTACAGAAATTTGAATTCGCGTGTCATCTTTAACCATCCAACTTCTTAATGGAAACTGAAGTTTCGCAAGCCAAAGGCATAGACACAACTCTGGATATTTCCCAGATAATCAAATTCAGAGTTCGTTTGTGATAAATTAACAAGTGAGTCATGAATTCAATGTACAACTCCATCTACATATAGACTGAAAACATAAAGTTCGACCATAAATGAGGAGACAACTTACATGTCCATGGTGAGTCTTCAAACCTCGATCCTCCACCCTACAGTTTCCATCTATCAATAAGGTCTTGATAGGAACCTAATTTAGTACAGACAGCCACATTTAGAGCAGTAAGCATAAAATTAAAAATACCTTATACATCAATAATTATACTTGAGAATCACTTTCAAAATTCAATTCAATAAACATAAAATTAAAAATGAACCTGAATATCTTGAGGCTTTTTCTTGTAGTAAGCGAGTAGGCGAGGCTCGAGCACAAAAAACCTCATGTGAATAAACGATCTGCCAATCTTCCTCCTCCCGTACCTCACCATCCATCCCTCATACACCACTTTTGACGACATATTTGTACTCGAATTCTGCAGTCTATGCTGAAACTTCAAAATTTTAAAATTTCAGAACCTAATTATAAAAAATAAAATAGAAAAACTAAAAACAAAATAGGAAATAGGAAACCTCGCAGAATCGGGAGATTAAGGGAGAGTCCTTGATTCCGCGATATCGGTCTCTATACTATGTCACTTGATCGCTCATTTTCAGTATCAGAATCTAAGAATCTGTGATCTCAATTTGAATCCTCATCACTTGTATTTCATAGAATAATTCAACGTTACGTATACAAAGTGAATTTATAGTTCTTAATTTATTTTACGGAAAAAAAAAAAAAATCATAGGCGGTAGTGGTAGGTGACGTCTGAGTGAAGAGCTACGATCGGCGAGGATGAACCAAACGACGACGTGTTGTGCAAAATAATAACGGGACGGAGATCCGAGATCCCACGTAGGCTGTAAAAGTGAGTGAGAGTAGAGGGAGAGAGTGACACGTGGAGGATGGTGATTGATTGATCGTCTCATGGAAATGGTATCCGGGAATTTCGGATCTGAGCTCAGACAAACTTGTCGTAATATCTTGACACGTGTTAGTCCAATATTTATTCAGTGCCAAATTCACGTCCGGTAAATGGGCATCGAGAAAATTTTAAAATTTATTAACAAACACAAACGAAAACTTTTGGGCCCCGGGGATCTCAGAGAATATTGTCAATAGAAATGTGTCTTTCCGTGTTTATATTTTATTATTATTAAATTTATTTATTATAAAATAATAATTAGATATTATGAATTTTGAAATATTA
Source organism: Zanthoxylum bungeanum (assembly GCA_019454045.1). Lineage (NCBI taxonomy): Eukaryota > Viridiplantae > Streptophyta > Magnoliopsida > Sapindales > Rutaceae > Zanthoxylum > Zanthoxylum bungeanum. The sequence continues at coordinate 204,053 of SKCR01039365.1, forward strand.
TATTTTATTATTAAATTTATGTCTAACTAGTATTTTATTATTAAAATAATATAAAATCTAATATTTTTTTAATTGAGCGTTGGTTGACTTAATTGATGTTAAAATGTAAACGTAAATCAAAATTTTGACTAAAAAATAATAAAATATTATTTTATCATAAATTTAATAATAAAATATAAATAATGTATGTTTTAATTACAAATATGTCCTTGTAGATCTGTGGACGGGGAGAAAATCTTTGGTGCAATAGTGGTACCACATCATCCATGCAACAAACCAATCATCATTTGCCAAGCGTGCTAAAAAGTCAAAAAACAACTAAAAAATAGGAAGAAAATTAAACATGTTATTTTTTAATTGGTTGGTGGTACCTGTAGACGCTGGATTTCGCCTGAGGTCCACAATCAAGAATTTGTAGTTGGGGGCGCTAGCGATCCTGCAAAACAAAGGTAGAGTGAGCGGGAGTAGACTACCCACCGGTGTGGTGGGTGCCGGGGGCACTCCGACGCTCAAGTCAGTAGTGAAGACGAGCTGTAAATAATGGAAGAGCAAGGCTTGACGTACCTTGACTTCTGTTGACTACCGTAATGGCAGTGGGTTGGAGGTTCTGAGAGCTCTGGAGAGAATATGACTAAGTTGAGAGTTGTTAGAAGTTGAATATGATCGAGCTATGGATTGTCCCAAAGCTGTGGGTAGGAGAGCCAGACGTTGAATCCCCTTTCTCGTAGACTTTCTTCTCTTATATACACACTCTCGGGAAACGTGTGTATTTATTACCTTTAATTACTCGTTCGTTGGATGTTGGAAACTGTCGAGTTATGTGAGATATTTATGAGTCTGGACGTTTCTTGATTTGGTAACTACTGCGTCTGTTGGCCCTCTTGATGACAATGAGCTTGGGCCCGTGAGGCTTCTTGGTCTGATATTGGTCGGTCTCGAGGTAAAATGTCGATTTTACCCTTGGGCCCAAATATGGCCCGTACAGTTTGTCCCCTACTCTCTAAGTCAAGTAGTCATTGACTTGGAGAGTACTTGACGCGTGTGTCGCTTGAGGCCATAGTATGTAGGTGTACTCGAGCGTTGATGTTGCCAAACGAATATCAAGTTATGAGCTTGACTCTTCAAGAGCCATTGGGGAAGTATCTAGTCGACTGAACCAGATGATGGTCGGGATAATGAACTTGACTCTACCAGAGCCATTGGGGAAGTACCCAATCGATTGAACCAGATGAAGGTCAGGATATAAGTCGTACAACATGCGTATTCCATGTCTACAACTTGACTCGATATGAGTCCGTGGGGGATGTCCCCGGTCGACTGAACCAGATGAGGGTTCATGAGTTATTTCATTCGACAAGTCTATGAACTGAAGGAAGTCCATGTCTTCATTTGACTCGACAAGAGTCATCTGGGAATGTCCCCGGTCGACTAAACCAGATGAGGTTCAGGATATAAGTCATACGACATGTGTATGTCTACAACTTGACTCTACATGAGTCCATGGGGAATGTCCCCGGTCGACTGAACCAGATGAGGTTCAGGATATAAGTCATACGACATGTGTATGTCTACAACTTGACTCTAGATGAGTCCGTGGGGGATGTCCCCGGTCGACTGAACCAGATGAGGGTTCAAGAGTTTATTTGACTCGACACGAGTCCGTGGGGATGTCCCCGGTCGACTGAACCATATGAGGGTTCAGGAGTTTATTTGACTCGATATGAGTCCGTGGGGGATGTCCCCGGTCGACTGAACCATATGAGGGTTCAGGAGTTTATTTGACTCGACATGAGTCCGTGGGGGATGTCCCCGGTCGACTGAACCATATGAGGGTTCAGGAGTTAATTGACTCGACACGAGTCTATGGGGGATGTCCCCGGTCGACTGAACCAGATGAAGGTCAGGATAATCCCCATACTACGGGTCGAAGAACCATGAGAGTCTTCAATGTCTTTTGGACCAAATGAAGGTCTATGAAAGTCTTCACTCTACAAACCTGACGAAGGTCCAAGAATTTTTCCTTATCATACTACTAAACCTGATGAAGGTCATCACACATTCTCTTGATGAGGGTCCATGTGACTACTGTCGTGTGGACCTGTCGAATGGACTTGATAAAAGTCCAAGAAAGTCATTACTTCTCACCATACTAGACCTGAAGAAGGTCAATGAGGGTTCTCATTCCTCATTCTACAAGACCTGACAAAGGTCAATGGGGGTATAATTCCTCATTCTACAAGACTTGTAGTCTGAGACCATGTCGTCTGAAGACCATGAGACTACGGTCGAATGAACCTGATGAAGGTTCATGAGGGTTCTCATTCCTTATTCTACAAGACCTGACAAAGGTCTATGAGGATATAATTCCTCATTCTACAGGACTTGTAGTCTGAGACCATGTCGTCTGAAGACCATGAGACTACGGTCGAATGAACCTGATGAAGGTCCATGAGGGTTCTCATTCCTCATTCTACAAGACCTGACAAATATCTATGAGGATATAATTCCTCATTCTACAGGACTTGTAGTCTGAGACCATGTCGTCTGAAGACCATGAGACTTCGGTCGAATGAACCTGATGAAGGTTCATGAGGGTTCTCATTCCTCATTCTACAAGACCTGACAAAGGTCTATGAGGATATAATTCCTCATTCTACAGGACTTGTAGTCTGAGACCATGTCGTCTGAAGACCATGAGACTTCGGTCGAATGAACCTGATGAAGGTTCATGAGGGTTCTCATTCCTCATTCTACAAGACCTGACAAAGGTCTATGAGGATATAATTCCTCATTCTATAGGACTTGTAGTCTAAGACCATGTCGTCTGAAGACCATGAGACTACGGTCGAATGAACCTGATGAAGGTCCATGAGGGTTCTCATTCCTCATTCTACAATCCTCATTCTACAAGACCTGATAAAGGTTAGTGAGGGTTTTCATTCCTCATTCTACAAGACCTGACAAAGGTCTATGAGGTTATAATTCCTCATTCTATAGGACTTGTAGTCTGAGACCATGTCGTCTGAAGACCATGAGACTACGGTCGAATGAACCTGATGAAGGTCCATGAGGGTTCTCATTCCTCATTCTACAATCCTCATTCTACAAGACCTGATAAATGTTAGTGAGGGTTTTCATTCCTTATTCTACAAGACCATATATGCAGTGTCGAATGAGATCTTTAACGAGTGCCAAGCTTCACATGGTAGTGTCGACTGAGATTCTTAACAAGTGCTAAGCTTCATACGTGTAGTGTCGAATGAGACATCTTCCTCATGCTGAGTCTCCATACATGTAGTGTCGAGTGGGATATCCTTGCCAAGTCTGGTAATGTCGACTGGGATATTATCACCCCATACATGTAGTGTCGAGTGGGATATCCTAATACCAATTCTCCATACATGTAGTGTCGAGTGGGATACTCAACAAGTGTCAAGTCACATATTATATTGTCGACTGAGACACCAATAACAATTACCAAGCTATATGTTGTAATGTCGACTGGGACATCCATAACAATTATCAAACTATATGTTGTAATGTCGACTGGGACACCCATAACAAGTCCCAAACTATAAATTGTAATGTCAACTATAAAAAAGTGCAAGCCATACCTGGTAATGTCGACTCGGATATTATCACCCCATACATGTAGTGTCAAGTGGGGTAGCATCCTCATGATGTGTATCCGTGTAATGTTGATTGGAACCTTAGGCAACTCTGCCTACTTATTTATCATGTCGTATGAAACTTCAGCCAATAACTGATCTTTCCTTCATGTCGTGTCGACTGGAACCTTAGCCCCTAACTAAGACATGTTCCTTGTCGTGTCGAGTGGTGCTTCAGCCCCTAGCTAGGAGTTCTTCCTTGTCGTGTGGAGTGGAACCTCAGCTTCCAGCCAAGACTTCTTCCTTGTCGTGTCGAGTGGACTCTCTATCAGATATTAAGCCTTCTTCCATCTGGTAATGTCGACTGGGATGTCCATGCCAAGTCTTCATTTGTGTATTGTCGTATGGGATATCATCACTCCAATTCCTAATACATGTAGTGTCGAGTGGGAGTTTTATGAAGGATAATAATTTTTTTTTAAAAGTAACCAATGAATACTTATTTGAGAAGCTATGATGTCCCCAAGGCGACAATGGGTGGCCATCTAGCCCCATTTTTTATAGACTAATTACATCAAGTATCACTTTATTGAAGTACATTGCTAGCACATCAGTTGTAGGGTCGCTTGGGCGGATTTGAGGTTCTCTCATTGTGATGGCTGATGGAATTCTCTCTTTTCTTGTTTCTCTTATCCTCCTCCCATCTAATCTCAAATTGTGCCTGGGCCATGGCATGATCCATAGTGTAGCATCAAAATTTAGTGAGCTTTTTGTAGAGTCCACTTTCTGAAAGTAATCCATTTCTGAATGCTTCCACTGCAGTAGGCTGATAGAAATCTGGGATTGTTATCCTCTCTCTATTGAAGCGAGCCACGTAGCTTCGCAAGGACTCCCCTCTCCGTTGTTGGATTGCATTAAGGTCATTGGTGCTCTTTTCAAGCTTGCAAGAACTTGCAAAATGCTCCACAAATTTATTAGCTAGTTCCTGATATGACCCAATAGTCCTGAAAGGTAGATTGAGGAACCAATTGAGGGCTGGGCCTGCCAATGTTTCTCCGAATCCTCTACACATTCCAGCTTCCCATTGATGAGGAGCCAGATCAGTCGACATCATCTTGTATTTGTAATGGATCATATGATCATACGGGTCTATGGATCCGTCATACAGCTTCATATCTGGAGAACTGAACTTCCTTGGTAGTTCAGTGGAAGTGATGGTGTCCAAAAATGGGGTATCTGAGATCGTGCCGGCTCGACTTCTTCTCATTGGTAGTCTGACACCAGGTAGGCTAGAGAGAATTTCATCTTTGAACTCCTGCATTTCCTTGCGCATGGTGGAGGCAACTTGCCGTGCTTGGTCGATTGAGGAGATATGTTGACTTTTTTCTTGATTTGGTGGATGGTTGTCTGATGGCGGATTGTCACTTGTCACATTGTTGAATGCCCCCAAGAGATTGGTGGGGATTGTGGGATTGCCGGGAAGGTCTGTAGTATTAGGTTGTCGGGAGGTTGAAGAGATTTGCTCCAGTTGCTTCTGGAGGGTTATATTGGAGATTCGCATGGCTGAATTTTCCTCCTCTAAGACTCGTAATCGTTCTTGTAGAGTGGCCAATTGAGAGGCCATAGGGTCAAATGTTTGATCGCTGTTAGAAGCCATGTGTAGCTGTGTTGAAGGGATCGTAGACTGAGAGATCTTCGTCTGCAATGAATCGCTAAGTCCCCACAGACGGCGCCAAATTGTAGACGCTGGATTTCGCCTGAGGTCCACAATCAAGAATTTGTAGTTGGGGGCGCTAGCGATCCTGCAAAACAAAGGTAGAGTGAGCGGGAGTAGACTACCCACCGGTGTGGTGGGTGCCGGGGGCACTCCGACGCTCAAGTCAGTAGTGAAGACGAGCTGTAAATAATGGAAGAGCAAGGCTTGACGTACCTTGACTTCTGTTGACTACCGTAATGGCAGTGGGTTGGAGGTTCTGAGAGCTCTGGAGAGAATATGACTAAGTTGAGAGTTGTTAGAAGTTGAATATGATCGAGCTATGGATTGTCCCAAAGCTGTGGGTAGGAGAGCCAGACGTTGAATCCCCTTTCTCGTAGACTTTCTTCTCTTATATACACACTCTCGGGAAACGTGTGTATTTATTACCTTTAATTACTCGTTCGTTGGATGTTGGAAACTGTCGAGTTATGTGAGATATTTATGAGTCTGGACGTTTCTTGATTTGGTAACTACTGCGTCTGTTGGCCCTCTTGATGACAATGAGCTTGGGCCCGTGAGGCTTCTTGGTCTGATATTGGTCGGTCTCGAGGTAAAATGTCGATTTTACCCTTGGGCCCAAATATGGCCCGTACAGTACCACGTCATCCATACCACTGTTGCACCAAAGATTTACTCGTGGACGGGTGACTACTCATTCAATTAAATGACTTTTATTGTCCTTGATTTTAAATTTGGAATACACTTTAATTACATGTGCGCTAATAATATGTGGTCAAATGGTTTTCAAATAAATTTATTTCACTTACTACCCAGATTCAAATATTGAGAAAAAATACATTAATAAAAATAATTGAATTTATACTTTATTTATCCCTTATCTTAAAAAAAACGTGTGCATCATCAACGGACTCCCACACCTTCATCTGGGTCATTGCAAAGACACAAAAACAAACTCATATCGGTCTCCGAGTGAGTTGGTTTTGTCTAAGAGTTTTGATTTTTGTTCTTTTGCTCTCCGAGGTTTTCTTAAGCCGCACGCAAATATAGAGTAATGATATATATGAACAAAATAGTGTATATATACTATACATCTATAAAGCAATTTAAAAACATAATACATAATACATGTACATGCAAAGGAAAATCGAAACGCGCACAATAAAGAAGTAAAATAAATAAAATCAATCAAATCGAGATTATCATTATCTACAAGGATCTTTTGGCGTCTTTGTGTTTTATCAGAGATAATTGTTTGATCAAACTCCATAAAACCGAATTTTTTCATGATTTATGTACATGTCAACTTAGACGCAATAAAGAAGTAAAATACAAAAACTATTTATTTGGATTTATCACATATCCCCTAAAGTAAAATCCCTTCTTTCAATACGCCGAATCCATATTTAGTATGGAACAATAATGGATTCTATAAGCTCTTGAAGTGGAGCAAGCTCTTTCTTGTCAATTAGACCAAATTCCTGCACACAAAATCAATAAGCTCAATATAGCATAAACCTTTCATTCAAACTTGCATTGGTACTAAGGGGGGAAAAGATTGCATTGCGCGCAATTCTACGACAGCATTAGCACATCAAACACACAACAATCCGTTAAATCATCAAAATTAATATGGCGAAAACATAAAATTGGTAATGCGAACATTGTAAGTAGTAACATGAATCATAATATTAGCAAATGATGACAGGTAGAATGTTAAAACTACTAACAGGTTATGTTACGTGGTACTGATATGGATTCAATTTACCTCATAGCCAAACCCCTAAATCAAATTTCTTCTTTACCACTTCATTTATTTAAACAACGTATGCTGCTACATTGACCATTACTAACGATGCAAATCACGCAATTTCTTAGAAGTAAAATAAAATTGTAACATAGTACAAGACAGAGAGAGCTTCTCTTGTTGACACAGAAACCAAAACTTTTTCAAGAAAAATTCCCTTCAATATAAAGATCCAGGTGATCTGAATACCAAAGCCCATGAAATAACTCAAATACTTTGAAGAATATCACAGTTGATAATTCTCACTATGCAGGAAAGGTGCACTTCAAATCCAAAATGGAGTTAAAAGTTTTTATATCAAAGATTAGAAATGGCCATGTTATGAACAGATCTCAGTTCACAATTAAGCAATACAAGAATCCTAACTAACAGAGAGAATATGGTAGAGTCTGTCTTAGGTTTTGCAAATATATAAAAAGAGCTTTATACGTTATGAACACAATCTGATCTCCGTTAAGAGTTAAGATTATTATTTGAAAACTTACACAGGTAAAGAGTATGAAATGCTTGAAACATGTGTTCAGATGAGCTTCCTCCTTGAGGCTCACAATTTTCTGGAAATGAGAGTGATAAATGTGAGCATAAACACGAAACAATCTTTTGAATATAGTCTTCACGACGTCCTTAAAATTAGGAGGAAATGGAGTTCCTACAAAATCAGTAGTTGTATAATTAACAGAGATACACATATGCATAGCTGTCAGATAGAGACAATAAATATTCTCAGAATATACCAAGCCTTTGAGGAAATATGGATTCCTCATCAAGCTGTGACTCAATCCAGTCCATCAAATATTCAACATATTTTGGAGCAGATACTTCAATTGGTTTCTTGATTTGCACACCATCTGCCCATCTATATTCATACCTGTGAAGTTTCCCATCTTTATCAGTCATGAAGTTAAGAAGATAGACAGTAATGAAGCTAATAGTAACAGCCAGTTATATTATATTGATCAAACAAGAAAACCTTTATTTTAATCTGAATAAGTCAAGCAAAAATCTGAATAAGTCAAGCAAAGAGGAAAATATAACTAGCACCTTACAACTAGAGAAACCAAAAAAAATGAAAAGAAATATGTTGATTATACTTGAATTTGGCAAATTTACCTCACTTTTTAGACTACTTCATAAAGGAGAAAAAATTGATGCAACAAATATTTTAACACTTCAAAAGCTTTATTTAAGTTAAAACTCATACAAACTCACATTAATACAAATGGAAGGGCACGTGGAAACGTATAAAATATTGTAACATTCCTTTAGTGTTTCTAAGAGTAGATTATAGTGCGGATTCTGAATTTACAAGAATAGTATTAAATCCAAAGTCAGAGAAAGGATCCTGAAAACATTCAAAATAGACCATCTACGGCAAACCAATACATGTTGCCTTGGGCCTTTTCACTTGATTTCCATTTTCCAGCTTTTCAAACTAAAAAAAACTAAACAAATATAAAAAGAAAGGAAGGTTTTTTAATTGCATAAACTGCTGGGCAGCCATAAATTCTTAAAAGCTTAGGCAACCAATTGAGTTTTAAATTATGTAGGGCAACAACAAATTTTCTTAACAACTATAAAAGGCAACCAAATGAGAAGGAAATGCTAATTTAAAAAAGAAAAATGACATTCCTAATAGAAGACACGACAATATATCGTAATTGCACTTATAGGCCAAGTATAAAAGAAAGTGAATACAGCAATTTATTTACTATGCCATACTTGGGGCCTGCAGTCATTGTAGGACAGTTTTCAGCAGTACAGAACTCTGTTAGGGTACCATAGAGCAGATTTACCTGGTTGAAGAAATCCACAGCTGAAATAAAATATCCAAGAACCTTAATTCAGAAGTAAATTGAATATAGAAGACTTGCAATCATTTATGAATAAAGAAAAATTGGTTTTAAAATATTTCATAAGAATCTCTTTGTTTATTTTTATTTTTACCGCTTTAGAAGCACATATATATCAGCATTAGGAAGTCTCTTCCATAGAAAACTCATTCTAAAATGTGAGAGCAAGAGTATTACTATTGACAGCAAGCCACTCATTTAGATCCTCTCCAGGGGGGAGTCTTACTGCTTCCCTTAGGTTTCCACTACCAAGGGTAGCGTCAATGTGTTTCCTGAGTTGTGCACCCTGCATCAGAAGATCAAGACTAGTTAAAAATTCAAAACTAAAAAGCTGATGAAGAAACAAATGCCAAGAACATAGCAGTCGAATTGAGGAGAGTTTTTGGTTTTAACCCTACAACATAAAAGGAATAGGAAAATCCATATAGACCCAATTTAAATTTAAAACGCATCAGTAGACCTGGTCTATGAATTTATTTTAACTATCAACGAATTCCTAAAATTTTAGATGGGTTGGGGATTGTAATTCTCTCTACTTCTCAAGGTATTTTCCGCGTTCCTCATCATTGTCCATATATAACTCCAGTAAGGGCTGGTTCAGAAAAACGAAATAGAAAATTTAGGAAGACTTCGGTTGGAATAAAATGCCTATCATCCGTATCTCCTTTCCTTTCAAATAGGAACAGTGGAATTTCCTAAATATCTTTTTGATTAAAAATTCATTGAAATGGACTCTTTCAATCTCGGCAATTAACTAATAATAGGTTATCCATTTTGATAAAGCAGTATGTGTTACAAGTGCTACATTCAAGATCAACACCAAGAAGGTAGACCTGGCCCATCCCCAAACCAAACAGTATTTTCCCACTATGTGCGGTCGGTTACTTGTATTTTCTGATGCCCTTGTCTTTAAAAACAACCAAAGTTGAACCAAGCATTTATTCCTTGCACGAGTCAAACCACCAGATTCTCAACAATTTTAGTAAAAATTTAGTATGATTACTAAAAAAAACAAAACAAAAATATTACAACACCATATCAAAGGCTATCGCATATCACATCATATTCCAACAAAAATCAAAGCGGCAAGAAAATCAACTAGTAGCATGAAGGACAAACCTTACTCCCTGAGGGCGCACTCTTTTTTGGACGAAATGTCCTCTGATTTCTGTTTCAAGAAAAATTTATAAAACAAGATTCATCAACTGAAAAAGGTATACGGCAAAATTCTACAAGGCATAGAGACTCATTTTAACTTCACTATCTACAAATTGTGCATGGCTTCACATTCTCCCCACATCTAAATCTTGCTACCTCTTATACATAAAAGGTGTATTCTACATCCTAATTAGCACATTATTTAATAAATGAGATGTTTAAACATTTCTGATCTTGACAAAGAACATCATTACTTGACTGACTAGATCAGTGACGCAAACAAAAGATATTTTAACAATTGCAAATTACAAAATCATCAATTCGCTTTAACGCTTACATATACGATCATGCAGAGAAATCACATTCCTATCAACACAAAAGCAAAAAGGATAGTTTCAGAAAACATCATTTCCAAAAATAAATAAGAGACTCAAACAAAATAAGAGAAAGGATTTCATAACGTCAGAATTCTCGTTATAATAACTAACTAAAATCTAAATTATAAGGTTTCTTATTACAATTATATTACTAATATAATTTCTCATTTCTTTTACTATATTGCACGCATCCAAAAAGTAAATTGAATATGATCGAACAAATAAGGCAATATATATATATCTATATTATAAAGCACAATGGTGTTGGAGGAGAGAGAGTGCATCCAACGGCTCTCTTTATGTGGCTTAATTAACGGCTCAGATCATTTCATTGGTAATTGGGGGGAAAGAGAGTGAATTGATTGATGGAAATGGTCAAAATTTTCAAATTTTCAAATAAAAAAATAGAAAGTTAAAATAAAATCATTTAATTTTGTAACAACGTGCCGTAGGCACGGGCCAAATACTGTAACACCGTGCCGTAGGCACGGGCATCATTTAATTAAAAAACAAAATCATTTAATTCTGTAACACCGTGCCGTGCCGTAGGCACGGGCATCATTTAATTAAAAAATAAAATAATTAATTCTGTAACACCGTGCCATAGGTACGGGCCAAATACTGTAACACCGTGCCGTAGGCACGGGCAAAAACTAGTATATATATATAGCACCTAAGGATCTGTTGATAGTATGATAATTTACAGATCTGATCATATGTTTCAATAATGCAAAACGAAATTCAATCAACGAGAAAACTGAAAATGAATTGAATATTAAGAGAAACTAAAATGTTTATAATTACCTTCCGAGGCCGAAGAGACTCATGGCAGGAGAAAGAGTGAGCGAACGCGCGCTTGGTTGGGATTTTTTTTTCTTCAGCTCAAAAACTGAAATCAGAATATGTATGTATAGGCATCCGTTAAGTACATGGATTTCAATTGAAATGTGTTATTTTAAAAAGGAGTTGTTTGATGTAATGGTAGCAATTTGGGTTAGGGTTCGTTTATTCGTTCGATTTGATTTGTTTTAAAATAAATATGGGTTTGAAAAAATAGATTCGTTTAATAAATTGGTCAATTCGATTCGATTCGTTTAATATTTAAGCTCATTTATTCGTTTATTCGTTTAGGATTCGTTTTATTATTTTTGTTTACTAGTTCTTGTTAATTTCCAATTAAGATTCGAGAAATTATAATTAATTATCATAGAAAAATTAATATTTTCGATATTTGGTGAGATATTTTTAGTAAATATATTAATTACATATTTCATATGTATATATTTATGAAAAAATAATGTAAATTAAGTGTGGAAAATTATTTTATATTAAATAATATCATTGACTAAACGAATAAACGAATATTCGTATTCGATTCGTTTAATAAACGAATATTCGTATTCGATTCGTTTACGAATCGAATACGAATCCTGATGTTATGATTCGTTTAATAAACGAATCGAATACGAATCCATCATATTTTGATTCGATTCGTTTAGGATTTGATACAATTCGATTTGTTGATTCGTTTTGACACCCCTAGTTTACAGTACCAAATAATATCAAATATTTCTTGGTACAAACATGCAACTTTGAGCATTGAACATGTAATTCAGATCATTAAATATGCAAATTGTATTAATAAATATGGAACTTTTTAAAACATAAAATTAGTTGCATGTTTATTGATAGAATTTACGCGTTCAATGTTCAAAATTACATGTTCAATGCTCAAAGTTACATGTTTGAACCCAATGGTATTTGATATCATTGGGTATCATAGTATTAGCCTTTTAAAAAAAGAGAAATTTATAAAACTAATATAAAAAAAATTATTTATCAAAATGAGTTATAATATTTACATTTTTTTTATCGAGAATTCCTGATTTTATGGACTTTTTTAAAATTTTAGAGATTCGAAGAATACTTCGTAAATCCAAATCAAAACGTCGAAGATCCAAAATTTTGAATAAAAAAATTAAAAACTTTCGAGATCTAAATATTTGACTTCGTATCTCTAAATTTTACATCAACTTTAATGTGTATTTTAGATAATTCAGATTTTCTAAAATACAGTATTTAAACTGTTACTGAAAATATAAATGATTAATATTACGAGTTATTTTAACGAAGAAAATTGACATAAAATTTAATAAATTTATAAAATAACTTACATTTTTAATATAATATTTATAAATTACCTTACACTTCCAATTAATATTTAATATCCTCTGCGAAATCCATTGGGAACAAATTTCCAAAATATACACCGCCATGGAAGCAAAATCACTAGTAATTACATGCCAAATATAGCAGTAGCAGTAGAAGTTTGTGTAAAATGAGCGGTACTGGTTCTTCATCTTCTTCAGTGACACCGTTCACTGTGTCTCAGTGGCATGAGCTGGAGCATCAAGCCCTAATCTTCAAATATCTCAAGGCCGGCCACCCCGTTCCCCCCGATCTCCTCGTCCCCATTCGCACAAGCCTCAAGTTCCTCTCCTCTAGTTTATTCCACCACCCCACTTGTGAGAACTCTCCAACAACTCTTCTTCTTTTTTTTTTAATTAATCAATTTTATTTATGTGCAAATTTATCTTGCTTGTTGAGTGTATTTGTAATGGGTGGCTGTAAATTTCTTCAAAGGGTTTCTACTTTCATTTCATATTGTTTGTTTGTAGTGGGGTAACAACTTCTTATTTTTAATTAATCAATTTTATTTATGTGCAAATTTATCTTGCTTGTTGAGTGCATCTGTTATGGGTGGCTGTAAATTTCTTCAAAGGGTTTCTAATTTAATTTCATATTATTTGTTGTAGTGGGGTATTGTTCTTATTTTGGGAAGAAAATTGATCCGGAGCCGGGGAGGTGCCGTCGGACGGATGGCAAGAAATGGAGGTGCTCGAAAGATGCACATCTCAACTCCAAGTATTGTGAGCGGCACATGAACCGAAGCCGCTCCCGTTCAAGAAAGCCTGTGGAATCACAAAATACTTCTCAGTCTTTGTCAACTGTGGGATTAGACATTGCTACAGGGAGCAGCCGTGGCAGTGGCAATGGCGGAGGCAGCTTAATCTTTCAAAAACCGCCTTTGCACTCAGTTGGTATGCGTGAGGGTATTTGCTTTCGAAGCAACATTTCACTGTCACAGATGGATCATATCCCATATGGGATTCCTAATAAAGAGTACAGGTACAACTTTGTTGTTATTTAGATTTTGGCATAATTGTTTGCAAGTACATACCATTTAGCTAATGGGTGTTTGCATGTTTAAATTTTACTTCTTTATCTAGGCTTGTTTGTACATGTCGTGACTGAAAGTGTATACTGTGAGCTGTGACAATATGGGTTTTTGATTCGCAATGTTGTGTCTTGGTCTAGATTTTTGTTGGAGTAACATGGCAACCCCGTGCCATCTGGATATTAGATAACTAGCACCTACTTGTCTGTTATGAGGAAACCATGTCTAGTCTCTTGGATCCATGATTTTCGTTTCTCCTATGGTTGATTAAACTTAACATGTTTTTTCTTTATAATATGTTCTTGTTTTGTTTTCTATTCTTCTGATTATTTTTTCCTTCTCTTGGAGCTTGTAGTTTCTACAGTTATTTATAGGGTAATTTGACCCTTTGTTGACTTGAGGATGTGTCGTTTCAGTTGCTAATGCATAATCTAAATAAACACGGTATAGAATAGTCTTAAATTTGTATTTATTTTCTGTTTAAGGGATATATGCGCTGCATGGGTTATAATTAATTTTCTAGGTAAGGAACGAAAAAATATGTTAATGTGTAAAAAAGTACACAGTTGAACTAGATGTACAAAGGGGAGGAAAAACCAACTTAACATGAAGGGAAAAAGGGGGGGAAAGCACGATACAATATGTTGATACTCATCTAAACCGGCCATAGGCAAGACCTCTAGCCTTGCAACTAGAACTTCCTAGGAACTCAGGCAGCTCTATAAACCTGACCAGGAATCTAAACTAGCCTAACCTGACTATTTTACAGCCTTATACCCGATTAAGCTGAATGGGAAAAAATGATGAGGCTTGAAAGTCCTTTGAAGTCAGAGCCCAAAGAGAATCGAAACATTTGTGTAAAGGATTTAAGAGGAAACATCTGAAGCCAACACGGTGATCACTTTCATGCTTTTTTCCTCTCTTGTGGCAGCAGAGGCACCAAACTTTATATGTTGTACTGACTCTTTGTGGATGATTTTAGTTGCTTGTCCTAAAGGATGCTCAAGTCAAGAGAGTCTTGGCTAGTAACTATAAATTAGTTTTCAATATGCTTGCCAGTTGTATATCATTTCTATGTTCATTTTTGTACAACAAGAAATAAAAAGAGAATATATGCGTGTATGGATGATATTTCATATATATATGGCTTTCAAAATTTAATATCATGATCGGTTGAAATCTCAAATTTTGATGAAGAACTGGAAATGAGAGAGAAATAGGAGGATAAATCAAAAGGGATTCATTTGACTGCCAATAATATTTGCATGTTTTTAACTATTTGTACAAGCTTTCCTATATGAACTGACATGTCATAAAGTGGTGAGCACTAACAGTAAAAGTTAAGTGAAATACATTAAAAGAGATGATGTGTGCCCATGACACAGTGATGCCACATCAGTTTGTGTGAAAAGTTTCTGCAAATTGTTTGTACATGTAGAAGTTTCCTTTTGGTTATGTTGTTTATTTTTAGAGTACAACTAAGGTTCGTTGGATTAGTTTATTAGTGATTTTTCTATTAGGCAATTCCTTGAAAGTAAACCAACTAATGTCATATCAGTGGACGAGACAGGTGTCTCCAAGAACTGAAGCCTGAAACAGATGATGGTGTCTTATCAGTAGCTTCAGAGAGTTTGAGGGGTTTTACAATGAACTCCTCTCTGGATAGTGCACGACGTGTTACAACATCCGGAAGTTCCTCAAACCCCTTATCAGTTCAAAGAGATTTTTTTTTGCAAAATAGCTGCCTCCCAATGCAGATGCAACAAGATTTTGACCTACTCATGGCTAATGATGCAACATCAAAACAACAGCAACAACATTATTTCTTTGGCCGGGAATTTGACTCATCTAGGCCTCTGAGACAGGAACATCAGTCTCTTCAGCCTCTTCCAAATGAGTTGCCTAAAACCATAGATTTTGGTTGCTATCTGGATGATCAGAGAGCCAATAAGAACTCATTATCCGCAACTCAGCTATCATTGCCCACCCCACTGGCTTCCTCTAAATTCTTTGAAAGGGGTGTTCATTCTTCAAAGGGTAAGCCTGTTCCGATCTAATTCAAAGACATTAAATTAATATTCTGAATTCTGATGTTCACTCCATTGCAGATAACTTTATGGACAAATTTCTGAGCTAGAGATTCAAGGCCATTTGAGACTCAGATATCTTATTTCCCTTTATTCCGTCAGGTAGAATTCCCAGGTTTGCCGTATTAGCAGCTCATGTACTTGTGTGTTGCAGGCACTAAACTGTTACGGGTTTGTGCTCGTGTTTAAACTTTTTCTCGAGCCAATGAAATTTATCTACAAACTTGTAGCATATACTTAAGTTTCTATCCTAGAATAAATTTGTATCTTGGTGTGATGCGGGAGTAAAATTGAAACAGGCCGTTGCCTTGTTTCTAGTGCCAATGATATTTAAATGGTGGCAAGAGCAGGAGAAAAGAAGATTTGCTTGTGTGATGATTATTCAAGCAATGGTTCTTGAAGTAAATTTATATGCTTTTTTTTTTTTTTTTTTGAATCGTTGGAAACCCCACCGTCAGATTATCCCTTTCGGACTTAAGCGGGGTAAGTAAAATCCTCGTAAATGATAGAGTAGAACACGTCTCTGGATGGGGAAAAAAAGAATTGGGTAAAAAGAATAAAGAAAATTAGGGTTACAGAAACGAGGGATTATGATAGATAAATGGGCGTCAAAAGTTTTGAGGGGAGAAAAATGCAAAACGTACAGGTGTAAACATTTTATAATAAACGAAAATTGTTAGTATGTAACATATGAATTATTGAATTTAGGGAAAGTTGTAAAATATCGAAAGAAATTTCTCCACCGGATTCTTTTCTTTTTTTTTTTTTTCTTTTTTTTTTTTTTTAAATAATAGCAGAAACGGAACATACTTGGTAGTATTATTGTTTAGATTGTGTTTTCATAATCGGACCGGATCGGTTGGACGAATCGAGAACCGATCATGATTCCAATTCGGAAAATCCCTAAAAATCGGTCATGAAAAAACCGATCAAAATTGGTGAATCGGCCCGATTTTGGAGTTTTTTTTTATATTTTATTTTGATATTATAAATGGTTAGAATTAATGATTGTGTTGTTTCGATAAATTTTTATATTTCTACATATATTTTTTTTCTAAAGTTTAATTAAATAAAATTATTTATGATATCGAATGATTTTATCGTTGGACTTACATATATATTTTTTCTAATGTTTAATTAAATAGAATATTATTTTTGTTATGTATCTCCATTAGGGGTGGGCAAAAAAACCGACCGAACCGCAAACCGGACCAAACCGGACCGATTTACGGTTTTTTTTCTAACGGTTCGGTTTGCGGTTCGGTTTGGCCCACCCCAAACGGTTTACGGTTCGGTTCAGGAGCTAATCCGAACCGCACCTGTTAAACCGAACCGAACCGTTATAATAAAAAAATTATATATTTTTATAAAAAAAAATTTATTTTTCTTTTAATTTTATTCTATGTTTTTTTTATTAGTATGTTAATACTTTTATTTTTAATTTTTTTGTTAATATATTTATTTGTTAATACTTTATTCTTCAATTTATTTGTTAATACTTTTATTCTTAACTTTTTTGTTTTATGATAGCATCATTATTCTTGAAAGTAAGATGTTGAATTTGTCTCTTAATTAGAATGATGGTAGCATCATTATTCGAGGTAATTTTTAAAAAATACAAGAATTAATTGTGCCTCATTTTTTTTTTGTCTTCACTTAAGTAGATGAAAATTTGTTTTAAATATAATAATCCGTAAACCGAACCGAACCAATCCGTAAACCGCTGGTTTAAAAAATTTTCGATCCGAACCAAACCGTTATTTAATGGTTTGGTTTGAGAGGTAAAAAATCCGAACCGTAAAATATGGTTTGGTTCGGTTTTTAGCAAAAACCGAACCAAACCGAACCGCGCCCACCCCTAATCTCCATTGATCAATGTGTTCAATACAATTTTCATTGCAATGTTCTTCTTTAATTACGAATTTTTAATTGAATATAAACGGAAACATTGCTTAGGCCATACGGTAGGGATGTTTGCAAAGGTTAGAAGACTCGGTCACGGTTCTGGTTCGGAACCGAAACCGAACAGGATGGAACCATAAGGTTACGGTTCCATTTGGTTCCGGTTCTAAAATCAGAATTGAATTGAACCCCCAAATAGTTCGGTTACGGTTCCACAAAATTTGGAACCGTAACCTTAAGGTTCGGTTGAACCAAATTTTTTTTATCTTTTCCCTTAAAAAATAGAGAACGGTTCGGTTCCGATTCAGTTCGATTCTGTGATTCCAAAAAATTGGAATCGTAGAACCGAATCGTGACCACCTCTAAGATTATGCAGATTCATAAGAAGTTATGAGCTTTTCTGGTAAGAAATAAACTACTCCAAATATGTTCATTGCTTCGGCTGATAATACAATTAAACCTGATAAATTGATAACATAACATTTTACATATTTTATGTATATTATAAATTTTCAATCCACAAAATATGGATTTAAATATTAGGCTAATCTTACAGCTTGACGTGGGAATATCAGGTCAGTCCCATAATTCCCTTTGGACTTAAAAAGTATTAGGTGTGAATTTATTTTTCTGATCGGTTACGGAAAACACGTAATATATATATTGTTAGGTTTGATCTTAATTTAGCTTGAATCTTAGATATTCTTAATTATCTATTAGAGTTAAATTCTCGACCTTATGATTGCATTGCTCACAACGATATATGATAAGGTATTTTGACCTCATTTATGCAAGAGTGGAAATGGGCCGGGCTTATCAAAGCCCGGGCCCGGGAAAAGCCCGGCCCGGGCCGGGCTCAGACCCGGGCTTTATCCATCCCGTTTTAAAAAAAAAATTAAAAACATACAAATACAAAATACATTCACATTATATGCAAAAATAATTCACAAATAAATCAAAAATTTCATCGATAAATTAACAATTGAAATGTTATAAACAAATAAAAATACTATAAAAATATTAATATATATATATATATATATATATATATATATATATATTATATATATATATATATATATATATATTGATTGGTTTAAGCCTGGGCCAAAAATGCTAAGCCCGACTCGGGCTCGGCTTTTGAGTATAGGGCCCGGTCCGAATTTTTTTTTACCCCGATCCGAGTCCGGGCTTTTCTGCCATCCCATCCTTAAAAAAAAAAGATCTTGAGTAAATCATGGATCTAGTCATTGGCATTCTCCGTAGGCGACCACAATTCATATAAAATACTAAACGGGGAAGCAAAAGAAACTATGAAGAATAAGTTTTGTCACAATGGAGATTACTTAAAACACTGATTGAGGAGAAGATGAGAGAAACAATGTTACGTTTGTTTGAAAATTACCAACGTAGATTTCTAAGTGTTCTGGTGAGAAAATGAAAGCAAATGATATTGTCGTATGTCAAGCGAGGATGTTAAAAATTTATATTGATATGGATAGAAATCATAATCAAAACATAAATTTTACTTTTTAAATTCTATTTTACCATTATTAGGAGAGCATGTGCATATTCTAAAATACCCTTGTAAATGCGCCACTGGTATGAAAAGTCCTTAATGTTAGTTGAGTTACCGATTTTCTAATATCTTGACCCAAAATAATACCTACAATTTCCCCCAACTCAACCAGATTACTATGAGTCGGATAAGAACAATTGTATGAGCTTTTTTTTTTTGCATTGCGTATGGCTCGCCAATGGAATTATGCTTAATATAATTATTTTGGATATAACACAATATCGTTAAAAGATATATATAACTGACTCCATATAATGGATAAAGAATTTGTTTAGTTTAAATGATAACTTAGCTAACCAATAACTATTTCATAATCGAGATATGTATAGATGGGTTTAAGTAAAAGTTTTTGAAGTTAAAAATAAAAATATAAAGTCCATTTGTTATGGATTCACTTCTTTTCACACGAAAATTATATTATGTGCCGGGTGTATATGACATCTCTCTCACAGCAGGCGGGCCCCATAACTGTGTGGGGCCCACCTGCTGTGAGAGAGATGACATATACACCCGACACATGATATATCACCTCCTTTTCACATGGGACAAGTAATGTTTTATCTAAAACAACAAATCAAAAGACCACGTCTCATATAAATCAAACATCGGAAATAGGGATAGACTTGGGATTATGGATGGCAGTGAATACGGGTTTGTTATTATCAAATCCATGTCTGTATATGTAAATAAATTATCAAATATCCAATATATCTGTTACGAGTTTTAATTTTCAGTACCAAACTCACACCCCATATAAAAATAAATTATCAAACTCGCACGGGTACTCATCATATTTTTTTGTGGGTTTTTAAAATATTGAATTCTCTTGTGCTCTTAATAATACAATCTTTTTAATTAAACATTAATATTTTTTAATAACATACAAAAAAGAAAGTATTTGACAGTTTAAAAATTAGGACACGTAAATATAATTTTAAAATATTTATAATATAATGTC
The DNA here is from genome assembly GCA_019454045.1 of Zanthoxylum bungeanum. NCBI lineage: Eukaryota > Viridiplantae > Streptophyta > Magnoliopsida > Sapindales > Rutaceae > Zanthoxylum > Zanthoxylum bungeanum. Next base: position 224,331 of record SKCR01039365.1, read on the forward strand.
AAATTTATATAATCATAATTACATCCATAAATCATTAACTGAATATCTTCATTATGTTAAATTTATATCATCAAAATTATTAAATCATGAAACAATTCAAAAATATTAAGAGAGAGCAATTCAAAAATCATAAGTTAATGAGTCTTTTTATATGAATTATTTTTTTGCCCTACAAATATAAAAACAAAGATAATTAAGCTTGTGGGTAGCGGATACTCACTACGGGTGTCCACTGATTTTGCTTAATTACCAAACCCGCAGCGAATTCTGTTTTAAATTACCAAACCCGTTTAAATATTTATCAAATCCCACCCATTGCGGGCGGATTTTTACGGGTTTGCGAGTTTATGGACAAAAATTGTCATCCCTACTTGGGATTTAGACTTAGGATTAATATCTAACGTGGACTCTAAATGGACTCTATTTATTTCTTGATCCAATACTCGATATAAATTCAATTTTACGATTTTACAAGATCGAGAGTCGAGAAAAATTTAGAGAGCGATGTAATAAATGTACACAATTTTGCATTTCTTCATTTTCCTCATTTCCCAAATCAAAAGAGTTTTGGTCTTATACATTTGTTCGAGTCACAAATTCGAGTAGTAGAAATCTCTTTTAAAGAAATAATAATAAGATTGCGTATATATTAAATATTCTCAAAATTCTTAATGCGAGAAGTTTTGTGTGCTATACCATCATTTTATACATCATTTTATACATTTGTGAGAGTATTTGACTCTTTATTTATGTAGCAGTTCTTTTTTCTTGTGTATCACGCCTGTCGATTTGGAAATATAATTGAATCATCTAACACTGTGTTATGAAATTTAACAGAGATTTTTATAAGTGAGTATCAATGTTCTAATTCATATTGTTACGCTTGATCATATATAAATTGTTCTGATATAATAACATTCAGATGTATTAAATAATACATATATCATCTAGTCCTTCTTATATTATCTCATACGTCCGGATATTATTTCCTTGGGACAGTTTAAATTTGATGAGTTTTATTCATACTATATCATTACACATTGAAACATAATTGTTTATGGTGATTTTTGGACACCAGGCTCTCAGCAAGGCAAGAAGGGTATATAAGAGATTTCTATGTCCAAGGTTCAAGGGTCCGAGCCCAAGGAACAGAGACGTCAGGTCCAACTTAGGGGTTGGTCGGTTCACATTTGTCAAAAGACTTGAGGAGTAAAAATATTCAGAGAAGTGAATGGGTTAATGCCTCGGAACCAACCAGACCCGATATTTCGGTATATGCAGGATGGATAATGTTTCGGTTCCCGACTTGGGTGAGGCGGGATGGTAATTGAATGATCAGGATCAGATGACGTAAGCCCTACATGAAAACTTACACCTTTCGAAGAGGTTTGAAGTGACAGATTATAGACTGGAAGTAGCGTATGGCAGAGGGTTTAGTAGCTTGGTTTAAAAAAGGCAGACGACATAGTCACTTTCGGCGGAGCAGTTGGGACACAGAGTCTTGACATTGATAGCAGACTCACTTGGCTGACGTCACGAAGACATTGTAATAATGTAATTTATCCTAATATATAAAAGGGCTTGGAAGTTCATTGTAAGGGGTTAGAGAAATATACTCAGTGAATACTAAAAAGAAGAGAAAGTAGAAGGCTCGTGAGGTAGAACAAGGGCAGGTCGGTCAAATCCGAGCACTTGTGTAGAGAGGTCGGTCCAACCCGACCACATAATAAAATCTTCTTTTTCTTTGTGTCCGTGGACATAGGTTGGATCCATTTCGCCGAACCACGTTAAATCATTTGTTTGTTGTGTGTTTTCTTGACTCTTGCTAAATTTGTATTTGGCCCCTAAAACCAAATAAATTCACAGTTGATGGGAGATTGTTTGAGGAGTGTTTTTTTAGAACTACCCATGGAACAAAAATCAACCGTCAATGGTTGGCGCCGTCTGTGGGGACTCGGTACAAAATGCAGCAAACACACTAAGACGATGGCATGAGACGAGAACCACAGATCTTCAGAGGGTTCAACAAGAGAATGGATGAAGGAGATGCTGAAGAGATACTTTCTATTAGGACTGGTGCTCGGAGTGTCAATCCGAATCGTATTTATGTCCGATTCATGAATATGAATAATTTCTTTTTCCATAATATTACTTACTTAATGGTTGCACCTCTTATTTTTATATATGTATTCGGCTTAATTACGATTAGATTGAAACTAAATATGATTTAGTGATATGTATATATTAGACAAAGACCCAAGATTTACAACGTAATGCGCAGTTACAACGTAGCTTGTAATTGACATTGGGAAGCGTCACTATAAGTTGTATATTCTCAAATAAAGTTCCTGGTCAAGATTTACTGACACATGTCGATTAGTAAAATCTGTTGAGACTAGTATATGTCGTATATCGAGACTTGGTCTGATGGTTTATCCCAATGAACCATGAGTATTGGGAGACTCGTATAGACGTGTAGGTGTTTATTTGATAAACACTGAACGACTCACTGAAGATTTCATAATAGATGGTACACCGATGTCAATATGAATATTCTCGAATCGAATAGCATAGTGGTCATTCGACTTGAGATACCACTGTGGATAAATGAGACATCCTTCATACTTTGATGGCAGTCACGTCATCGATCTATTTAGATCAGATCTCTGCCTGTTCATTGGGTATGGATTGATGCTCATGATATCCCGTGAGTATCAAATAGAATCTGTCAGTCCTGTGTATAGGACATAAGTATCTTGAACGTGTTTACGATCTAGTAAATCCATGGTTGTGGTATACTTTGGAAGCGAGTTCCGAGTGTTATTTAGAGATCGTAAATTTGAAAGTCGACTATATTATATGTTAGGGATTTGACATTCCTATCTATATCCCCGATATAATATTGATAGCATGTGACTGAGGGATTATACATATGCAATGACCTCAACTTGCATAGTTTAGCGAGATTATCCGTGGTCGTCATAATTTACGATTGGGTGAATTATGGACACGAAATTTGATTATGTGATGGATAAATGACCGGCGTAAACACACACGTATAACGCAAGCGCACGTATCGTTCAAGTAGTATAAAAATATCGATCCCACGAGGACTTAATATCTAATCTATTAATTTTATGAAGTCAAATGATTACTAGTATCTAACAGGTTGTTTGATTGATTTGAAATGGTGACGATTCTAAATTTAAAAACAAGTAAATAAAATTGTTCGAAAGTAGGTTTTAAGAAAATTCAATATTAAAAACTATCTAGGGTTGTGATTTCTTCCAATATCATTTTAAAGATGAAGTGGTTATCTTAAAGTTGGGTAATATATTGATTTATTAACCTGGAACACTAAATTATGTGTAAGCCTCTGTCGATGGTCAAACACAAATATCCAGTTTAACCCAATTGAACCATATGTCTATGTCAACCAAATTATCTGGATTCATTAAGTTTAAGTTCCAATTATGGCTACCCCCGCCCGACAGGCATATTCCTATCCTATAAGGAAATCTATTAAAGGGTTATCTATCCTCAAAGAAGATCGTGGGCTATCAAGTCTAAGGTCTTAAACCTAAAATCCCTATGTCTAGTTCATTTTAGATTTACCAGTTCAATTTTATTAATGGCCAGTTAATAAAAAGCATTAGGATTAAGACTTAATAAATAAACCTTTATGTTACCCAAACTATAATTTAACCCCTTATAAACCGGTGATATTGGATTTCATCACAACCCCAGATAACTGGCTTAGTTACGACACATATTTACAGGTAGTAAACACTTAAATAAAATAAAAGACATAAAGTAAAATACTAAAAATTAAATACTGAAAAGTAAATTGTTTAAAAGTAAATTGCTGAAAAGTAAATGCTGAAAGTAAATTGCTGAAAAGTAAATAAAGTAAAAGTACAATAAAAGAAAATGCTGAGGTAAAAGGATCCGTTTTTATTACTTCTATTTTAGATATCTCCCTTAATATAATATATTAACTTTGCATGATAATTACCAACCAGCCATATAGGCGGTATCCAGATTAAGTCAAATTAATAATTAATTACCAACCGACCAATCAGGCGGTATCCAGTTTAGTCAGGTTAAAACCAATTTAAATAATTACCAACCGACCAATATGGCGATATCCTCGTTAAGTCAGGTTTTAACTAGTTTATATATTATAATTAAGGGAGATTCATCTAAATATTAGTCATAAAAGTTTTACCTTTTACCCCAGCAAAGGGGAGTTACCTCCTCATTACTGAAAAGTAAAAATTGAAAATTAAAGAAAGAAAAGTACTGTGCGTAAAAGTAAATTGCGGAAAGTAAAAACTGAAAAGTAAAGAAAAGAAAGTGCGAAAACGGAAATTAATTACTGAAAGCTATAAATAAACAAACAAGATACAATCTTCTTAGTATTCTTAAGGAATTCCTTAGAAGAAAGTATGAATTTACAAATGAAATGGCTTGGTATTTATAGGCAAAATTTTGCCTCCATCAAATCATCCACCAAATCAATTATTAATTGCTCCATTAATTGCTCCACTAATTGCTCCACCAAATCCATTATTAATTGCTCCACTAATCTCTTATCATGTTTGGTGATGATTTGATAATTTTTATTATTTATTTATTAATATATTTTTTTTGCTTTGAAAATGATTGAAAGTGACTTTAATAATTACACACTACACATTTCTGGATGGTTCATCAATTTCGGGCATGAAATATTCAGAATGCAAAATTATTTTGTCTTTCAAAGTTGTAGATATTTGAGTCTTCTTTAATCTGGAACTTGAATCAGCTCAATCCGATATCTGAGTAAAACGTTATGCCCAAAATACGACAGATGCGCAAAACTGGAATTTCCAAAACTTCACTTCGTCAAAACGCCCTTTCAAGTTTCCAATCTCCAAAATTAAAATATCAAGTCCAATAATTGCCCTTATTTGACCCATATTTCGTCCTAAATAATTTCATTAAGTCCCAATATTATTTTATCTGCAAAATAAACTAAAACACATCAAAACGTTCATCAAACCCGAGAAACTAAACAAAATATTAAGTAAAAGGGGCGGTAAATATTGATATATTTTCCGCTCATCACACCCCCAAACCTAACATTTTGCTAGTCCTCGAGCAAAATAACAAAATAAAATTAAAATTAAACTAAGCCACTTTCGTAGGGATCACGGTTGCATTTAGCATATGCAACAAGCCTTTAAACCCCTAGGTTTCCCTAGTGGACGAGTTGTAGTCTCGTGAGGGTTTACAGCAATGACACCTGATAAGTGCATGAAAATGTACTTTGAAACATCACTAATCTAGGCTTATTGTTAAGTATTTAGTTATATATTTTATGTTTTAGTATATAATTCTTATTGTTATATTAATTTAGAAATATTTATTATTTACACTAATTTAGTGATTTTTATTTGTAGGAATATTAATACACGGATCCTGGGAAAATTGTAAGTGTATAGGACGCACATGGGAGCCGAGAACGCGAAGAGGAAAGATTGAACTGGCGTCGCGGCTCCAAAGATTAGGGCCACGGCGCCCTTGAGTTAAGACCAGCGCCGCGGCGCCACTCTCCCATACAAAATCCAGGGAGTGAGGCGCCACGGCGCCACATGAAGCCATGCACGTGACCCAGAGAGAACCAAATCAGCCGAAATTGTTGACTAAGTCACGTGGGCCTAGCTATGAGTCAGGATTTCAATATTATAAACTCATGCAAAGTGAATATTAGAAAAGGTGTTGTGCATGAATTAAGAAAAAAAGCAGCAAGTGTTGACTTCAAAAAGTTAAGAGAAGTCACGTGGGCCGAGGATCCAAAACAAATTAGGTTTCAAAATTATTTATTATTTAAAGAACATTAACGTAAGAGAAAAAAGAGAGAGCCGAGAGGGCTGAGAACCAAGAAGAAAAACAGAAGCTGCGGCGAGAAGTTCAGAGAAGAAACCAGAGCGCAAAAGCCGGGACGCGAAGCCATGATGATTCAGAGCGATAATCCCCTCCAATCCCGGGTTATTTTTATTTCTTTTATGATGAACTAATCCCCTAAGCAAAGCTAGGAATGAACTCTTGTGTTTGATTTTTATTATTTATGTTTTTGATTCCTACGAACCTTTTAATCGTTTAATAAAATTAATGATTGTTATTTTCTATTATCTTTCGATTATTTAATCCAGAAATTATGTTTTGTCAAATCCCATATAGATCCAGTCACGCTTCTTCTATGTGTGGTTTGCGAATTTAATTGTGACTGGTAAAAGTCGTTTTATGTGTTGGTCTTCTGCTGCAGTATTGCCTGAGGGTATATTGTCGACGTTAGATAGCTCGTAACGATGACTTTTGTGTGCTGTTAACATAGAGAAAATAATCATTAATTACCTTAGAATTTGAATATGTGTAGAATTGAATATATTCCGGTTGTTGGTTTGGGATGTGAAACCCTCAACTGAGTAGTAATAGGAATTAATAACTGAATATAGGAATTTGATGCAATAGGGATTCCCGACGCTTTGCTGCTTTTCTCTGCCATTATCCTTTATAATCTTTTTATTATCTTATTTATCTTTAATATAATTATCAATTTTTATCGTTTTGTTTATTAAGTTACCGTTAACATTCTTGATTGAGTGAATCAGTTTCATTGTAACCATCTCTCTGAGGAATCGACACCCCAGCTATACTGCGATAACCGCAAGTCATATTTGGGCGTAATCAAAATTTGGCGCCGTTGCCGGGGAGACGGTTTACAAGCAAAAGGACCAGGTTTGCTTAGTCAACAACGAAGCGGTAACTTCGTTCCATTTTTTTATTATTAGTATTTTATTTTATTTTATTCATTTATTATTCGCTTATTTATTTTTCTTTTAGTATTTTAGTATTTATTTTTAATTAGTTCTTTTTATTTTTTCTAGTCGTTTATTTTAGTATTTATTTTAGTTATTTTATTTCTGTTTTAGTTCAAGTTAGATTTTAAGTTTTATTTTATTCCTTTTATTTATTTATTTTTATTTTATTTTATTTCTCGTATTATTTGAGCTTCAATTACATGTCTAGACGTATGGATATATTTGGTAGATTTATTAGGACTGAAGAAGAAAGCTCAGATTCTGAGAACATATTTGAAAATCCTTTTTCTACACCATCTGCGTCTAGCTCACATAACATAAGTGAATACGAGAGACCACCTAGGAAGACTCTTGAAGAGTACCTCCACCCAACTCGCACAACTACACTTTCGTGCATCATGTTTCCTCCTAGTATGACAAATGACACTCACCCTCACCTTGTGGTTGTTTCTCGAGATGTAAACTGTTAAGTTCTTGAGGAGAGGGTACTCTAACTTGGAAAGGTGGCACTTGTTCTTCCTGAGATATGTTAACACTATTATCTTTAGGGTCACCTATGGTGTTGGAAGTATTCTGTATCCCTACCTCTTTACTGCTCCTAGTGATTATGGCATTAACATCTCCTATATTGGATACCTCATGATTAACCTGTGCCATGTGCTGACCTAGTGGATTAGGTTGAGTCTGAGATGGGAATTTTCCTTGTCTTTGTACACTCAGGACATTTGTCAATTTAAAGATTTGACTCTTGATTTCTTTTTGGTCTTCAGTTACCTGAACTATCAACGACTCAATCCTTTGATTTGTTTTATTTTGGGCTTCCACAATGGCCTTTTGGGCCTCCATAAATGCTTGCACATTATCCTCTAGGGAATTCCTAGGAATGGCAGGTGTGTGATACTGTGAGGTACTGTAACTCCTAGGTTGTGGTGTTTGGGTAGACTGATAGGACTCCTGCCTCCAACTAACATTGGGATGGTTCTGCCAACTAGGATTATAGGTATCTGGATATGGTGTATAAGGCTTCTGGTACATCCCTAAAGTATTGTAGTTTTCCTCATTTGTACCCCTAATCTCACTGTACACGTGACACTCTTGGGATTCTAGCTGGGCTACTGAATGCATTGTCTTGCTGTCTTTGGCTATTAAGGCTCCTATTTGTCTAGTTAACAGCTCAACTTGTGTCTTAAGGCTATCCTCTTCCCTACAGTTTTGTAGGCTTCTGCTAGAAAAAGTGTGTGTCAAATCAGTGTTATCTACGACATTGGGTCCAGTCCAAATATGAGATTTCTTAGCTAGGTCATCTAAATACTCGAATGCATCATCAGGGTCCTTTCGAATGAAATTACCATTGCACATTGTCTCAACGAATTGGCGTTCCCTAGGGGTTAGTCCATCATAAAAGTAACTTACTAAACGCCAACTCTCATATCCATGGTGGGGACAACTAGCTAACAACTCTTTATACCGCTCCCACGTTTGGTAAAGGGTCTCACTGTCTCTCTGGGAGAAGGTGGATATTTGTCTTTTCAAGGCATTCGTCTTATGATGTGGGAAATATTTATTAAAGAATGCCTGAGTCATTTCACCCCATGATCCTATTGATCGCGGTCTTAAAGAATAAAACCAGCTCTTAGCTCTATCCTTAAGGGCAAAGGGGAAGAACTTAAGTCTAATTGTGTCAGTGGTTCCAAACCGGTCATGGAAGGTCGCTACCACCTCTTCAAACTCTCTAATATGCACGTAAGGATTCTCGCTCTCTAAACCGTGAAAAGTTGGAAGATATTGTATCATTCCAGGCCTAAAGTCTATGTGTGGTGCATTAGGAGGAAACATGATGCACGAAAGTGTAGTTGTGCGAGTTGGGTGGAGGTACTCTTCAAGAGTCTTCCGTCCCTGATAGTTAAACATAGTTCCTATGATGATATTGTTTGTGTTAGGATGAAATCTTAGAAACGATAAGTCCTTTAATGTACTTTTATCTGATGATTTGAGTAGTTTATCTATGTTAGACTCGTAAGCACTTAATTATGGGTTTTTAGCAGTGGAAGCCTGAGTAGTTAGCAAGATGACTAGTTGAATAAATTGTATGTCGATGAATGACCGTTTGCTTAGAGATCTATCCTGAATTGCTTGTGTTATGACGTATGGTATGGTTGCAAATAAAAGAAAAAGTCTCTGAAGAAAGAAAGTAAACCATCTATAACCAATAAGCGTGAAGCTACCCATGGGCGAGTATTAGGACCACCATGAGGAGAAATGCTACCTTAAAGGGTAGGTGTGTTGAAAAAAAATGGCAAAAGAGAAAGAAAAGAAAAATTCAAAAGAAAATGCAACAAGAGACAGGAAATAAAAGAAAAAAATCATACCATATTGAGCACACATAAAAGCAACTACAGAGCTTAATTGAGATATCTAGGTTGGTTAGACCCATCGACCCCAATTTTCAGACGAAATCATTGAGTTGGCTTACCTAGGAATAAAGCTGTGAACGAACCTTAGCACACACACACTTTGAGTCTAGCTTAGATGATTTATTCAAAGATTTAGATTTGAGTTGCGTTGAGTACTTTGAAGGTTCTATTGTTTCATTACTATGCATTCTCTGAGGACATACTTATGTGAAACTATTGGGACTATTTAATTTTGCATGATTGTGTGTTTTGAATGACGTTTGTGGTGTCGTCGCTGTAAGCCCTCACGAGACTATAACTCGTCCACTAGGGACACCTAGGGGTTTAAAGGCTTGTTGCATACGCTAAATGCAATCGTGATCCCTACGAAAATGGCTTAGATAGATTTATTTATTTAGTTTTATTTTATTTTGCGCTTGAATTGCTAGGGACTAGCAATAAGCTGGTTGGGGGTTGTGATAAGTGCATGAAAATGTACTTTGAAACATCACTAATCTAGGCTTATTGTTAAGTATTTAGTTATATATTTTATGTTTTAGTATATAATTCTTATTGTTATATTAATTTAGAAATATTTATTATTTACACTAATTTAGTGATTTTTATTTGTAGGAATATTAATACACGGATCCTGGGAAATTGTAAGTGTATAGGACGCACATGGGAGCCGAGAACGCGAAGAGGAAAGATTGAACTGGCGTCGCGGCTCCAAAGATTAGGGCCACGGCGCCCTTGAGTTAAGACCAGCGCCGCGGCGCCACTCTCCCATACAAAATCCAGGGAGTGAGGCGCCACGGCGCCACATGAAGCCATGCACGTGACCCAGAGAGAACCAAATCAGCCGAAATTGTTGACTAAGTCACGTGGGCCTAGCTATGAGTCAGGATTTCAATATTATAAACTCATGCAAAGTGAATATTAGAAAAGGTGTTGTGCATGAATTAAGAAAAAAAGCAGCAAGTGTTGACTTCAAAAAGTTAAAGAGAAGTCACGTGGGCCGAGGATCCAAAACAAATTAGGTTTCAAAATTATTTATTATTTAAAGAACATTAACGTAAGAGAAAAAAGAGGAGAGCCGAGAGGGCTGAGAACCAAGAAGAAAAACAGAAGCTGCGGCGAGAAGTTCAGAGAAGAAACCAGAGCGCAAAAGCCGGGACGCGAAGCCATGATGATTCAGAGCGATAATCCCCTCCAATCCCGGGTTATTTTTATTTCTTTTATGATGAACTAATCCCCTAAGCAAAGCTAGGAATGAACTCTTGTGTTTGATTTTTATTATTTATGTTTTTGATTCCTACGAACCTTTTAATCGTTTAATAAAATTAATGATTGTTATTTTCTATTATCTTTCGATTATTTAATCCAGAAATTATGTTTTGTCAAATCCCATATAGATCCAGTCACGCTTCTTCTATGTGTGGTTTGCGAATTTAATTGTGACTGGTAAAAGTCGTTTTATGTGTTGGTCTTCTGCTGCAGTATTGCCTGAGGGTATATTGTCGACGTTAGATAGCTCGTAACGATGACTTTTGTGTGCTGTTAACATAGAGAAAATAATCATTAATTACCTTAGAATTTGAATATGTGTAGAATTGAATATATTCCGGTTGTTGGTTTGGGATGTGAAACCCTCAACTGAGTAGTAATAGGAATTAATAACTGAATATAGGAATTGATGCAATAGGGATTCCCGACGCTTTGCTGCTTTTCTCTGCCATTATCCTTTATAATCTTTTTATTATCTTATTTATCTTTAATATAATTATCAATTTTTATCGTTTTGTTTATTAAGTTACCGTTAACATTCTTGATTGAGTGAATCAGTTTCATTGTAACCATCTCTCTGAGGAATCGACACCCCGCTATACTGCGATAACCGCAAGTCATATTTGGGCGTAATCAACACCCACAAACATTTTACAAAAGTAAAAAGGTAGTAAAAATAATGCACACAAAAGCAAAAAGACAAGCGAAAAGAGAATAAAGATGTTAGTGACTAATCAGGTGAAACTTCTACTCCAAGTCAATAGTTGTTTTGTTTCATTCTAAATTACAGAATAAGTAAATTCTCCGATTATTTTCACCATTCTTCATATACACAACCAACAAAATATTAAACATCTCATTTTTCCCACAACAGTCATAAGTGCAGTTGATAAGAGAGTAATATTTTTGTCCTAAAGTTCTATCAGATTTAACACCTTTTGGTAGCAATGAAATAATTTTTCTCATTTTTTTGATTTTTTCTTTGATTTTTTCTTTTTCTATTTTTATTTATATACAATATCTTCCATCTATGTAGCGAGTGTTGGGTCGGTGGTTCCCAAACCAGTTGGCTTTAGGGCACCAGGTGTTAAGACACCCCTACAGACTTAATTACCCAGACTTCAGATATATATATTTTTGCAGCATTTTGATCCATGTAACGAGCTTTGGGCCAGTGACTCCCAAACCAGTTGGCTTTAGGGCACTAGGTGTTAAAAACACCCTTACAGACTTAATAACTCAAATCTAAGACGTTTTTTTTTTTTTTTTTTTTTTTACTCCATTGCTTTTTGAGATGCTTCCTCCAATTAAACTAGAGCACTGAATATTACAAACTTTTCAATTTAGCTCATGTCCGTATGTTACTATATGTTGATAATATCTGCTAACTAAACATATGAAGATTCATTTTTAGTCAGTTTTAAGGAGAATTCACAAATAAATAATTCAAAATGAAATAAACAAAAATTAACTTGTTTCGAAATAGGTTTGAGATACGTATCAGGAGTGGAAACTCATTACTCAGCTATCTCTCACCAATTTCACCTTTTTAGTCAGAATAAAAACAAAAAACACAAAATATTTTTGTAATTTTTGAAAATTTTCCAATTTTTTTTGTATTTTTCGAAAAATTTTGGACTAAAAATAAAAATAACACACAAACTAAAAACAAGGTACTGATCAACTAATTCTCTCCCCCAAACCTAAATGAGACATTGTCCCTGATGTCTTAAACAGTAAAAGGAGAGTTAAGAAGGTTGTACCTGGTTAGCTGAAAATCTACAGGAAATTAAAGGTTAAGATCCAGATTAATCCGACGCCTCTTACCACGATCGTCCTCGGACCAATTTATTTTGAAAGGATAGGGTCAACTTGTGGTTCATAGGCTATGAGTTGGTCTATTAGATCCGGAGCAGTTCTGGCAGTGAAGATGAGTTCTTTCATAGGTTTTGACACGAACCCATTTCTCCGAGCATCATCAAGAAACACACAAAGAAAATCATAAAATCCATCAACATTAAACAGTCCAAGTGGTTTCTGGTGTATGTTCAGGTTCGCCCAAGATAGTACAATAAAAATTCCTCCAATGTGCCCAAGCCACCTGGCAAAGCAATAAAAGCATCAGCACGGTTAATCATTTCTACCAATCGTTCAGACATACCTGGCACGATCAGTTCCTCTCCGTTTGATGATCCAATAAGATTTGCCTCTACCAAGGGTTTTGGGATGATTCCCAAAACATGACTGCCTCCTTCCTGTACAGCCTTTGAAACGATCCCCATTAGTCCAAGATTGCCTCCGCCATATATTAAGTGCATATTCCTTGCAGCTAAGACTCGACCTAATTCCTGTGCTGCTTCTATGTATTGTGGTTTAGTACCAACACTACTACCGCAAAACACACAGATGTTTTCAACTCGTCTTCTTGAAGTGGCTTCCATTTTTATGTATTTCTTTATCAACTCTGGATGCCTTCAAAAGTGCAATGACGGGCTGAATTTATAGTACCTGAAAAGGGTGAGTAAAAATAGCACAAGTATCTTCCAGAGGACGATTAGTAGCGAAAAATATTGTGATAGTCAAAAAGGTCTGGATCCTGTCGGAGAAAATAAAAGAAAACAACAAAACAAATCACAATTATTAAGAAAAGACAAAGAGATATAATATTTACAAGAAAAGTAACGGCTTGATTGACGTCTATGCGTCAGGGACAAGCTTCCCATCCAATTTTCTTATAAATTGGCAAACAGGGTCTTTTTGAGTCAGATTCCCGAGACTTAATGTTGTTTCTTTTTGGAATTGTGTATGAAATTTGCGAATGGATATGAACATATCCACTGGGATGCGTCTCAAGAGTTGAAGATATTTCATCTACAAAACTCCTTACTCAAGCCATCCCTAATGAATTTAATTTTGTCTTCGCGATTATCAGACACCATTCCTAAAGAACGACAACGAGAGTTGCATTGCCATTAAATCGTGCACATTTGTAACAAACACCCATTTGCTTAGCTCTCTACGTTTCTTTGCATAGGTGCTTCTTCCAAAACCAGGCAGATGTGAAATAAAAGAGTCAGAAGACTCACCTGCCAATCGGATTCGTGCTTCAATTACCCAACGAATATCATTAGGAATACCATTGATCATCAGTAGTCTCATCCGTTCCAAGCGAGCTTTGTAGACTTTCATCAGAGATTTTTGAGGGAGGGAGGGAATGAATTGCTTGTGAAGATTTGCGAGAGCTTCTTCCATCTTAAAATGACTAAACCTGCAAAAATAAACACACAAAAATAAAACACACCAAATCACAATATATACACAAATTGCATGGGTTGCCTCCCTGCTAGCGCTAAGTTTAAAGTCGTCAGCCAGACTTGACTTCTCGAACGTTAAGCTGGATCTGAAAGTGTAACACTTTCTTTTTGTCGCTCAAATGATTCTCCCCAGTAGTGCTTGACACGCTTGTTTTTAACCTTGAAAGTTTTGTTGGGTTAGGATCATGTATCTCAACGGCTCTATTGGTAAAACTTTGGTGATCACAAATGGACCTGACCACCGTGATTTTGGCTTCCATGGGAAGAATTTCACCCTTGATTTGTTTAACAGTACCTTCTGCCCTGGTTCCAGTTGTATGCGCACTAACTTTTCATCATGTCTTTTCTTGCCTTTTCTTTGTACAATTTGGACATCCTCAAAAGGCTGATTGTGAAATTCCTCCAATTCGTTGAGCTGGTGGAACTTTTTCTCTTATGTTGCTTGTAGTGCAAGAATTGGCTCCTTAGTACAAAAGACGCTTTATCTTTAGGCTCCATAGGCAATTGACATGTTTTAAGTTTGTCAGTAGAACTTTGTCTTTCATCAGAGTTCTGAATGGTACTGTGTATCACATGATTTTGAAACATTCCTCCTTCTTTTCATCATCTGGGAATTCATGGCCTTGAAAACATTGAATGTTACTTCTTGGTCCTGTACCCTCATGGTTAATTCTCCTTTTTGTACATCAATAATGGTTCGACCTGTAGCCAAGAATGGTCTCCCAAGGATGATTGGCACGTCTGCGTCTTCCTCCATATCAAGGACAATAAAATCTGCTGGGAAAATGAATTTGTCAACCTTGACCAGCACATCTCAACTACACCTCTCGGAAATACGAGCGTTCTATCAGCAAGTTGCAGTGAGACTGAAGTTGGCATTGTTTCTCCAATCTGTAATTTCTGAAAATAGAGAAAGGCATCAAGTTAACACTCGCACCTAAATCACACAAAGCCTTACCAAAGTTATGTTCTCCTATGACGCAAGGAACAGTGAAACTGCCAGGATCTTTCAACTTTGGGGGAAGTTTCCTCTGAATGATGGCACTGCATTCTTCTGTTAATGCTACTGTCTCGTAATCTCCCAATCTCCGTTTTCGTGAAAGAATATCTTTCATGAATTTGGCATAGGTGGGCATTTGTTCCAACGCTTCTGCAAATGGAATGTTGATATGCAGCTTTTTGAAGATCTCCAGGAACCGAGAAAACTGCTTGTCCAATTTGTTCTTCTGAAGACGTTGAGGAAAAGGTGGAGGTGGAGTGATCTGTTCTTTTTCCTTTGCTTCTTTTTCCTCCATCTGTTGCTTTGTTTCTTTTGGAACTTCCTCAGCAGCTGTTTTGACTCCAACATCTTTGTTGATTTCAGTACCGCTTTTTAACATGATGGCATGACATTGCTCCTTCCCCAGGTTCCTTGGATTTGGCTCTGTGTTGCTAGGAAGGGTACCTGGCGGTCTGTAACTCTGAGCATTGCCAGTTGTCCAATTTGATTCTCCAGTGCTTTGATAGAGGCTGAATGGCTTTGAAATATAGTATCATATCTTGCTGCTTGAGAGTCGTGTTTTGCTTCCATCTTTTTCAAGTAGGTTAACACTTCTGTTATTCCTGATTCATTTGCCTGCTCCTGGCCTTTGTTCTGTTGTTGGAATTCAGGTGGTGGATAGTTCTGCTGTTGGCCTGAATTGTTGCTCCATGATAAATTAGGATGATTCCTCCACCCTGGGTTGTAGGTGTTGGAATAGGATTGTCCCATTGTCTGTTGAAATTGTTGACATAATTCAACGTCTCTTCATGTTGGTTTGGTTCTGGTGCTCCTCCATATGGTGAACTTGTGGATCCAACGATGTTCACAACTTGCGTGCTAAGTGTTTCTAGACATTTGCATATCTGATCCAGCCCTGGTTCACTGCTGTGTTTGCTCCAACTTCATAAATTCCTGCAATTCTTTGGATCATGCTCCTTTCTGTTGGCCACAAGGAATTGTTGTTGGCCATTTCTTCGATTAGGTCCCAGGCTTGATCTTCTCATTTCCCATCAAGGCTCCTCCAGCAGCAGCATCGATTGTGGTTCTCATTATTCCAGAAAGTCCATTGTAGAAGGTCTGAACTTGTAGCCACTTTGGAATCTCATGGTGAGGACATTTCCGGAGTAAATCTTTGTACCTTTCCCAAGCTTCGCAGAGGGATTCTGAATCTTGTTGTACAAAGGATGTGATGTCATTCCTCAATTTTCCGGTTCTGGCTGGTGGAAAGTACTTTGCAAGAAATTTGGTGGCTAAAGTGTTCCAAGTTGTGATAGAACCTGCTGGTAGTGAATGTAGCCAAGCTGTAGCTCTGTCCTTCAGGGAATATGGACAAACTCGCAGTTTCATTGCTTCTTCTGATGCTCTGTTGTAGTTAAAAGTGCCGCAAACTTCCAGGAAGTTGCTGATGTGGGAATTATGATCTTCAGTTGCATTCCCCCCAACTGAACTGAGTGCTGAATCATCTGAATGCATGTTTTGATGTCACACGCATTTGCTGGTAAGGGAGGAAGTACAATACAGGAAATGAGTCTGTCAACCACCGGAATGTTCTGTCTCGAATGGGAATTGGTGGTGCAACGTTCAAAGGTTCAGGTTCCATGTTGACTAAAGCTTCTTGGCCTTCTCGCCTTTCCCTTCTCAACTGTCTGATGGTTCTTTCAATTTCTGGGTCAAGCGGTCGGATTTCAAAGCTTCTGGTTCGTCTCATGAAGTTTCTGAGAACCTGAAACACAAGAAAACAAAAACAATAAGTAAAAAGAAATTAGATACAAGTAACGTATCTAACCCCTAAACTAATAGTAAAAGATAAATAAGTCCCCGGCAACGGCGCCAAAAACTTGACCGGCGTAAACACACACGTATAACGCAACGCACGCACGTATCGTTCAAGTAGTATAAAAATATCGATCCCACGAGGACTTAATATCTAATCTATTAATTTATGAAGTCAAATGATTACTAGTATCTAACAGGTTGTTTGATTGATTTGAAATGGTGACGATTCTAAATTTAAAAACAAGTAAATAAAATTGTTCGATAGTAGGTTTTAAGAAAATTCAATATTAAAAACTATCTAGGGTTGTGATTTCTTCCAATATCATTTTAAAGATGAAGTGGTTATCTTAAAGTTGGGTAATATATTGATTTATTAACCTGGAACACTAAATTATGTGTAAGCCTCTGTCGATGGTCAGACACAAATATCCAGTTTAACCCAATTGAACCATATGTCTATGTCAACCAAATTATCTGGATTCATTAAGTTTAAGTTCCAATTATGGCTACCCCCCCGACAGGTATATTCCTATCCTATAAGGAAATCTATTAAAGGGTTATCTATCCTCAAAGAAGATCGTGGGCTATTAAGTCTAAGGTCTTAAACCTAAAATCCCTATGTCTAGTTCATTTTAGATTTACCAGTTCAATTTTATTAATGGCCAGTTAAAAAAAGCATTAGGATTAAGACTTAATAAATAAACCTTTATGTTACCCAAACTATAATTAACCCTTATAACCTTGATATTGGATTTCATTCATCACAACCCCAGATAACTGGCTTAGTTACGACACATATTTACAGTAGTAAACAATAAATAAAATAAAAGACATAAAGTAAAATACTAAAAATAAATACTGAAAATAAATTGTTTAAAAGTAAATAAATTGCTGAAAGTAATGCTGAAAGTAAATGCTGAAAAGTAAATAAGTAAAAGTACAATAAAAGAAAATGCTGAGGTAAAAGGATCCGCTTTTTATACTTCTATTTTAGATATCTCCCTTAATATAATATATTAATTGCATGATAATTACCAACCAGCCATATAGGCGGTATCCAGATGAAGTCAAATTAATAATTAATTACCAACCGACCAATCAGGCGGTATCCAGTTTAGTCAGGTTAAAACCAATTTAAATAATACCAACCGACCAATATGGCGGTATCCTCGTTAAGTCAGGTTTTAACTAGTTTATATATTATAATTAAGGAGATTCATCTAAATATTAGTCATAAAAGTTTTACCTTTTACCCCAGCAAAGGGGAGTTACCTCCTCATTACTGAAAAGTAAAAATTGAAAATTAAAGAAAAGAAAGAAAAGTACTGTGCGTAAAAGTAAATTGCGGAAAGTAAAAACTGAAAAGTAAAGAAAAGAAAGTGCGAAGTGGGAAAACGGAAATTAATTACTGAAAGCTATAAATAAACAAACAAGATACAATCTCTTAGTATTCTTAAGGAATTCCTTAGAAGAAAGTATGAATTTTACAAATGAAATGGCTTGGTATTTATAGGCAAAATTTTGCCTCCATCAAATCATCCACCAAATCATTATTAATTGCTCCATTAATTGCTCCACTAATTGCTCCACCAAATCCATATTAATTGCTCCACTAATCTCTTATCATGTTTGGTGATGATTTGATAATTTTTATTATTTATTTATTAATATATTTTTTTGCTTTGAAAATGATTGAAAGTGACTTTAATAATTACACACTACACACTTCTGGATGGTTCATCAATTTCGGGCATGAAATATTCAGAATGCAAAATTATTTTGTCTTTCAAAGTTGTAGATATTTGAGTCTTCTTTAATCTGGAACTTGAATCAGCTCAATCCGATATCTGAGTAAAACGTTATGCCCAAAATACGACAGATGCGCAAAACTGGAATTTCCAAAACTTCACTTCGTCAAAACGCCCTTTCAAGTTTCCAATCTCCAAAATTAAAATCAAGTCCATAATTGCCCTTATTTGACCCATATTTCGTCCTAAATGATTTCATTAAGTCCCAATATTATTTTATCTGCAAAATAAACTAAAACACATCAAAACGTTCATCAAACCGAGAAACTAAACAAAATATTAAGTAAAAGGGGCGGTAAATATTGATATATTTTCCGCTCATCAATAAACCTAAACTTAGAGAGCCACACAATATGAAGTGTACTCGTTGAGCACTTGGGCAACGCGTTATGAATAATATAGATTATTCATAATACTTCACCGGATTAAATGAGTTAATTCGAATCGTTTAATTGGTTAAATGAAAATACATGTGTTAGGGGATTTTGGTCAATTAATAATTAATGTGTATTTGTATTTGATACAAAATTTGATTTGATACATATTAATTAATTATCAAATGATATTTTGACACATGTCATAAATATATGTATTTTGTTATTTAATGTAAATAAAAATACATATATAGATATTTATATTAATTAATTATTTAGTTATTTAATTGCTAAATAATTAAATAATTAGAAATTAAATATCATATCCATAAGTCATAATTAGTATGATAATTGGTGAGATATTATTGGTAACAAGTGGCATGATTTTTTAAGCTTGAAAAATTCAAATTGAATTTGAATTCTTTAAATGTGATTAAATAAATTATAATGACCATTTTGCCCTCAATTTAATCCTAGCCATATTATATAAAGTGAAAATTTTTATGTTCTTATTCATTAGCTCCATTGGTCGAAAATATACCTCCATGGAAGCTCCCAAAAATTTATTTGAAGAAACAAGGAAGAAATTGAAGAAATCAAGAAGAAAGTTTAAGGAAATTAGGAGATTTTGAGGTAATCTTCAATAATCTTAAACTTAGAAAGCTTGTTTCTTATTTTTGGGCATCTAGAATAGTTATAGGGTTTCTTCATTTCTTAGATTTTGGCACTTTTTGATTTGGATGATAGATTTGGAGGCTAGATGCATGTGTGAAGTTAGATTGAATAATATTAGTGTAATATTAGTTCAATTTTATCATTTGATGACTTGTTGATATTTTAAAGTGTTATGACCACTCTTGTAACTCCTAGAAATTTTCTTGAGTTCTCCATTTGTGGTGACTTTGGTTGGTGTAAATTTTAATATGATTAATGTTGAGAAAATTGGATTTAAAGCATGAAGAATGATATTTTTGGCACCTAGACCAGTTCTGGAAAATCTGAAATTTTGGTGATGAAAAATAAGTTACTTAAATGTATTGGATGTGTATTGGCCATTGGAATAATTACCGGAAATAGTTTCGGAGTGAAAATAAGCGAAAACGGCAAAAAAAAACGTTACCGGGTGAATTTTGGGATTACCGACGACTGTCCAAACAGTGAATTGGTCATTGTTTGGGAAGCCCATGAACTGCCCATTCAGCCCCCATGTGTAGTGGTTGGTCGGTTCGGGAAAAAACACATTTTATGTCATTTTACGGAAAAATATTTTCGTAAAAGTTTCGCAATATTTTCTAAAATATTAATATTATTATTGGATAACAAATATAACATATTTGGGTGAAATACGAATGAATTATTCATATTGGATATTGAATAATTAATTTGGTAAGTTTAAAAGTTCTTAAAGTTACGATTTTGCCCGAACAGCGCTACCGCTGCGCCCGCACTCAAACCCCAACAAAATGGTATCAGAGCAGGTCTGATCTTTCATCCATTACATTTGTCATGCTTGATATATTATATATAATTCACTTTTGATATTTGCACATGCATTTAATTTAAATGTTTCTTAATTTTTCAGTTCTTCGCTAACGGAAAACATAACAGAGATTTAATAGTTAAGTTAAGTTATTTTTTCCCAGGTAGAATTAAACTATTGAGAAATTGATTTAGATTAAAATCTGCATTTGATGTAGAGTATAACTCTCTTTAGGAATATCTCCGCTTAATAAGGTTATAAAGTAACTAGTAATTTGGATACTTGTGTCTTGGTTCGCCTTGTCAGTACGAATGCAAATGATTTCCTGATGCTATAGTTGTATCGTGCCAAAGCTGTGCAGTTATGGCTGATGGTAGTTCAACTGCGCCGGTAGAAATTATATGATAAGAGACAAATTCAAGTGAAAGTGGAAATCCTGAACGTGCCAAAGCTGTCAGGACTACATCGGTAGCTTGCGTTTTTTTATTGACAAATGAAGTCTGCGTGGCATTTGACACTTCAGGGTAACCATAGCATGTTTTGCGGGAGGGCCAGTGTGGCGTTTGGTGCCCCCAGGCAACTGTAGCACGTATGGAAGGAAAACAACTCAGGTACTACGATATCCTCGGGATATGCCTAGCACGGGGAATGAGAATGCCCCCGTGGCGTTGTTTATCCCATTTCGGATCCTCTAGGTGCATAACACGAAAAAGGCTAGAAGGCCTCTGTGGCGTTTGCTGCCTATGGGCTTACTTAGCATGTGGAGAGTCTCATGGCATTGGCGGCCCCTCGATTTTTAGCTCGGTTTGTCGGAACATTGGACTGTAAGATTCAAAATTATTAGTTTGGGTGGCCTAGGGCAGGACGTTGTTTTGGGCGCCTATGCTGTTTATTTTTTGGGTCAGTCCGTGATATGTGATATATCACCCCTGTTGTGCATTGTCTTGTTTTTATCTGTTTTTATTTTATTAAGGACTTGGTGTATGACTCCATTACCAAGCTCTTTAGGGGTCACCGGAGGTTGAAAATCTTCCCTCTTTGGTTAAGCCCTAAGTGAAATTGTTGAGAATACCGGCTCGGGGTTGGGTTGCGTCCCGCTAAGACTCTGTTATGGTACGTGACATGGGGTCGGAGCATCTCCTTCATGTCCGAGCATTGATTAGTACAAGAATGGACATTCCCTTGTGACAAAGTGTTATTACCGGCTCAAGGCTGGGTTGCGTCCCGCCGAGGCTCTGTTATTGTAGCTGGCATGGGTTCAGAGCATCTCCCACATGTTCGAGCATTGATTGGTACATGGAAAAGACATTCCCTTATGACCAAGTGTTATTATCGGCTCGAGGCTGGGTTGCGTCCTGCTGAGGCCCTGTTATGGTAGCTGACATGGGGTCGGAGCATCTCCCACATGGCCGAGCATTGATTGGTACAAGAAATGAACATTCCCTTATGACCAAGTGTTATTACCGGCTCGGAGTTGCGTTGCGTCCCGCCGAGGCCCTATTATGGTAGTTGGCATGAGGTCGGAGCATCTCCCTCATGGTCGAGTATTGATTGGTACAAGGAAGAGACATTCTCTTATGACCAAGTGTTATTACCGGCTCGGGGCTGGGTTGCGTCCTGCTGTGACCCTGTTATGGTAGCTGGCATGAGGTCATAGCATCTCCCTCATGACCGAGTATTGATTGGTACAAAGAAGGGACATTCCCTTATGACCAAGTGTTATTACCGACTCGAGACTAGGTTGCGTCTCGCTGAGGCCCTGTTATGGTAGCTGGCATGGGGTCGGAGCATCTCCCCCTTGGTCGAGCATTGATTGGTACAAGGAATGGACATTCTCTTGTAACCAAGTGTTACTACCGACTCGGGGCTGAGTTACGTCCCGTCGAGGCCATTGTTGAAACTACAAGCTCGGGATGGGTTGCGTCTTGCCGTGATCATTGTTGAAAATATCGGCTCGGGGTCGGGTTACGTCTCATCGAGACCTCATTGGCCATTATGTTTGTTGGTTCGGGGTTATAGCATCTTCCCCATGGCCATACGTTAATTGGCATAAGGAGGGAAAATTCCCTTATTGCCCAGCGCTGTTTGAAATATGGCAAAAAATTGACTAAATGTCGAAGAATATAAGCCAACTCTCGGGGTCTACTTAGACATGCATTAACCGGATAAAGAGAGAGAAAAAAATACAAATTAATTTCATAAATTAGCAGAGTGTTTGTTACAATGGGCTCTCTCGGGGTCACACATGCCAAAATAGCCCACAAAAGAAAAAAGTTAACTAAGCTGGATGGGCCTCGGTCTCGACAGCGGCAGCATGGGCCTCAGACTCATGAGCGGTAATCAGAATCTCGGGCTCAAGCTCAGGGATGGTAGTTTGGACCTCGGGCTCTGGTGTGACAGCAGCGGCATCATGGGCAAAATCGATCGTCGAGACCTCAGGCTCAGCAGTGACTATTAGGGCTTCAGGCTAAATAGTTTGAACCTCAGACTCAGGGGCAGTTGAGAGGATGGGGTCCCCAGTAATCGGATGCACTATGGACACCGGCTCAAGATCTTGTATAGGCTCGGGGTTTGGGAAGATCGGGCCTAAGGCATCATCTTCAGTTATTTCCCCCTTGCATAGCCTCACCACGATATGTACAACGTCCAAGTTCACATCTGGTAGGAGCTCGTTGAGGATGTAGATGCAGTCTTCCAACCCATCGAGCTTAGCTTTGTTCAGCTCAGCAATCTGTTTAGCCTTCATCGCTCTCAGGTCGTCCAAAGCTTTGTCTCGTTGCCTACTCGCCTCCTCTAGCTTAGTCTCGGTCATAGAGGCCCGCCATTACAAGGACTCGACTTCAACATTCAAGCGAACAGCCTCGGCCTTCGCATCATCCCTTTATTTTTTGGTGAACACTGCAGCTCTTCAGAGGGAGTCGGCCATGGAAGTCACCTCGGCCTCGAATTTCTTCAGACTTTAGTTCTTGGTCTCGAGCTACTGTATCCTCACCTTGAGTTCCTCCTCCTTCTTGCTCACTTCAATTTTTCGTTCGTTCATACGTCTTTGAAGTATTTGTATCTGACCTCCTTCAGATAAGAGGTTCTTCAGCAAGTCCTTATTGGCAGTTAAAACATAGCCAACCTGCAGTAATAAGAAGAAATAGGTTAGTTTGGCAAAGTAAAAATTCAAATTGAAAGGGGAAGGACAATTACCTCTTGTAGAATGGTGCAAGATTTTTCAATCATATCTTCGGGGGAGACATCCTCGAAGTAGGGGACCCGCTCCAAAGGCACGGTAATTTCCAGCTGGTTGATGGCGGGGACATGATGGGCCAAAACATCCCTCACCCATTCAGAAAAATCGTCCACCCAAGTAGCTGAGCTCATTTTCTATGTTGTGCAGAGGCCGTAATAATGGTTTTCCCCTTCCGAGCAGCTGTTTTTTTGACTGGGGTGACACTAACTCCTCGAGTTCGTCACTTCCGATTGTGTGACGTTGTTTCCTACATGGTTGAGGACGGGTCCCAGAAGCTTGGGCTGGCGGGCTCGAAGTTATGAATGATAGTACGCTTTGGGAAGTTCCGGTTCGAGGTATGGTCGGCACAGTCTTCCGTTTTGCTTTGGGTGGAATTGGGGTAGTGATACGTGCTCGGGCGCTGCTGGATCCACCTCGACGGGACCGCTGCAGAAGGGACTTGACTCTTCCCGTAGGCGCCTTTGAGCTCGACCATCCTGCAAGAAACGAAGACAGAAAAGACATTTATAGTATTAGAAAGTTGAAAAAAAGAAGAATATATTACATGCAGTATGTTAGCAGGTCATATAGTATCTACCACGACGCCTCAAGGGTGGTGGTGGTATGCTCGGGATAAGGCCCGATTCGGTGAAATCCAAGGAATCAACGACATCCTTACACTGGCCCAGGAATCTCGCGACTTTCTTTATTCTGGCTTGGATTTGGTGACTTATTTTGGGGAGATCACTCCAGCAAGCTGAAAACGATTTAAATGTTAACAATATAGTTGAAGTCAGTGAAAGTATGGAGCGGAGTTCGGGTCTTTACCTCTATCTGAGAAGGTGTCACGGACTAAGACAGGTTGGTCGTCAATCGTTCGGACTCGTCCCCAGTTGCATGTGGCCCAGAACCATTTATCTTTGAACTTTTTTATGGTGGGGAGGTCAAAAATGAGGGGAGGAACCCCGACGTGTGCATAGAGATAATACCAACCGCTGCGATGTTTTGGGTTGACATTCAATCGGTACATCCTCTTCACCTCCTCAAAGGTCGGTTCCCCCAATCCGATCCAGTACCAGACCACATGAAGGCCAGCCAAAATCCTCATGCTGTTCAGGTTCAGCTGGCTCGAGACAATTTCCATAGAGGACAACATCTTAGCAAAATAACATTGAACGGGCAGTCGAAGTCCGACGTCGAATAAAACCGAGCACAATGCTACTGAACCCTTGTCGGGTTGGCTCGCACGTTCAAGAGGGGTCGAAGTTTCTAACTCGATGTCATCGGGTATGGAGAACATTTCCCTCACGGTGTCCAGTTCAGCATATATGATTAAAGAGGGTTGATCCATATCCAAGTTTGAAAAGTTGAGATGAGCCCGTTCAGGATCAGATCGGGGTATCTGTTGGTTGTAAGATTGATTTTCCTCCTCGGAATGGGTCGGGGTGGTGTCAAGATCCTCAAGGCTTTCAGATCCCAAACTGAGGGTAGTTGTTTGAGGGGGTTGAGTAGGAGACCTGGTTTCCATGGGAACTAAGGAGGTGGATTCGGCGTCTGACATTCCTGTCATGACAAGACTCGAGGTGGAAGGTCAATAAGCAGTCTTATTTAGTAAAACATACTAAGGGTACCATGTTCATCTCTACCAAGAATTTGGCCCTAAAAAAACTCTAAAATGCCCTAACAATAGCGGAAATTATAATTTTTTTCAAAACACCAAAAAAAATACATACAAAACCTATAAACACATGCCTCATAAACACAAAACCCAGAAAAAATCCTCAAAAAGTATACGATCATATGAGCAAAGCCATCCATAAACCAAAGTCACCCTCATAGACCCACGAGCAACAAAATACATACATGAACAAACAGAGCAACCCCAATATTTTGAAGAGCATAAAGCAAACAAAAGAGAGATTGTTAGAAAACTTACTTGTTTAACAAATGAGTGATGGATGAACTTTGTGGTTTGATGAAGATTTACAATTGCAGGGCGCCTCAGATAATGTTGGGATGTATGCCTTAGAGCTACATGTAATGTAAACAGCTTTATGTGTTTTGAAATAAAATGATGCATTATTCATTTATCAAAGTGTTTGTTTAATTTCGCATATTATAAATTATCTTGAATATCCTAGATTACTTATGTGCCTTCAGACTTAGTGTATAAGTGTCATACACAATAGGATTTAAGTCTAAAGTTAAAAATTTTAAATAGTCCATAGAGAGCAAACAAAGCAGGTACTTCGTTTGTAGTTTATCTATAGCTGCGGTCCATTCTATATTTGCATGGTGACTTTGATCCGAGATCGTTCATGTAGAGACATGAGAATATAGGCACCTTGTATGATGTGATCATATAGGACTGGACCTAGATGGAAATGACATTCTTATAACATCCGTTAAACAAAGAAAGTCATTTCGATCTACTAGATGGTCATTTATGGATTGATCTGGATTGATCTTAATCCTGAGTGTACTACAAACACATGCATAGCAGGCTATGTCCTTTGATTTACAAAGGTGAGGTTGGTGTAGCAGTTCCGACCAATAGCTACATATTTTAGGGGCATGGTCTGTTATGTAGCTGAGAACGTCTTACATAGATATGTAGTCCACTCCTTCTCGCGAGAAGTAGATGAGTATCTTTCTTAAGGGTTGATTCGGTACTTGAACGGTTAGAGCGCTCAAGTTTTTCTATTACGAATAGAAAGATCAAAATTCATAATCGTTATGAATAAATCATTCATTAGAGAATCAATGGTACTTAAGGTAAAAATAATTAGAGGGGTATAACAGACATTATGACCCGGCTCCAATTACGAGATACTAGTAAATGGTTAATCTATATGTAGTGACTATATCGATGGACACCGACTTGGTTCGGCTTAATATATCATATACGACAACGAGAGTGCAAATTCAGGTTTTTAATGGAATAACTCGTAGTTAATAATTTGGAATTTTTAATTAAGAGCTTAATTAATATTTTGAGATTATTGAAGCTCGGAACCGTATGTCCATTTGGTCCACATACTAGCTCGATATACTATAGCGGATTTAATATAATTGGATAGTTCAATTATATACTCATAAAAGTATAGATATTATTAATATGATTAATAATATTATTTTATCACACTTTAAACTTTATATTAAAATTTAATATATGGTTTTATTAAATATATGATATTTAAACACATGTTATTTATTTATATTAGATATAATTAAATGAAAGGTTAAGTTAATAATTTCCAAATTTAGGTTTTGGAAACCCTTGGATTTAATTTGGAAGTTACAAATTGTTAAATGTCATTTAACCTTTTTATTTTGTAACATCTTTTCTATTAATATTAATGTTATAAAATTTTTAGTTTTCTTACATGTGTGGCCGATTTTTTCACAAGGAAAGGGGGAAGGGTTTTGTGTTTTTTGAAAATTAAAAACCCTAAGTATAAAAGAAAAATATGATTTTTCTTCGTGAGAGAATTCATTCTTGAACCTAGCCACTTTTCTTCTTCTTCCTCATTCTCTCAAAAGTTGAGAAAAACATAACTAAGAAAAGAATAAAAATAAAATCAAAACACAAGTGTGATTAAATCTCTAAAATATTTAGGAATTATTTTAGTGAGTCTTGCCCACACAAGTTTCCGTTGGTAATGAGACATAGCTCGGAAGACTTGTGGTGTCGAACAAATTCATCTTCATCTTTTTCTTCTTTGTTCACGGCAGTGAGGCATTGTTTTGCTCACTGCCGCCCCTTTACTTGGTGAAACGGAATTTGGTTTCGTTTCGTTTTAATCCAGTTTTTTTTGGGAACATTTTATGGTGTCTTAGGGCTGTGTTGGGGCTGTTTTCAAGTGAAAAATTAGAACCAAAATACAGCAATTGTATGCGCACGTCAGGGGCTATTTCTGTAGTGTGTTGGGCGCGAATCGAGTCCAAAATAGTCCAGTTTTTGTCCGGCTATTCGGGGATTGTTCCAGGGCTGGAATCTTATCTAAAACTGAAGCAAAATTTCAGTGGTGGTGGCAGTAGCATTAGGCCAGTTCAAGGGAAGGGAAGAAAAAAATTTCAAGTCCGATCTGTGTGCCTTAACCGTTTCCGCTGCACAAGGAAAACGTTTCCTACAATTGACATCGAAAGCAAGGTTGAAAAGTGTTTTTAACCCTTCTATTTTTCATTTAAAGTTATTGTTTTTAATATGTTTATATGAGTTATAAATATTGATTTGCATATTTAGATGAGTAGGCACAAAATATTATTCATATGATGAATGATTATTATTTTTTCATGTGATGAATGGATTTTGCATTGGTCGTAAATTTTTCCGGCTCTTATTTTAATGTTGGTTTTGTTTTTGGGATGTAAGGCCATAAGACCATTGTTTACAATTGTTGTATTTTTATTTTCCAATGTAAAAATTTTCAATTGTTGTAATTTGGAGCACTGAAGTCGCAAAAGGAGCCAACACCACCTTGGAGCGTGATTTGAAGACCAAGTGATGTCTTCGGTATTTTTTTGTACTAATTAGATTAGTATAGGAAAAATAAGAGCCTGGTCGATGCAAAATAATTTTTATGTTATATGTATGTTCAATTCGAATTGTTTGAATAACATGTCATATAGCTTAGGATGCATACTCTTGCATTTCACATGCTATAACATGCTTTAGATGCATTATCATTATAGACATGAAATATGATTTTATGTGATTTAAAATGTTTAAATTATAATATGATATGTATGGAAAGATAATTAATTGGATTAATTGGTTTTAAGGTTTAAAATTTGAATTCTAATATATTGGTCTTAATTAGTGTATAATAAATTCCATTGGTATATAGGATGGAAATCCGGACATAAATTCCATAGCCGAATCCAAATGGACGGTAATATGATATGCACTCGGGATACAATTTCACGTACCATTGGATTTTATAACGTACTAAGATTAATTAAATAGTTTAATATAAATCTTGACCATTTTAGGATTCTAAAATTTTAAACCTATTAGTGTTCTAGTATTTTAAAAGTTAAAATATAATAAGTCACTAATACCACTCTAATTAAATTAGTTTAATTGAGTAATACAATTAGTAGAGACTAATGGAAATTAGTGATACAAATTTTAAGAGTTAAAATTGGTTAGGTCACTAATAGTGTACTAGTGTAAACAAGAGTTATGATTTAGCCGCCATAAATTTATTCACACTAGTTAAATTAAAATATTAGATATTTTATATATAGAAACCTTAATCTAAAAATAGTGAGGGTGAGAGGGATATACGACAATATATCCTTCGATCTCTATTGTTAGTCCGAAAATGTGAGATTCAAAAGGCGCCTCGAGACGGCTTTGCTTTCGTCCCCCTACGGATGATGTCCATTTTGGGTCAATATCAGGTCTGGATTCCGAGATGATAGAGATTCTAGATGTATCTTGTGAACTGACCTACCGTACGGTGGCACTTCACTCGTTAAGTCCAAG
Source organism: Zanthoxylum bungeanum (assembly GCA_019454045.1). NCBI lineage: Eukaryota > Viridiplantae > Streptophyta > Magnoliopsida > Sapindales > Rutaceae > Zanthoxylum > Zanthoxylum bungeanum. The sequence goes on from SKCR01039365.1 coordinate 253,361, forward strand.
AATCTTAAAACGGCGGGTCACACTCATAAATGAATAATTAACTGTTAATAAAATTTCTTGATCGAACCAAACGATAGTTGTTTATGTTGGGGTTTTAAGGGGGAATATCGGTAACGCATAGGAATCGCGGAAAATCAAAATTTTCCGATTTCAAAATTTTTTCTCGGATCAATCAAATAAACTTATTTATTTAATATACAATTATCAAATTCTGAAAAATTACACAAGAGAACAAATTTCTTGGTAATTACCGAATTGCCCCAAAACATTGTAAATTGATCATTTTAGTCCAAAAGTTGTCAAATACAATTTTGGATGATTCTAAATCATTTCTAAAATGTTTTTCAACACATCTAATGCATCAAAATCAAATTTCACACAAATCCCCAATTTTCCTGAAATTGCCGAGAGCACCCCCAATTTTCAATTTTTTGCAATTTGGTCCTTTTGTTCAAAAACAAGCCAAGATCAAATCCAATTAACCTAAAATTTTACATGCATCATATTCATACCATAATACATAACATATATGAAAAGCCCCAAATTTGGAGAAGGTTATTGTAACATCCCAGATTTTCGTGACTGTTCTAGGAGATTCCCAGACTGACGATATAGTCTTGGAATAGAATGATAATGAATGATAAGTGTTTAAGTGATGGAATATGGATCAGAATAATATGAAATGAATATTCTTCGCTTTGGAAAACGTGTGGGACCAAGAATCAGTTACACGATTTTTACTATATCCGTAAAGTCTACAGTTTTGGGTACGAAATTAACAAACGAACTCCGATCGAGTTGATTCTTAAACCATCGGACTCTTTTTTCTAAGACGAACAACTTTCGTGTTGAACACATTTCGAGAATCGCATCAGAAGGGCTTTGAAGGTGGTAATTACCAAAAATACCCTTATTAGTGGGGACATATTGGTAATTTCCGGAATTAGATATTTTTATTATTTATTATTATTCAGCATATACAGAACAAAAAAAAAGAAAAGAAAAAGAGAAAGAGGGGGAAATGGCGTGAGAGAGAGAGAGAAGAAGGGACGCCGGCGGTGATCCGGCCTGCGTCTGGATGGCACACCGGTGGCGATGGAATCGTCTGGTGACGACGTTCACGATGGTGGCCGGCGATCGCTTAGTCGGCAGCGAACGGCGACGCAAGAGAGGGAGATCAGACGCGAGTTTGGGTCGTCCCATCCCGGCTCGTCGCTTCGAACCTCGGCCCGAGCCACCTACCAAATCGAAGCCCTCGACGAGTACTACAAGTATGCGGTTTTGATTTTACCGAACGGCGGCTGGTTGCACGCGAAACGAGGAGAGAAGCGGTGGTGAACAGTAAACCCACGATGAACAGTAGCTCCGATCGAAATTCCGATCGAATCAGCGCGTTCGTATGGCCGTAGGGAGTCCGAATATGGCCTCTGAATTTCGGTACGACTCCGATTAGAATTTGTTATTTTAAAGTGTATTGATTTATATTCGGATGTTTCCGGTAGTTCCGTAGTGTAGCGAATTAGCATGAAATAAATTGAATATGTTTTAATATGTTAAAACAATTAATGTGGTAGAATCCGGGGAGAAACAGAGTAGAATTGATCGATCCGGTAGGATTAGCGAGTTTCCGGTAAAACGGAGTTTCTCGCACGAATGAGCGTAGATGACCGTAACCATGGTTAAGATGTAAATATGATATTGCGAGGGTAATTAAGTCATTCTGGATAGGTTCGGAGGGTTCGAGACCCTTCCGTAGCGTTTGCGGAAACTTTTCCGCAAGTTTTACCGCAAACGCGTAAAATGAGAATCTGAGCCATCTAGCTAGTTTAGAACAGTATATGAGCACATAGTACAGTAATGAAGTTGATCAGTAGAATCAGAGAGGATTCGTGTATTACGAGAAGGATCCGAAGTTTATTTTAGAATTGTCCAAAGTTCCGCAAATAGCGGTTCTGATTATGTTTTATGATTTGTTTTGACAGATCGGTCCAGGTTCGGAGTGTCCGCGAAGCCAGGTAAGTAACTCATGCTGTGAGTACTCGATAGATTTAACAATGTTCGAAATTAGTAATATAATAAGTTGTATATAGTTATATGCAAGAAATCTGTTTATATATAAAGATGAACGTAGAATAAAGAAGCAGATGTGTTTATATACATATATAGATAGGACAAGCAATTATCAGCAGAGGTATGAGCAAAAGATAACTATGAGCATATAGAAGTATAGAGGTACATTTGTAGGTATAAACCAGTATGTATATTTAGATAAGAGCATATGATTAATGTCATGTTTATGATTAATTAAACGAGACTTGGGTTAGGGGTTGTAGAAAACTACACCCTAGGAAATGGGACTAAAGTTTAGAAAATGACAATTATGAGAAGTAACTGTATACGTTCAGTGTATGTAGAATGATACAAGAATAAGAATACGAGTATATACACGTATAACAAGAGTATGTAGGTTACATGGAGAAATAAGTAAGTATATATATATATATATATAAATTGTTTGTATGTATTTGATTAAGCATAACTAATAATTTTAGAAAATGCTTAAATAAGCCTATTGCTGGGATAGATCTTCTAGTATGATTATAAATGATTAGAGAGATATGGAAATGAATGAATAAGTAAACTTTTATATTTTAAGTCATATATTCGTTTATAATGATCGATTGTGTGTATGAATGTAAATTATACATTATATTGTTTATGAGCTATCAGTAAGGTAAGTTATAGAGGTGAGCTAAGTTATGATGGTTGAATGTGTGTAAGTATACTGAGAATAGTATAAACATATAGAATGTGAGATGATTTGAGATATATGAGCATGTGTTTTAGAAATGATTTTTATGCTAGGATGCACCTCGTGTACTTATACGTGCCAGTTATTGCCGTGGGACAAGGTCTCATGTTGCCAGTTATTGCCGTGGGACAAGGTCTCATGTTGCCAGTTATTGCCGTGGGACAAGGTCTCATGTTGCCAGTTATTGCCGTGGGACAAGGTCTCATGTTGCCAGTTATTGCCGTGGGACAAGGTCTCATGTTGCCAGTTATTGCCGTGAGACATGGTCTCATGTTGCCAGTTATTGCCGTGGGGATGCCCCATGTTGCCAGTTTTGCCGTATTGTCACGAGAGTGTGCATATAGATGAATGAACAGCTTTATTTTTACAGATATTCTTGAGCAGAATGAGTTTTATGAGATTTATGATTTCAAGTAAATGTTCGATGATATTTCAAGTTAGAAAAAGATTTTCAGAAGTATTTTCTAAAAGCACAGTATGTAAGTGTAGTAAAGTTTACAAGTAATGCATATAAATCGTACATTCTAGTTAACATTTGAGATGCATATAGATGCTATTAATGCATGGTAGTATGTATGTATCTGTGGGTTTATGATATATATATATATATATATCAAGGATGATTGTGTCAGTTGCTTGCTTACTTAGAAAGAACATATTATAAGGATGTTAGTCATGATGAAATGGTAACATATGTATGTAATCATTGATAGTGATAGAGGATTAGATAGTTAGCAGAATAAAACTTTTAAGTATCCGATTTGATGATATTTCAAGATAGTGAAAGAGAGAAAATTATAATAAATACATGAACCAGATTAGTAACGAGTAAAGAGAGTATACAGAATTCAGTGTAGTGCATCAGTAGTATGAAGGGACTTCTTATGTTGATGATATAGGAATACATACATAGTTATGTGTTATAGGTGTTTGATAGTGTAAATAGAAAACAGAAGTTGTCAGGTGGTGATCAGTTAAAGGTACAGTAATAAAGTGTCAGGTTTGTAAATTGAATAAGAATCAGTTATTTAATTAAAACTTTATAAGCTTTTGCATGATTGCTTACTGAGTCATTATGACTCACACCACAACAGTTTGTCAGTTTTGCAGGTCAGTAACAGTAATATAGAATCAGCAGAAGTTCGGTGAAGACAGTGGATCGACCCAATTGCAGTCAAGAAAGTCTTGAGTTCTGGGTCAAGTTATGGGTCATCACGACTCCTTGTTTTGTATTTGTATTTACTAATGCAAATGTATTAGTTTAGTTTTATTTTTGAGTTCTGGCCGGAGGCCAGTAATTACATTTTGTGCATTGAGTTCAGGCCTGAGGCCTTGATGTTGTGATACCGGCCTGAGGCCGAGAGTTGATGTTTATATTGTATATGGATGTTGGCTATAAGCCAGGTTATATGACATTCTGCATACATCATGCCGAAATTTCGTCAGATTCAGAGGCTTATGGAGATGGGCTCTCCTGTCTCCTGCCGGTAGCATCCTGGCCTAGACGGGATGTTACAGTTATGAACCATAATTTTTCAATTTCATCAAATTGTCCAATTTTACCCAATCTTTAAAATCCAACACTTTAATTCATTCAATACTTCACCAATCTAGCCTCACCACTTTGAAACAACTCTAAAACAATTCTAGGTCACCAAGGAGTGGCTTACCAACTCTAGAATGGCAACTTGATTTTCTAAAATCAAAAGTAAAGCTTTGAAACAATTTCAAGCTTACTTACATGCTTCAATCTTTCATCAAAGTTCACAACCATATAAACACAAACTATAAGAGTAGAGATAACATCAAAGCATCACAAAATGAAGCTAAGCATATTAGAAATATTTTATATGTTGAAGACTTTAAAGAAAAACTTACAAAAACAAGATTTTTCCAAGCTTTCTTCTTTAGCCTCCAAGCCTTTTCTCTCAACTTCTTTTATGTTTATTTGGTATCAAATGAACTTATTTCAATTAAAGCTTTAACAACTTGTATAACTTTATCATTAAACCATTTAATGAATTTCTTAAAGTCAACAAAGGCAACCAAAAACATTTCCATAATTATCACAACTTTAAGATATTTATATTTCAATTAATTTAATCATTTAACAATTAAATAATTATTTAATTATTTAAATACAAATATATTAAATATATGTATTATATTTACATTAAATATCAAATACATATATATTTATGATATTAGTCAAATATCTTAATTTGACAATTAATTAATATCTATTTCATAAAATCTAACATTAAATGCAAATACACAAAAATTAGGAAATGACTATTAGGTCCCTACACATGTATTTTCCGTTTAACCTTTAAACGACTTATAAATAATCAGTATTATTTATAAATGTTGCCCTAGTGCTTTACGAGTATATTTCATTAGTGAGACTCTCTAGATTCAGGTATATCCGTCATAAAATCCAATTTTGTGTCCATAATTTACCCACCCGTAAATTATGACGACCACGGATAAACTAGCTGAATCATACAGGTCGAGGTCATTGCATACGTATAATCCCTCCGTCACAGGTATCCGGATAATCCCAAAGATATAGATGTAAACGTCAAATCTCTATAGGTATTATCTTGTCGACGTATCTATTAGCAATCTTTAAATAACATTCGAAACTTACTTCTGAAGTTTACTGTGGCCACAGATTTAACAGACTGCTAATCATATATGGACTACCTATGCTCTGTACACAGAACTGACGGATCCTATCTTGATACACACATAATATCTTGAGGATCGGTCCACACCCAACGAACAGGCGGAGGTCTGATCTAAATAGATCGGCGACGTGACTGCCATATAAGTGTGAAGGATGTCTCATACATCCACAATGGTATCTCAAGTCGAAGGACCACTATGCTACTCAACCCAAGAAGATTCTTATTGACGTTGGTGTACCATCCATTAAGAATCTTCGGTGAGTCGTTCAATGTTTATCCACTATAAACACATACACGTCTATACGAGTCTCCCTAGACTCATGTTTCATTGGGATAAACCATCGAACCAAGTCTCGATATACGACATGTACTGGTCTCAACAGATTTGACTAACCGACCTGTGTTAGTGAATCTTGACCAGGAACTATATTTGATAATATACATTTAGCAGTGACACTTCCCAGTGTCAATTACAAACTAGCTTTGTAACTGTTTATATATTATCTGGCCTTTGTCTAATATATACATATCACTAAACAATATTTAGTTTCAATCTAATCGTAATCAGATCAAATACGTATATAAAAACAAGAGGTGCAACCATAAATAAGTAATATTATGGAAAATGAGATGTTCGTATTCATGAATCAGATATAAATACGGTCCGGATTGGCGCTCTGAGCACCAACCACAACAGTTTAATATATTAATAAGAGTTATTCCCGCATATATTAATCGACTGAGATTGTCTCGATCTATCATGCAAGTACTTGACCTACCATACGAAGGCACTTACTTATGGGATGATAGATTTTTGTGGCATAATAATTCTCTTAGGTTTCTAATTCGTTATTCATGGTTCATGCATCATGTTTAATTTTATCCCAAAATTGTTTTGATGATTTTAATATGTGATGAATGAATGTTAAATGCATGTTTATTTTATTTTTCAGCCATGGTTTCTCCGATTATTTCCATACTCTCAAATGATAAATTAACGGGGAGAAAATTATGTTAAGTGGAAAAGTAACATGAACACTATTTTGGTCTGCGAAGACCTAAAGTTTATCATGACGGAAGAGTGTCCTCCCGAGCCGGCCAGAAATGCTAGCCAAGCTGTGCGCGATGCCTACCAGAAATGGGTCGCAACAAATGAGAAAACTTGCTGCTACTTGCTAGCATGAATGTCTGAGGTTCTTGCTGCAAAGCATGAACCTATGGCTTCAGCATCTCAAATGATGGAGTCATTGCAGGGCATGTTCGGGCAGCCTTCAGAGCGTCAACGTCATTAGGCCATGGTCTCAGCGATGACTGCTAGGATGAAGGATAAAACATCATTCCGAGAGCACGTCTCACGGATGATGACTTATCTCAACACTGCTGAACCCCATGGAGCTTGTATTGACGAGCGTAGCGAGGTGACCATGATTATGGAAACTCTTTCGAAGAGCTTCCTGCAGTTTAAAAGCAACTATGTTATGAACAAGTTGACTTTTACTTTGACCCAGCTGCTTAATGAGCTCACTCATTACGAGTCCATGCTTGTGGATCCTCGTAAGTCCAGTGCTGAGGCAAATATTACCGAGTCTTATAAATCTGTAAAGATGAAGAAGAATAACACTGAGAATGCTAAGGCTAAGCCCATGAAGAAGAAGAACAACAAGAAATGCTCCAAGGATGCCAAGCCAAAGGGAAAATGTTTCCACTGCAACAAGAACGGGCATTGGAAGATGAATTGTCCTAAATACCTTGATGAGCTGAAGGAGAAAAATGATACATGTAAATATGATTTACTTGTTATCGAATCTCTATTAGTGGAGGATTATAAATCTGCCTGGATTGTTGATTCTTGAGCCACTAATCATGTTTGTTCTTCTTTGCAGCTACTTGACTCGTGGAGGGACCTTGCTGAAGGTCACTACACCATAAGGGTCGGGACAGAGGATGTTGTTTCAGCAAGAGCAGTGAGAGTTTCTAGTTTAAATTTTACAAATAATAGTTATTTAAATTTGAACAATGTGTTATTCATTCCTGGTTTTCACAGGAATTTGATTTCTATTTCTAAACTTTTGGATGATGGTTATTTAGTTTCTTTTAATAGCAATCTAGTTATTATTGGTAGAAATGGATTAATCATATGCACATGAAACTCAGAAAATAACTTGTATGTGTTAAGATCGTTAACACATAGGTCAATGCTCAACACTGAAATGTTTAATGTTGAGAAACCTAAAACTAAACGGAAAAAGATTTCTCACGATGACACATATCTATGACATCTTAGACTTGGTCATATCAACCTTGACCGGATAGACAGATTGATAAAGAACATATCCTTGAACCAGTTAAAGCTCGAAACTTTACCAGTCTGCGAATCCTGTTTAGAAGGAAAAATGACCAAGAGACCTTTTACTAGAAAAGGTATAAGAGTCAGTCAACCACTTGAGCTAATACATTCAGACGTTTGCGGACCGATGAATGTAAGAGCTCGAGGTGGTTATGAATACTTCGTCACATTCATTGACGATTATTCAAGATATGGGTATGTTTACCTAATGCAGCACAAGTCAGATACTTTTGAAAAGTTCAATGAGTATCGTGCTGAGGTTGAGAACCAGTTGGGTAAAACAATCAAAACTCTACGATCAGATCGTTAGGAGAATACCTTGACAGAGATTTCGAGGAATTCTTAATTGAGCATGAGATAATATCCCAACTCACAGCACCTGGAACACCACAACAAAATGGTGTTGCAGAGATGAGAAATCAGACCCTACTAGACATGATGAGATATATGTTTAGTTATAGCTCACTACGTAGTTCGTTATGGGAATATGCACTGCAAACTGCAATGTATATCCTTAATGTAGTTTCATCTAAGTATGTTCCTAAGACTCCCTTAAAGTTGTGGAATGGTCGTAAAACTAGTTTACTACATTTCCGCATATGAGGGTGTCCAACACATATGCTGAAGAATAAGACTACAAAGTTAGAGCCACGTTCTCAGGTGTGCCTATTTGTAAGCTACCCTAAGGAGACTAGGGTGGATTCTTCTATAGTCCTGATGATAACAAAATGTTTATGTCAACAAATGCTACGTTTCTAGAGGAGGAATATATGAGGGAGTTCAAGCCTCGAAGTAAAGTGTTATTAGAGGAGTTACTTGCTGGTTTGACCAGCACACCATTGTCAACGACAGTTGACAAATACATAGCACTTTCGACATCTGAGCGTCAGATGTAAGTTTGTCAGAATGATCTACCACCTAGACGCAGTGGGAGGGTTGTACGAAACCTGATCGCTACCTTGGGGTTGGAGAGGCACACGTTGTCGCATCCAACGATGGTATAGATGATCCATTGACCTATCATAGTGCAATTAATGATTCTGACAAAGAGGAATGACTCAAAGCCATGAATCTAGAGATGAAGTCCATGTACTCCAACTCAGTCTGGGAACTTGTAGACCGATGGGGTGAAACCCATAGGTTGTAAGTGGATCTATAAGAGGAAGATGGGTGCAGATGGGAAGGTACAGACCTTCAAGGCTAGGCTAATGGCCAATGATTATACCCAGAAAGAGGGAATTGACTATGAGGAAACTCTCTCGCCAGTAGCCATACACAAATCCATCCGCACTCTTCTATCCATTGTCGCATATTATGACTATGAAATTTGGCAAATGAACGTCAAGACTGCATTATTGAATGGCAATCTTGATGAGAGTATCTATATGGTACAACCAGAGGGGTTCATAACCCAAGGTCAAGAGCAAAAATTTGCAAGCTGCAAAGGTCCATTTATGGACTTAAGCATGCATCTCGATCTTAGAATATAAGATTTGATACCACGAACAAGTCTTATGATTTTGAGCATAATGTCGATGAGCCTTGTGTATACAAGCGCGTCATTGACGGGAAGATGATTTTTCTTATTTTATACGTCGATGATATTTTACTCATTGAGAATGATGTAAAGATATTATCGGACGTGAAAATCTGTCTAGCTAACCAATTCCAAATGAAAGATTTGGGAGATGTCAGTTATGTTCTTGAGATTCAGATACTTCGGGATCACAAGAAACATATGTTATCTATGTCTCAGACATCCTATATCGACAAGATCCTTATGCGATTTGGAATGCAGAATTCCAAGAAATGCAATCTGCCTTATCGGCATAAAATTCATTTGTCGAATGAGCAGTCTCCTACAACACCTCAAGATGTTGAGGAAAAGAGACATATCTCATATGCCTCAGCAGTTGGTAGTCTCATGTATGCTATGTTATGCACGAGACCGGTCATCTGTTTTGCAGTGGGAGTAGTCAGTAGGTTTCAGTCGAACCCAGGATTGGATTATTGGGTGGCTGTGAAACATATTCTCAAGTATCTTAAGAGAACGAGAGATTATATGCTTGTATATTTCGGTGAGGATATGATCCTAAGATGGTATACAGACTCTGATTTTCAGATAGATGTCGATTCTAGGAAATCAACATCTGGATCAGTGTTTACCCTAGGTGGTGGGGCTATAGTATGGTGGAGTATAAAGTAATCTTTCATTGCTAACTCCACCATGGAGGCTGAATATGTAGCAGCTTGTGAAGCAGCTACGGAAGCAGTCCGGCTCCGTAAATTCTTGGGAGATCTGAAAGTTGTTTCAGATATGGATAGATCATTCACACTTTATTGCGATAATAGTGGTGCAGTGGCAAGCTCCAAAGAACCAAGAGCCACAAGAGGGGAAAATATATAGAGAGAAAATATCATCTCATCAGGGAGATAGTGCATAGAAGAGACGTTATCGTCACAAAGATTGCATCCGCAGAGAACCTGGCTGATCCGTTTACAAAGACCTTGTCTGCTAAAGTGTTTGAAGGTCACCTAAATGGTCTAGGGTTACGTGACATGTCCCATTTGCTCTAGTGCAAGTGAGAGATTGTTGAGATGTATGCCCTAGAGCTACATGTAATGTAAACAACTTTATGTGTTTTGAAATAAAATGATGCATTATTCATTTATCAAAGTGTTTGGTTAATTTTCGCATATTATAAATTATCTTGAATACCCTAGATTACTTATGTGCCTTCAGACTTAGTGTATGAGTGTCATACACAAGATGATTTAAGTCTGAAGTTAGTAATCTTAAATAGTCCATAGAGAGCAAACAAAACAGATACTTTGTTTGTGGTTTATTTATAGCTACGGTCCATTCTATATTTGTATGGTGACTTTGATCCGGGATCGTCCATGTAGAGACATGAGAATGGAGGCACCTTGTATGATGTGATCATATAGGACTGGACCTAGATGGAAATGACATTCTTATAACATCCGTTAAATAAAGAAATTCATTTCGATCTACTAGATGATCATATATGGATTGATCTTAATCCTGAGTGTACTACGAACTCCTGCATGGCAGGCTATATCCTTTCATTTACAAAGGTGAGGTTTGTGTAGCAGTCCCGACCAATAACTATGTATTTTGATGGCATGGTCTGCTGTGTAGCTGGGAACGTCTTACATAGATATAGAGTTCACTCTGTAGGCACTGCATTTTTACACATAAGTCCCTATGATGAGTCTCATTTTGGAGACACTACCTTTTAAGTCACAGAGGTCACGGGGAAACGGACATCGGAAGGGGAATTCAGAATAAACAAGGTTCACTTTTCGTTAGTGCTGCGTTCGTGTTTACGTTCGAACGTCAAACGGATTGCGGGCGTTCGTGCCGCGTTCGATGAAGCGTTCGAACGGTGTCGGTAATTCTGGTTTTGCTGCTAGCCTCACATCCAGCCCAATTAGCCCCCCAAAGCCCATAAAACACATCCCAATTTAAATAAATAAATATTAATTAAAACATTGACTAAATAAGATAATAATTAAATTAATTAAATAATTAAATAAAACATATACCAAACATAAAATAAACAATTACCAACTTAAACTAAAATCATGCCTAAATTAAACAAATCACACACTAATCAAAATAAATCATGCCTAATTAAAATCAATCAACCAATTATATTCCCAATCTAATAAGATTATTCACAAACTTAAAATATTGTATTCCTAATCCAAGCCAATCAAATATTCAACATTCCCTATCTAGCCAAGATTTGTCCCCCCTCAATCTCTTGACTTCCCTTAACCAAACCAAAATCAAATCCTTCCTTTCCTTGTCAAACCTAACCCTTTGCCTATAAAAAGAACCCTTCACCAACCTTCTCAACCCTAGTCTCTAGTCCCTAGCTCATACACAACACACATAAAAATTACAGGAAGAACACACCCAAGAAAAAGGAAGCAAAAGATAAAGAGGAAACGGCAGAAACCACAAGGAAAAAGCAGCAAAACGGACTCAAAACAGTAAGACAACGAACGAGAAAGTGAACCAGTGAACCGGGAGAGTTGCGGAGCATCCACCCTTCCGACGATATCGTGTACCGTACATCCGAGAGATGATTTAAAAGGTTAGACCTGAGGGTACCTTTTCATTAGTTTATATTCGTTTTTATTATTATTATTATTGCATTGTATTCGCATGAGAGTCGTTTATGGAAGCATGTTGTGGCTTGAATGAAATGGAAGAGTGTCGTCTCTTGTGGTATATAGGATGGAACCCAGACGTAAATTCCGTAGCCGAATCCGAATGGACGGTAGTGCGGTCTGTACATGGGACACAACTCCACGTACCACTTGAGTAAACGGCACCTTCTCTTGTTTTGTGTTGCTTTTATGTATTTATTTTTGTCATTTAAATTCTGCATGTTGCTTATTTATGCATGACTCAATCGAGCGCATGGGCTTAGTAAGTGGAATGAAAGATCCCCTATGGGGAGGGGTTAAAGCCCTTTACCACGATGCTTTGCCGCGCCGATTGATGTGTGTTCGGTTGGATGCAAGACACGTTCAATCGGACATACTTAGAATAATATGATTGTCTTTATGTTTGTATGCATGATGTGATGTGACGCGCATGGGCTTAGTATGTTGGTCTAAAGGTCCTCTCTTTGAGAGATCAAGAGCCCCAAAAGGCCACCTTTACGGCAGTACTTCGCCGCGCCCCTTATTTTGTTGTTTATGTATTGCGTCTCATTTCATGCATCAGTTATGTTCCCGTTCGAACGCGTTTACGAACGCAACTCGAACGCGCATGTATTTTTGCCTTATCATGCATCAGGTCTCATTTCCGTTCGAACGCGTTATCAAACGCCATACGAACGCGAGCATTCTGTTTCATTTCCGTTCGAACGCGTGTACGAACGCTACTCGAACGTGAGCATTCTGTTTCATTTCCGTTCGAACGCGTTTACGAACGCTACTCGAACGTGAGCATTCTGTTTCATTTCCGTTCGAACGCGTTTACGAACGCTACACGAACGTGCACACACTGAACTGAGTCTGTCTTATCATATTCATGCATAATTGCCTCTTGGTTGATCTTTCTTGTGTTATATAGCCAACTGTATTATTTGTATTCAAGCATGATTAGGTTGTTAGCATGTTATTTGGTTAATAGGTTCATGAGATAGTACTCAAGCATGATTATGTTGTTCTTAGTTTTCCATAACATAGGATTGAAATATGTTCATGAGATTGCCATGTGACGTTGCATGTTGTGATGAACTTGTTGATGTATGCATATGAATTTAGAAGCATGATATCTTTGGAAATAAATGTTATTTAAGCCTGGTTAAATTATCACATAAATCCTTTTATTACAAGTGACATAAGTAAGGGACCATTCCGAACCCAACGGTTTGAGGTCTTCCCTTGCGAGGGGTGAGTGCGGCCTTAATCTCATTTTCCGGTTCACACCGGGTGGCGACTCCATGTTATTCAGTACTTCCCAAACTAGGCCGCGAGCCTAGGAACGGCGTCGCCCAGGTCCTGTGTCCCACAGTCTGGCGACTCCACTGGGGGTAGAGAATCGGCCCCGAATATTGTCTGGTAATGATTGGATTTATGTTTTAATTGACCGTGTCTATAGTGGATAAAGTGAGGGTTTAATCAAAGGCATTTTTAGGCTAGGTAATGGTTTGGTGTCTTCCTTCATTCACTACCTTTCTAGAAGGAAAAGCTGTGAAGGCACCTAGATAGCCATCTACTCGTAGCCTATTGTGATGGACTAATTTGGAGGACTCGTTGTTTATTCCTGACAACAAGCGATAAGAGCCTAAGAGGCTTGGGTATTTAAGTGAGCCTCGCTACACCTTCCCTCTGGGGGATCTACAACGGGAAATCCATTTGACAGTCCGTCACACACCGTAGCTCAGTGGCACGTACCTTAGTGTATAAAAAGGGGTGCGCTCACTTGGTTGCTCGAACCCTTGAGTGGGGAGACCTAGTTGTGGGCCATCATTCGCCGGTGAGAGCCTTTGTCCATACTCTTGCAAATCCACCCATAGACCGGGTTGGCTAAAGTAGCAATTATTTCCTTGAATATGTGCTTGTGGACCATCCTCATTTGGATGCAGTTGGACTATTGTCAGAAATGCGGGCTTGTTGGGCCATTTAAACTGGGGCAAGTTCGTACCTTATGACTATTAGGCCAAAAGCTTCTGAAATGTTGATGAGCCATTGTAGAAATTATTGTTGTATATTTGCATTATCTTTCTTTGTGCTTGTGTTCGGAACATTACCATTTGGATTTAGTTGGACTCCTTGTCATGAGATGTGAACTCGTTGGGCCATTTAAACTGAGACGAGTCCACTCCTATGACAGTTAGCCCAAAAACTTCTAAAATGATGATGGGCCGATTTGTGTGCAAATTTTAAAGAGTTGATATATTTCTTGTATCACATGCATCACATGTATCACATGCACCTCATGCATACATGCACCATGTTAACTCCCTTTTGATTTAAAAGCCATCATAGATGCATGTTGGTTAGAGAAGATGACAGACTTGTCAAAAGACCAAGCAGCCACCAAGAATACTGGCAGAAGACCTAGCTCAATGGGATAGGAAACCCAATCATGCATGCATGCATACACGTAACACATTTTGCATCCCTTTTGTGTTTGTTCTGTTTTGTAATAACAGGTTTCAGAAGAGAAAAGAGAAAGCGGCAAAGACAAGACAACCAGAATCAGTAATATGAGTAGTAGTTTTGGGGATGAGTCCCAGGGTCGAGGCCCACATCGTCAGAGTGTTGGAATGAATCCCGGGTTGAGGCCCATGTCAGCAATTTCAGAAATGAGTCACAGGGCGAGGCCCGTATCTGTATCAGTCTGGGGGCGAGGCCCATATCAATATCAGTTTAGGGCCGAGGCCCACATCAGCAGAATTTTGGAATGAATCCAGGGAATGAATCCCAGGGTCGAGGCCCACATCAGCAGAATTTTGGAATGGATCCAGGGATTGAATACCAGGGCCGAGGCCCACATCAGCAGAATTTTGGAATGAATCCATGGAATGAATCCCAGGGTCGAGGCCCACATCAGCAGAATTTTGGAATGGATCCAGGGAATGAATCCCAGGGCCGAGGCCCGCATCAGTAAAATTTTGGAATGAATCTGAGGGTCGAGGCCCACATCAGCATCAATCTGGGGGCGAGGCCCACGACAGTAGCAGTAGGGGCCGAGGCCCACTTCAGCAATCAGTTTTGGGGATGAGTCCCAAGGGTCGAGGCCCACATCAGCATCAATCTGGGGGCGAGGCCCATGACAGTAGCAGTTGGGGCCGAGGCCCACTTCAGCAATCAGTTTTGGGGATGAGTCCCAAGGGTCGAGGCCCACATCAGCATCAATCTGGGGGCGAGGCCCATGTCAGTAGCAGTTGGGGCCGAGGCCCACTTCAACATTAGTTTTGGGGATGAGTCCCAGGGTCGAGGCCCACATCAAACACAGTTTGGAATGAGTCCCAGGGTCGAGGCCCACATTACATCAGTATTAGTCTTGCCGGGTATGGCATTCTGGGGGGCGAGGCCCACATTACATCAGATCAGTTCTGCCGAGACTGGCACTCCGAGAATGGAGATATAGTCCGGGAATGGACAGCTCGAGAAAGAACAAGCCGATAATGGCAATCCAAGAATGGAGCAGAGTTCAAGAATGAACAAGTCGGAAATGACACTCCGAGAATGGAGATATGGTCCGGGAATGGACAGTTCAAGAATGAACAAGCCGAGAATGACAATCCAAGAATGGAGCAGAGTTCAAGAATGAACAAGTCGGAAATGACACTCCGAGAATGGAGATATGGTCCGGGAATGGACAGTTCAAGAATGAACAAGCCCGGAATGGCACTCCAAGAATGGAAGCACGGTTCGGGAATGAACCACCTCACAGTAACGGTTCGGGAATGAACCACCTTACAGAACGGTTTCGGGAATGGACCACCTTACAGTAACAGTTCAGGAATAAAGCCTGCATCTAGTTCGGTTCAGGAAGAAAGCCTGCATTCAGCTCAGTACGGGAATAAGCCCACATTCAGTACAGTTCAGGAAGAAAGCCTACAAACTCGGGAATAAAGCCCACATTCAATACAGTTCGGGGACAAAGCCCACAGTTAACACAGTCAGGGAACAAAGCCCAGGGAAGAAAGCCTCATAGCAGTATAAGTTTGAGAACAAAGCTCAAGGGGAATAAAGCCTCATGTCAGTACAGTTCGGGAATAAAGCTCGGGAGGAATAAAGCCTCATCTCAACAGTTCGGGAATAAAGCTCGGGAGGAATAAGGCCTCATCTCAACAGTTCGAGAATAAAGCTCGGGAGGAATAAAGCCTCATCGCAACAGCTCAGGAATGAGCACGCCGGGAATGGCACGCCGGGAATGGCACTCCGAGAATGGAGATATAGTCCGGGAATGGATAGTCCGGGAATGGACAGCTCGGGAATGAGCACGCCGGGAATGGCACTCCGAGAATGGAGATATAGTCCGGGAATGGACAGCTCGGGAATGAGCACGCCGGGAATGGCACTCCGGGAATGGAGATCGGTTCGGGAATGGACCACAACACGGTGACAGTTCGGGAATGGACTTCATCAAATCACATCACACACACAGCAACACTCCGGGAATGGAGATCGGTTCGGGAATGGACCACAACACGGTGACAGTTCGGGAATGGACTTCATCACATCATATCACAGCAACACTCTAAAAATAGAGCACGGTTCGAGAATGAACCAGGGGTCGCAGCACCTCCTCACCACCCAATCAACCAACTCGACACATGGTAAGTCAAGTGGCGCTGGCGAGCCAGGTAAGTAGAAATGCATTGCATAACTTTGATAGGATTGTCACTGTTGCACATTACACAAGTCCCATCAAAGGGGGGCGACTGTAGGCACTGCATTTTTACACATAAGTCCCTATGATGAGTCTCATTTTGGAGACACTACCTTTTAAGTCACAGAGGTCACGGGAAACGGACATCGGAAGGGGAAATTCAGAATAAACAAGGTTCACTGTTTTCGTTAGTGCTGCGTTCGTGTTTACGTTCGAACGTCAAACGGATTGCGGGCGTTCGTGCCGCGTTCGAGGAAGCGTTCGAACGGTGTCGGTAATTCTGGTTTTGCTGCTAGCCTCACATCCAGCCCAATTAGCCCCCCAAAGCCCATAAAAACATCCCAATTTAAATAAATAAATATTAATTAAAAATTGAACTAAATAAGATAATAATTAAATTAATTAAATAATTAAATAAAACATATACCAAACATAAAATAACAATTACCAACTTAAACTAAAATCATGCCTAAATTAAACAAATCACACACTAAATCAAAATATAATCATGCCTAATTAAAATCAATCAACCAATTATATTCCCATCTAATAAGATTATTCCCAAACTTAAAATATTGTATTCCTAATCCAAGCCAATCAAATATTCAACATTCCCTATCTAGCCAAGATTTGTCCCCCCTCAATCTCTGACTTCCCTTAACCAAACCAAATCAAATCCCTTTCCTTGTCAAACCTAACCCTTTGCCTATAAAAAGAACCCTTCACCAATTCACCACCCTTCTCAACCCTAGTCCTCTAGTCCCTAGCTCATACACAACACACATAAAAATTACAGGAAGAACACACCCAAAAAAGAAGCAAAAGATAAAGAGGAAACGGCAGTGAAACCACAAGGAAACAGCAGCAAAACGGACTCAAAACAGTAAGACAACGAACGAGAACAGTGAACCAGTGAACCGGGAGAGTTGCGGAGCATCCACCCTTCCGACAATCGTGTACCGTACATCCGAGAGATGATTTAAAAGGTTAGACCTGAGGGTACCTTTTCATTAGTTTATATTCGTTTTTATTATTTTATTATTGCATTGTATTCGCATGAGAGTCGTTTATGGAAGCATGTTGTGGCTTGAATGAAATGGAAGAGTGTCGTCTCTTGTGGTATATAGGATGGAAACCCAGACGTAAATTCCGTAGCCGAATCCGAATGGACGGTAGTGCGGTCTGTACATGGGACACAACTCCACGTACCACTTGAGTAAACGGCACATTCTCTTGTTTTGTGTTGCTTTTATGTATTTATTTTTGTCATTTAATTTAAATTCTGCATGTTGCTTATTTATGCATGACTCAATCGAGCGCATGGGCTTAGTAAGTGGAATGAAAGATCCCCTATGGGGAGGGGTTAAAGCCCTTTACCACGATGTTTTGCCGCGCCGATTGATGTGTGTTCGGTTGGATGCAAGACACGTTCAATCGGACATACTTAGAATAATATGATTGTCTTTATGTTTGTATGCATGATGTGATGTGACGCGCATGGGCTTAGTATGTTGGTCTAAAGGTCCTCTCTTTGAGAGATCAAGAGCCCCAAAAGGCCACCTTTACGGCAGTACTTCGCCGCGCCCCTTATTTTGTTGTTTATGTATTGCGTCTCATTTCATGCATCAGTTATGTTCCCGTTCGAACGCGTTTACAAACGCAACTCGAACGCGCATGTATTTTTGCCTTATCATGCATCAAGTCTCATTTCCGTTCGAACGCGTTATCAAACGCCATACGAACGCGAGCATTCTGTTTCATTTCCGTTCGAACGCGTGTACGAACGCTACTCGAACGTGAGCATTCTGTTTCATTTCCGTTCGAACGCGTTTACGAACGCTACTCGAACGTGAGCATTCTGTTTCATTTCCGTTCGAACGCGTTTACGAACGCTACACACGAACGTGCACACACTGAACTGAGTCTGTCTTATCATATTCATGCATAATTGCCTCTTGGTTGATCTTTCTTGTGTTATATAGCCAACTGTATTATTTGTATTCAAGCATGATTAGGTTGTTAGCATGTTATTTGGTTAATAGGTTCATGAGATAGTACTCAAGCATGATTATGTTGTTCTTAGTTTTCCATAACATAGGATTGAAATATGTTCATGAGATTGCCATGTGACGTTGCATGTTGTGATGAACTTGTTGATGTATGCATATGAATTTAGAAGCATGATATCTTTGGAAATAAATGTTATTTAAGCCTGGTTAAATTATCACATAAATCCTTTTATTACAAGTGACATAAGTAAGGGACCATTCCGAACCCAACGGTTTGAGGTCTTCCCTTGCGAGGGGTGAGTGCGGCCTTAATCTCATTTTCCCGGTTCACACCGGTGGCGACTCCATGTTATTCAGTACTTCCCAACTAGGCCGCGAGCCTAGGAACGGCGTCGCCCAGGTCCTGTGTCCCCACAACTCATTCTTCCGAGAAGTAGAGGAATATCTTTCTTAAGGGTGATTCGGTACTTGAACGGTTAGAGCGCTCAAGTCTTTCTATTACGAATAGAAAGATCAAAATTTGTAATCGTTATGAATAAATCGTTCATTAGAGAATCAATGGTATTTAAGGTAAAAATAATTAGAGGGGTATAACGGACATTATGACCCGGCTCCACTTACGAGATACTCATGAAAGGTTAATCTATATGTAGTGACTATATCGATGGACACCGATTTGGTTCAGCTTAATATATCATATGCGACAACGAGAGTGCAAATTCAGGTTTTAGTGGAATAACTCGGAGTTGATAATTTGGAATTTTTAATTAAGATCTTAATTAATATTTTGAGATTATTGAAGCTCGGAACCGTAGGTCCATTTGGCCCACGTGCTAGCTCGATATGCTATAGCGGATTTAATATAATTGGATAGTCCAATTATATACTCACAAAGGTATAAATATTATTAATATGATTAATAATATTATTTTATCACACTTGAAACTTTATATTAAAAGTTAATATATGATTTTATTAAATATATGATATTTAAACACATGTTATTTATTTATATTAGATATAATTAAATGAAAGGTTAAGTTAGTAATTTCCAAATTGTAGGTTTTGGAAACCCTTGGATTTAATTTGGAAGTTACAAATTGTTAAATGTCATTTAACCTTTTTATTTTGTAACATATTTTCTATTAATATTAATTATACAAATTTTTTAGTTTTCTTACATGTGTGGCCGCTTTTTTCACAAGGAAAATGGGAAGGGTTTTGTGTTTTTTGAAAATTAAAAACCCTAAGTATAAAAGAAAAATATGATTTTTCTTTGGGAGAGAATTCATTCTTGAACCCTAGCCATTTTTCTTCTTCTTCCTCATTCTCTCAAAAGTTGAGAAAAACATAACTAAGAAAAGAAGAAAAATAAAATCAAAACACAAATGTGATTAAATCTCTAAAATGTTTAGGGATTGTTTTAGTGAGTCTTGCCCACACAAGTTTCTGTTGATAACGAGACATAGCTCGGAAGACTTATGGTGTCGAACAAATTCATCTTCATCTCTTTCTTCTTTGTTCACAGCAGTGAGGCATTGTTTTGCTCAATGCCGACCATTTACTTGGTGAAACGGAACTCGGTTTGGTTTCGTTTTAATCCAGTTTTTTTGGGGAATATTTTTGGTGTCTTGGGGCTGTGTTGGGGCTGTTTTCAACTAAAAAATCAGAACCAAAACACAGCCGTTGTCCGTGCATTTTATTGGCTATTTCTTTAGTGCATTGGGCGCGAATTGAGTCCAAAACAGTTCAGTTTTTGTCTGGCTATTCGGGGCTGTTCCGGGGCTGGAATTTTATCTAAAACTGAAGCAAAATTTCAGTGGTGGTGGCAGTAGCATTCATCCAGTTCAAGGGAAGGGCAGAAATTTTTTTAAAGTCTGATCCATGGGCCTTAACCGTTTCCGCTGCGCAAGGAAAACATTTCCTACAGATAACGCTTAGTTTGCTTTGAGAGAGATGGAGTCGTGAAAGGAAGAAATGTTGAGCAATGGCCTTTTTTATAGACGTCTCGGGGCAGTTTTGACCATCTGATCGAAGTAAGAGGCTCAGATAAGTGCCACGTGTAGCAAGAGCCTGATCTCATTGGTTACATTTCAAACAACGGAGGGAAGAAAAACCGTTGAGTTCCTTCGAAATGATGCGGTTACATCATTTTGGCGCGCAAGCCATGATAGCGTGACAAGTGACAGCATGAGAGGGAAAACAGAAAAAACCATATGGTGATTTGACGTGTATTTAAAGAGGTAATTGTTAGGGTTGGTGCTCGGAGTGCCAATCCTGATCGTATTTATATCCGATTCATGAATACGAACAATTCATTTTTCCATAATATTACTTATTTAATGGTAGCACCTCTTGTCTTTTATATACATATTCGATCTAACTATGATTAGATATCTAATTATGATTAGATTGAAACTAAATCTGATTTAGTGGTACGTGTATATTAGACAAAGACTCTAGGATTTACAACGTAGTGCGCAGTTACAACGTAGTTTGTAATTGACATTGAGAAGCGTCACTATAAGTTGTATATCCTTAAATAAAGTTTCTGGTCAAGATTTACTAACACGGGTCGGTTAGTAAAATCCGCTGAGACTATTACATGTCGTATATCGTTACTTGGTCCGATGGTTTATCCCAATGAACCATGAGTATCGGGAGACTTGTATAGACGTGTAGGTGTTTATTTGATAAACACTGAACGACTCATTGAAGATTTCCTAATAGATGGCACACCAACGTCAATAAGAATCTTCTCGAGTTGAGCGAGCATAGTGGTCCTTCGACTTGATATACCACAGTGGATATATGAGTTATCCTCCACACTTTGATGGCAGTCACGTCACTGATCTATTTATATCAGACCTCCGCATGTTCGTTGGGTGTGGACTGATGCTCATGATATCTTGTGAGTATCAGATAGAGTCTGCCAGTCCTGTGTACAGGACATAGGTATCATGTACGTATTTGCGATCTGGTAAATTCATGGCCGTGGTATACTTCGGAAGTGAGTTCCGAATGTTATTTAGAGATCGTAAATTTAAAAGTCGACTATATTATACCTTAGGGATTTGACGTTCTTATTTATATCCCCGGTATAATATTGATAGCCTGTGACAGAGGGATTATACGTATGCAATGACCTCAACTTGCATAGTTTAGCAAGATTATCTGTGGTCGTCATAATTTACGAGTGGGTGAATTATAGACACGAAATTAGATTCTGTGACGGATAAACCTAAACTTAGAGAGTCCCACAATATGAAGTGTACTCGTTGAACACTTGGGCAACACGTTATAAATAATATAGATTATTCATAATACTTCACCGAATTAAATGAGTTAATTCGAGTTGTTTAAATGGTTAAACGAAAATACATGCATTAGGGGCATTTCGGTCAATTAATAATTAATGTGTTTTTGTATTTGATACAAAATTTGATTTGATACATATTAATTAATTGTCAAATAAGATTTTGACACATGCCATTAATACATGTATTTGTTATTTAATGAAATAAAAATACATATATAATAATAATTGTTTTAATTAATTATTTAGGTGTTTAAATGTTAAATATCTAGATAATTAAATTATTTCAATATTACATAAATGTTATGCAATATGTTTGATTATTATTGGTTAAATTTTATTAAGCTTAAAGTTTACAAATTGGATTTGTTAACTTAAAAGCTTATTATTATTTAATTATATTAAAAATGACCAAAATACCATTCTTTTACACCCTAAGTCGGTTTTGGCCTCGTATTTAAAGTTAAAAATTTTATTTTCTCCTTCAATTAGAAGTCATGGCTGAAACTTAACTCCATTAAAGCACCCAAAATTTTTCTTGAAGAGTCAAGGAAGAAAATGAAGAAATCTAATAAAAAATTTAAGGAAATTACAAGATTTATAGGTAATTTTCAATAATCTTAAACTTAGAAAGCTTGTTTCTTGTTCTTGAATATCTAGAATAGTTTTAGGGTTTCTTTCTTTCTTAGATTTTGGGGTTTTTGATTTGGAGGATGGATTTGAAGGCTAGATACATGTGTGAAGTTGGATTGGATGATATTAGTGTAATATTGATTCAATTTTATCATTTGATGACTTGTTGCCATTCTAGAGTGTTATGACCACTCTTGTAAAACCTAGAATTGTTCTTGAGTTCTTCATTTTTGGTGGCTTTGGTTGGTGTTAATGTTGATATGATTAATGTTGAGAAAAATTAGATTTAAAGCATGAAAAATGATATTTTAAGTTACCAAATCAGATCTGGAAATTTTGTAATTTTGGTGATGAAAATTATGTTGTATGAATGTATTGGATTTGTTTTGGGCATTGGAATAATTGCTGGAAATTGTTTCGGAGTTGAAATATGCGAAAACGGTAAAAAATGGTGTTACCGGGTGAGTTTCGGATTTACCGGGTGTCCGCTATCTAAACAGTGAATTGGCCACTGTTTGGGCAGCCCATGAACTGCCCTGGTACTATTGGGGCTGACCTGGGCAGCCCTCATGTGCATTGGGTGGTCGGTTCGGTCAAAAACGCGTTTTATGTCATTTTACGGAAAAACATTTCGTAAAAATTTCACAATGTTTCTTTTGATTTATGTTGTCATTTGATATCGAATAAATATATTTAGGTGAAATATGAATGAATTATTCATATTGTATATTGAATAATTTATTCGTTAATTTTAAAAGTTTTAAAATTATGATTTCACCCGAACCGCGAGCTTCCGCTGCTCCCGCGCCAAAACCCCAACAGTAATGATGAATTGGTAGTTCTCAGGGGGAGGCTTTTAGAGGATCGGGAGAGGCATTTATGGTGGCATGACAGAACGACGCCCTTGTGTGGTATAAGTAATTCGTCGACCATATCACATAAGAGATTGGAGATCGACCAATTTATGGCTAGAGAAGACCGTAGTAGTTTGAAGGCGAGGTGCCGACCCGAGGCCAGTCTGATCTTACCCCACTATTATAGTTCCTGGCACAAACTCATCGACTCGTTGATAACAAGAACTATGAGACAGATGTTGATGGTGATTTTTAAGCACTAGGCTCCCAACAAGGCAAGAAGGGTATATAAGGGATTTCCATTTCCAAGGTTTAAGGGTCCGAGCCCAAGGAACAGAGAAGTCAGGTCCAGCTTATGGGTTGGGGTCGGTTCACATTTGTCAAAAGACCCGAGGAGTAAAGATGTTCAGAGAAGCGAAAGAGTTAATGCCTCGGGACCGACCAGACCTGATAGTCCGGTATATTGCTAACACATCATTTATTAGGTCGCTTGGGAGGATTCAAGATTCTTTCATTGTGATGGTTGGTGGAGCTTCCTCTCTTATTGTTCCTCTTATCCTCCTCCCATCTGATCTCAATGTGGGCCCGAGCCATGACTTGATTCATTGTGTAGCATCGAAATTTAGTGAGCTTTTTGTAGAGTCCACTTTCTGAAAGTAATTCATTTTTGAATGCTTCCACTGAAGTAGGCTGATGGAGATCTGGGATTGTTATCCTCTCTTTATTGAAGTGAGCCACATAGCTTCGTAAGGACTCCCCTCTCCGTTGCTGGATGGCATTGAGGTCATTGGTGGTCTTTTCAAGCTTGCAAGAACTTGCAAAATGCTCCACAAATTTGTCTGCTAGCTGTTGGTAAGACTCGATGGATCTGTATGGGAGATTAATGAACCAGGTGAGGGCAGGACCAGCCAATGTTTCTCCAAATCCTCTGCACATTCCAGCCTCCCATTGGTGATGGGCCAGACCCGTTGACATCATCTTGTATTTGTAATGGACAATATGGTCATCTGGGTCAGTTGATCCATCATACATCTTCATATCTGGAAGACTGAACTTCCTTGGTAGTTCGATGGAAGTAATGGTCTCCAAAAATGAAGTATCAGAAATTATTTCGGCCCGACTTTTCCTTATTGGTAGCCTGACACCGAGAGGCTGGACAAAATTACTTCTTTGAATTCTAACATTTCTTTGTGCATGTTGGAAGCGACTTGTTGCGCTTGGTCGACTGGGGAAATTGGTTCATTTCTTGGATCGTTCTGATGGTGGTCGTCTGGGTGTGGATCATCATTTGGCACATCGTTGAATTCCCTGAAGAGATTGGATGAGATTGTATGATTGTTGGGATTGTCTGGAGTATCACGTTGTTGGGAAGTTGAGGATATTTGCTCCAGTTGCTTCTGGAGGGTTATATTGGAGCTTCGCATGGCTTGACTCTCTTCTTCTAAGGCGTGTAATCGTTCTTGGAGTATGGCCAACTGCGTGGTCATAGAATCCGGTGTCTGCTCACTGTAGAAGCCATAGTTGGCCGTGTTTTAGGAACCGTAGACTGTGAGATCTTTGCCTGCTATGAATCGCCAAGACCCCACGGTGGTCGCCAAATTATGGACGCTGGTTTTCGCTCAAGGTCCACAATCGAGAATTTGTAGTATGTGGGCACTAGCGATCCTGCAAAACAAAGATAGAGTGAGCGAAGAGTACTGCCCACCAGTGTGGTGGGTGCCGTAATGATGTGATCCTAGCAGCATGTATTGATTTCGTTTGTTTAGGCTTATTTATTATTTATTTTCATATATGGAACCCACGTGAATGTCTGTTTTTATTTATTTTTTGAGTTAGTTTATTTTATTTATTTATGGGTTCAAAATAGGCTAGAAATTAGGAATTATGAGCTTTTAGTTGGTAATGGGTAGTTTATGACTATATTAGTCTTTTTAGCTCTCTTAGGGTTTGAGTATGTTACTATTTAAACTCAAAAACAACTCTTAATGAGAAACCCTATTATTTGTGCGTGAATAGTGAATTTCTTTGAGATTAAGAAAATTTTATCATCGTTCAGTGATTGAACAAAGACTTATCAAAGGGTTGGCATCCTTTGTGGCGTCCTATTTGCTGGCAGAATTCATCTGAGGCAATCTCAAAGGGTTTTCAAGGACAGGTTCTTTGGGGGTCTACGGGATCTTGGATCGGGTTTCGTCTTTTCGTATCCGGTTTCGTATCAATTGGTATCAGGAGCTCAGGGTTCCAAGGTCAAGATTTTCTCTATCTTTATCGTTTTATAAAGTTTTAATATTCTTTTTTTTTTCTCCTGTTTTTTTTTTTTGTCTCTTCTCATCTCAATTTTTTTTCTTATTTCCTTGTGTTTTCATGTTTATGAGTGCATCTTGGATTGTTATAATGTTCTTTCATGGTAATAGCATTTAGGATTCAATTCTTGGAGTTTTGGGTCAATTCGAGTCGAAATTGTATGTAATTTTCGGATCAGTTCGGTCAGAATTTTTCAGCCGCGCACTGAATTTAAAACGGCTGTAACTTTGATCTATAAAGAGTTACGAGACCCATAATATATCGATTTATAAGTACTCGAGGAGACGAATTCATTAGTCACTGGACGCATGCATTCCGCTTAAGTTTCGAGTGTCAAAATCCCTTTCAAAGTTACGAATTCTGTCCAGTTTCAGTTCAGTTTGTCTTCTTATTTTACTTTGGTTTATTTTTTTTTTTTTTTAGTCAGTTTCCTTGTGTTTGTTTTCATATTTTCTTGGTGATTCTTTGAGTTTTTCCTCATTATTGGCGTCTTTCGAGTAAGGGTTGATTTATATAAATAATTTGATGGATAAAAGGGTATTTATCTTTCGCACGAGATGCTCTATCAATAATAAAGTGTGTAGCATGATTATTAATAGAGGGAATCACACAAATTTAGCTAGCACTACCCTTGTGGAAAAATTGGGATTACCATTGATACCTCTTGATAGACCTTATAAGTGGATGAGTGATTTCGGAGAGTTCGAGGTTGCTAAGCAGGTTGTGGTAAATTTTGCTATTGGGAAGTATGTTGACAAATAGTTTGTGACGTGGTTCCTATGTATCATACGCATATTTTATTGGGTAAGCCTTGGCATAAATTCAATAAAGTAGTTTATGATATGGATAGGAATATCTACAAATTTAGGTGTGGTGAAAAGATTATCAAGCTTGCTCCTTTAACCCTACAAGAGGTATATGAGGACGAGTTGTACATGCAGAAGAGTGAAGAAGAGTGGGCTAAAAAGAAAAGTGCGATTGCACTTGGAATGTTACTAGGAGAGATTCCAGAGTTGATAGAGGAAAATACATTAGCAAAATATGAAGAAAGCAGGGTACGAGCGTAGCCTTGAGTGATGAAATGAAACATGTTGATGTTCAATAAATAAGAGTAAAGTGGTTGATGGTGTTGATGATAGTGATGATATTGATGTGAGCGATAACATTAGTGATCATGATTTGGTTGTTCATGATTCCAATGAGGTGTTTGATGTTACTGTTAATGGTGAATATCATATGGAGCAATCTGATGTTGGTTGTGAGGACATGAGTTATGATGTGCAAAAATTACATGTGGCCGAGTATGTAGAGTGTGATCAGATCGTGGATGAGAGTGTTGATTGTTTGAGAAATAGACATGAGCATGTTGAGTTTGTTTTAAATGAGATTTCAAATGTGAATCCATATGAGAATCTCTTTGCTGTTGCAAGTGGAGTTAAGAATGAGAGTAGCAATGGAGAGATTGAGAGTGGAAAAATATTGACAAAAAGTCATTCATTCGCTTTATTGACTTTTGCTCACCTTAACCATTTTTTTCCATGTGATTTTCTTTTATTCCAGGATTCTCGTCCCATTGATCTTGTCATTTTTATCTATGACCCGGGTTTGGATTCGAGGTCGAATCCTTTTCAAGAGAGGGAGAATGATGTGATCCAGAATGCAGCGGTGTTTGTTGGGCCAAGTTAACTTGAAGTTGTGGATGATTGCATGGCTTGGTCAATTGGTGTATTTGGGCCATTTTGTGGATTTGGAAGATTCCTTGGTTCTGGAGTTTGGTCCATGTATGAGACTTTATATGAAGGCCTTATTATGTTTATGTCAAGAATAGAATGGGTCTTGGACATGCATGAGCTGCCTTGATTGATTTTGGGCTTAATTTCCGAATGGTGCATTAGCATTGGCGGGATTTGCGCAGTCTTCGTATTTTGAACGTAACTTTCTCGTCCGATGTCCGATTTTTCTGATTCAAGTTGCATTGGAAAGGGAACTCGTATCTCTACAACTTTGTAACTTACATAAAAGTCCAGTTCAGACTTCTTCTTGGTCAAAACGAGGACTCAAGCTGTCCCTACAGTTTTTATATTTTATATTTTTTAAGGCTATGTGTTGTTTAAGTGCTGGGCTGAACTTTAATTATATTACAAAGCCCATGCACGAAATTTTAAAGTATTTTATGTGTTATTGGGTTTATTTTACTAGGTTTTATTTTATTGGTGTAGAATTATGGTTAGCCACCTATTTAAAGGGGCATTATTCATTGTAATTGGAATTAACTAAGAATATATCTTTTTACAAAACAAATTGACTTGTGTCATCTTGAGGGAGTGGATTCTTCCTTAGTTTTACGGAACAAAAGCTTATCAACGTGTGGCAAGCGTTGTGGCGCTGTATCGCTGTTCATGATTCTCCAAAGAAATAAAGAAAGGTTTTTAAGGGCAATGTTCCTTAAGGGTTGGACTTGATCTTGGAAGGATTTTGTTCTTACAAACTCAAGATTCGCGGTTCTTGGGGCTTAGAACACGTGGAGAGGTTTGCTTGGCTTTGTTTCAGGCAGGTTTCTATCATTTGGTATCATCACAATTAGGCAAACCTCGCAATATATAAGGCTTAGGATGGTTTCGTAATGACAACCTCAATTTCTCCACGAGGCTGGTACTAACTAAATTAGCCCACTGTTCCCCATCAATAATCACACTGCACACCTCATCTTTCACAAATACTCTGGTACGAGAGATATTATCTCTTGGTTGCCCCATAATATCAACCAATGCACTTGGCATCTTGACAAAACAAACTCAAGAAGGAAGAAAAGACAAAAAAAAAAAATGACAAAGACAAAGACAAGACAAAAATAAGACTAAAAAAACCACATGAGACTCGAAACAAAACACAAAAAAATCAGATTCAAATTCAGTGACAAATTCAACCAAAAATTTCTTTTCGATTAAGGAACACTAAGGCAATCCCTAACACAACTTAACACACAAGATAATTGATCAAACTTTACTGACCAGATCTGATTTTTTTTTTTTAACAACAGCAACAGCTTATTAACAAGTTCTCATGTTAAAAAGGTCAAAAAGCAAACAAACCCTACTGCCTACTGATCTGCACTAGCCAATGAAGGAAATTTTTTTTTTTACTGACAAACGTAATTCCAGAAAATATTTTTTTTTTGGTTCACAGCCTCACAGGCATGAACTTACTTAACTTTTTTTTTTTTGGCTTATTGATACGCAATTGCAGGCAAACTTACAGCATGCAATTTTGCAGGCAACTTACAGCATGCAATTTTGCAGGCAAACTTACAGCATGTAATTTTGCAGGTAAACGACACACAACAACAAAAACAAGATTGGCGAGGCCGAGAGAAACAAATGAAGAAACGGAAAAAAAAAATTAAAGATAAAAGTCAGACCTGAAATCTGGCTCTGATTACCAATTGATACGAAACCGGATACGAAAAGACGAAACCCGATCCAAGATCCCGTAGACCCCCAAAGAACCTGTCCTTGAAAACCCTTGGAGATTGCCTCAGATGAATTCTGCCAGCAAATAGGACGCCACAAAGGATGCCAACCCTTTGATAAGTCTTTGTTCAATCACTGAACGATGATAAAATTTTCTTAATCTCAAAGAAATTCACTATTCACGCACAAATAATAGGGTTTCTCATTAAGAGTTGTTTTTGAGTTTAAATAGTAACATACTCAAACCCTAAGAGAGCTCTAAAAGACTAATATAGTCATAAACTACCCATTACCAACTAAAGCCCATAATTCCTAATTTCTAGCCTATTTTGAACCCATAAATAAATAAAATAAACTGACTCAAAAAATAAATAAAAACAGACATTCACGTTGGTTCCATATATGAAAATAAATAATAAATAAGCCTAAACAAACGAAATCAATCCATGCTGCTAGGATCACATCACGTAAGCACTCCGACGCTCAAGTCAGTAGTGAAGACGAGCGGTAAATAAGGAAGAGCAAGGTCTGAGGTTACCTTGACCTCCGTTGATTGCCGTGAGGTTGGTGGGCCAGTGTTTAGAGAGTAAGAGGCTCTGAGAGCTCAAGTTTGAGAGCTAATACTTGAATGCCCTGTATGTTAAGTTATGTTATCATTTATAGGTTGAAAGAAGTCACTTTATAGCTGTAACAGGAGCTGTACTTGTGATGGTGGGACCCACAACGTGCTGACATCTCTGGCAACGGGGCCCACAACGTGCTCAAGACTTCATCTTTCGGCGATGAAGAATATTGTGTTTAGGAAAAATAGATACAATAGCAAATGTGATATTTTCCGGTAGGGACCAGTTCAAAGGACCAAAAGGCTACCTGCAAGCTTTAATTGAGCATTATCTATCCAAATCCTACCCATTACGGGTGAGTTTTTACGGATTTACGGATTTGTGGGCGAAATTGTCATCCCCAACTAAGATTCTGTTTTATCTGGCCTGACTTTTTGGTTTCTGATTATTCTTTTTGTAATTTTGATTTCAGGTTGTGCTGGACAAGCTGAACAAATTCCCTTTTATTTGTCCCGCCCAAGCACAAGAGATTAGAATAATTAAGTAATTAACGGGCTACGACTCCATTGCGCACAGAATATTTTTCCCGCCAATGAGCTGTCACGGACATTTCATCAAACACCATCAACGCCTTCTTCTCCTACTCACTATTTGCTCGAGAGCTCCTTCCTTCCGCAACATAAAATCTCTCCATGCGCTCACCATTACTGCAGGCCCAAATCCTAACCAACCCATATTTCTTTACAACAATGTTATTCGTCTATATGCGTCTCTTGGGCAACTTTCAACTGCCCGAAAACTGTTCGACAAAATGCCTGAGAGAAACGTGGTTTCTTTTAATAGCATGATTAGTGCTTATAGTAAATGTGGATGTGTAGAGGAAGCTTTGAGAATGTTTCTTGATATGAGAAACTGTGGCTTTAAACCTACCCAGTTCACTTTTAGTGGGATATTGTCGTGTGATTTATTAAATCCTGTTCAGGGGGTTCAGTTGCAGGCTTTAGTTTTGAAGGATGGATTATTTTCTGCTGATACTTTTGTAGGGACTACCTTGTTAAGTTTGTATGGGCGGCATGGTTGCTTGCATGAGGCGATTTGTGTATTTGAGGATATGCCAAGGAAGAGTCTAGTGACGTGGAATTCAATCTTATCAATTCTTGGGAAACATGGGTTCGTTGAAGATTGTATGTATTTGTTTCGTGAGCTTGTGAGGATGGAGGTCCCTTTGACTGAATGCTCTGTTGTGGGTGTAACTCATGGATTATCAAGTGAACAGGATTTGGAATTTGGAGAACAGATACATGGTTTAGTGATCAAGAATGGATTTGATTATGAAGTTTTGGTTGTGAATTCTTTAGTAAATATGTATGTGCACTGTGCGGGCTTATGCACTGCGGAAAAAATGTTCAAGGATATGCCTACTAGGGATGTTGTATCGTGGACTACAATTATTGGTGCATTGGTAAAGAGTGAAAATTTTGGTAAAGCGTTTGAACTCTTTTTAAGAATGTCCAAGGATGGAGTGTTTCCCGACCAGAACACTTTTGTCTACGTACTTAATTCGTGTGCTGGTCTGCAGAACTCGATTTTGGGAAAATCAATACATGCTAAAGTAATCAAGAATGCCTTAGAATGTGATGTTTTTGTGGGCAGTTCATTGGTTGATTTCTATGCTAAATGTGATAATTTGGAAGATGCTCATCTCTGTTTCAATGAAATATCTGATAAAAATGTGGTTTCTTGGAATGCTTTGATTTTGGGTTATGCAAATAAAAGCTCACCCACTTCTGTATTTTCACTAATAGATATGCTTCAATCTGGTTACCAACCTAATGAGTTCACGTTTTCTCATGTTCTTAGATCAACATTATCCTTTGAGCTATTGCAGCTTCATTGTCTGATTATAAGGATGGGATATGAGAATAATCAGTATGTGCTAAGCTCCCTTATAACCTCATATGCCAAAAATGGTCTCATAGCCAATGCTCTGGCTTTTGTTACAGCTTTCAACGTACAAAGTTCCGTTGTCCCCTCTAACATCATTGCTGGAATTTACAACAGATTTGGCCAGTATAATAAAACAGTAAAATTGCTTTCTCAGCTTGAAGAACCTGACACCATATCTTTGAATATTGTGATTGCAGCTTGTGCTCACAATGGTGATTACAAAGAAGTTTTTGAACTTTTTAAATACATGCTTGCAGCACAAATCCATCCAGACAACTATACATATGTCAGCCTTTTGAGCATGTGCTCCAAGCTTTGCAACCTTGCTTTGGGCAGTTCTCTTCATGGTCTCATCACAAAGACAGAAACAATTTATTGCGACACATTTGTGTGCAATATGTTAATAGACATGTATGGAAAATGTGGAAGCATTGGAAGTTCTATGGAAATATTTGACAGAGTGACAGATAGAAACGTCATTACATGGACTGCTCTCATTTCAGCTCTTGGACTCAATGGTTTTTCTCAGAGGGCTTTAGAAAGGTTCAGAGAGATGGAATTTCTGGGATTTAAGCCTGATAGTGTTGCTTTTATTGCAGTGCTTACAGCTTGCAGACATGGTGGGCTAGTGAGAGAAGGAATGGATTTGTTTGAGAGAATGAATAGTAGCTATGGGGTTGAACCAGAAATGGATCATTACCATTGCATGGTGGATTTACTGGTCAGATACGGACATCTCAAGGAAGCAGAAAAAATTATTACTACAATGCCTTTCCCACCAAATGCTCTTATATGGCGTACTTTTCTTGAAGGTTGCCAGAGGCGTAGAATTGCAGAATATCAAGCATAGGGACGCTCAACTCAACTAAGTGTTAATTTCAAACGAGCACCATAGCTCCATACTGCTTCTCTTGGTAGCACAGATTCCTTGTTCCTACCAGTTATGCTAGGGTTAAGTTGTTCCACTACATAAATTTGCCAAGGTGAGTTTTAAGATTCTGTTTGGTAGAGGTCTGTTTAAGAGTTCCATGAAAATAGGCCTTACAGAGTGAGGGAATATTTGGATACCTTCAATCAGCAAATGAAAACATTGATCCATTACTTCCATCCTTGAAGATATTATTTTTTCCGTTTCACCTAGGCAAAAGCCAACCTGTTTATCATGTTGACCGAAGACTAACCCCTTGTAGCTGCAGGCTCAACGGCTCACTTTCTTAATCCTTCACTTGCCATCAATCAAACTCTATCCTCCAGTTGTTTTAGGACATAATTTTGGATGAGGTAGCTAGCTTAGAAACTGTCTTTGAAATCAGTTTGTTCATATAGTTATAAAGATTATGTTTTCATATTGACAATTGTGGTTTGTGTTAGACCTGTTCATGTCCTAATATAATATATATTTTTCATTACTATCACAACCCAAAATTGGTCAATGACATTTAGGTAAATAACATAAAACAAAACTGATTCAAAAACAAGTCAAATGGTAAAATGTTCTGGAGACTTTTAAAACATAAATAAAAATAAGATCATATATAATTTATTAAAAACATTCTCATAGTTTAATGTGAATATTTGTCGTGAATAAATAATCAAAATTCAAAACAACGGTTTGATTATGCAATGCAGCACCCAAATAAATTCGTAGTCTGATAATTTTAAATATAAGTCAAATAACTCCGAATACGTACCACGATGAATTAACGAAGAGAATCCACTCTTCGTGATCCAAAGTCCAGGATGAATCAACCACGTGATCATCTGGTCAAATTACTATCAATGTTGAGCTTTCTCATTCCAGGAAGTGCTGGACTGGCGGTTTCTTGTCCTTGGATGTTTTCTTTTGGTGTCCTTCTTCAATTGCACCTACCTAGTGCTTGGATATTTTTTAATGATCAGTACATAAGTAATGGAAATATCTTCTGTGATAGGTGTTGGATCCTTGGTGCACTTTTGCAAGTATGTCATTTCTTTTTAGCCTTAATTGTTCAGTGCATGCCCTAATAAATTTTTGCTTGGGCAGTGCATTGGTGATACATCCAGCTTATAATTTCAAGAAGACATCTTCTGGGGAACATAGTGTGCATTTTTGTTATTTTTGCTTGTTTGTCTAGGGTTTCTTTAACATTTTGTCTTTTTGTCTCTTTTTTTTTTTCCCTTTTTGCTGCAGGGTTGAGGTCTGCAAGTGCGTGAGAAGCTTGCTTCAGTAGCATTAGACAGGTAATTCCATCAAAACTCTGCAGACTTAGGTCTTAAATATTGTTCCATTGTTTATCCTGGATGAAAAATATTAGGACATGATATCAGTTTACAGAAGATTTGCTACTTTCTAGCTTAGAATCTAAGCTAGAAAGTAGCAAAATCTACTTGAGGCGATAGCCTCGACGCGTCGTGGCTGCGAGGCGGTGCCTCAGATGGAGTTTTCAAACTATGTCTTAGATGAGTTGCATTTTCTTCAGTTTTTGAACCTTTGACTGTCAGTTTCTTGCACTTTGGGCCCTTCTGTTGCTGGAACAATTGTTTTTCGTTTTGTCCATTGGTTTGTGGCAATATGCTTTATGGAATGTTGCTTTTCCTTCATTCTGTCAGTTGGTACTATTTGAGGCTCTTCGTTTAGTGAATAATAAGACTGCAAAGCTCATCCATCAGAATACTTCTTGATCTGTTTTCTCTCATATTGCTACAGAAGATTAATGGTGGGCTCAGCTGGACCAGTAGAGCAATTTGTGTATATTTAATAGTTTTTACTAGCAATCATCCTGGAACAATAAGTGTCATATATCCTCGATGGTTATACTTTTTTTGAATAAAGAAAGAGCTTCTTTCCGTTCCACAAAAAAAAAAAAAAATGGAAAGGCGAGCGGGTTACCTTTAGGACTTGCTTATTCTATTATGTTTTTGTGCTGGCTTTGTTAATTCTCTGCATGATTATTTTTCCTTGTTGCCTAATACAGGTACAAGTTAATTAAGGAAGTAGGTGATGGAACATTTGGGAATGTCTGGCGAGTTAGTCCCCAAGGGGCGCGGCTTGGTAGTGTAGGGTTCAGGATCTGACCTTCAGGTTCTGGGTTCGAATCCAGGGAGTGCGTATCTTGTAAGAGTCTGGGACAGACGGGGGTTTTATTTACTCCTCTTAAGTCCGGAAGGGATAGTTTGACAGCAGAATTTCCAACGATTTCAAAAAAAAAGTGTCTGACATAGCTATTAATAAGCAGCCTGGTGAAGTTGTAAGTATGCTTGGAGCTTCCATTACATGTTAATTAGAGAAATATCAATATCTTGCTCTTAAATTGTTAGGGTTTATTAGTTTACAGTTTTAAATCAAGTTATAATTTTGACAGGTTGCAATTAAGAAAATGGAGAAATATTATTCATGGGAGGAGTGTGTAAATTTGAGAGAAGTTAAGGTATAAAGATTTCTGTTAGAATAAATTGCTTAATATCTTCCATTAAGGTAAATCAATATACCTTTTGCACATCATGTTCTTTGAATGACACCAATATAAGTTTGTTAGTCATTTTGATTTGGCTTTGGCTGTTTCTAGTGGTAAATGAATGCCAAGTTGAATTTTGTCATAGTTATGCTAAATCACTTCTTTTATCTCGTATCATTTATATCTTTATGTAGTTTAATCTCTTAATATTTGTTTGGTATGACTTCTAGTAAAGATAAAAAAATAAAAAAATAAATAAATTCGAGAAGCTCTTTTCAAAAAATTTGGTGATGTTTGGTTGTGTTTTAAGTAGAATTTTTGAGGATTAAAAAATTATTTTGTCTCTATTGACAAAAACTCAAAATTTGAGCTTTTGGGAATAGAGCTTGAAAAGTTTTTTTAAAGATTTAAATTGTCTATAATACTCCTATTTAATTTAACAATATTATTTCATTTTTTTCATAACATAATTTTTAAAAAAATTGTCTAATAAAGAAATTTTATAATATTTAATAAAAGTTTTCACTCACAACTAACTAAGCACCTAATTTTTTTTTTTTTTTATCGAAAACTCTATTTCTAAAAACTCTATTGGTAAAATCTCTATTTGTAGAAGCTCAATTTAAAAAGCTATATTAAACGGACGTTTCCATTTTTGTTTTTGATTACTACTTAAAACCTATTTTAAAAGGTGAATATTGTCATAGTTATGCTCAATCACTTCTTTTATCTCGTATCATTTATATCTTTCTGTAGTTTAATCTCTTAATATTTGTTTGGTATGACTTCTAGTAGAAGTAAAAAAGTTTTTTTTTTTTTTTTTTTTTTTTTAAATTCCAAAAGTTCTTTTCAAAAAATTTTGGTGATGTTTGGTTGTATTTTAAATAGAGTTTTTGAGGATTAAAAAATTATATTGTCTCTATTAGTAAAAGCTCAAAATTTGGGTTTTTGGAATAGAGCTTGAAATTTTTTTTCAAATATTTAAATTATATATAATATTCTTATTTAATTTAACAATATTATTTCATTTTTTTCATAACATAATTTTTTAAAAAAATTGTCTAATAAATTAATTTTATAATATTTAATAAAAATTTTTACTCACAACTAAGCACCTAAATATCTATTTATAGAAGCTTTATTTAAAAAGCTATACTAAATAAACCGTTATGGTGTTGATGTGCAAATTAATCTATTTTAAAAGGTCTCTTAATGATCGTTACTTACAAGTTCATTATAATATTTTTATTTCCCAAATAACGTAGGAAGTCACAATTTAACTTATGAAATAATTTCGCCTCGATTATCAAAAATAAAATCTTAAGAGGGCCAAGGCTTCAAAGTATTTTTGAAGAAATATAGTTATCTTGCAGTATTCATGTATTATGAGACAATGATAAGACGAAATGCCAATAACAGCTCTGATCACTTTTAATTCTCTTTTATCACATTTTTTTTTTTGAAAACGTTCGAAATTTCACCGTCAAATTACCGGATCCGAACTTAAACAGAGCAGTTAAAATCCCGATTGTCTCAAATTCTTATAAGAAATGCACATTTTGGACTCGAATTCGGGATCTGACCATTAAATCATAAATTCTTTACCATCTAACCACACCGCCATTGTTTGCTAACTAATCCCATTACAACTATTTCAGTGAACATCCAATATTAAAATTGGACTAGTGCACAACTTTCTAATTTGAGTTATTATCTCATTTATTTTAGCAATTAACTCTTAAATTTAAAATTTAAGCTAACCAGCAGTTATCACTCACCACAATATATTGGAGGTATTTGAACTTGACAATACACAAATGAAACATTGTGAAAGTTGTCAAAACATAGCTCCAACAACAATCCAATGATGCTGAAAGCATTATTTTTAAAATCGGATGGGAACCGTCAATTGAACCGGTTGAATTAAGAATCAGTCGTGACCCAGGTTCGAATGAATCCTAAAATCCGATGTTTAAAAAATCGATGAAATTGGTAAATCGGCTTAACCAGTTTTTAACCCCTAAAAAAATAAAAAAATAAATATTTTTATAATTTTTAATTAATTAAAATTATTTATACTGATTATGTCAGTTCAACGATCAAATCAGTGACATATTAAACCTTTTAGACCACTAGTTCAATCACATATCTGATTTTATAAACAAAAGCCTTCAACAAGAACAAGACTCATTCCATTATGAAAACAATTTTAAGACTCATCAACCTACAAGAAAATGTATAACATAAATTATTGGGAAACAAAATTTTCTTTGATACCCTGCACAAAGAGTTTTAATGTTAAGTTTAAGAAAGATGCAATCCATATAATCACAAAACAAGAGGCTTGTAGTAAAACACACCGGCTCCTAAAACTGCTGTACCAAAAAACCCACCCCAGCAACCCAGATCAAAACTGAGCATGGAAAATACTAAGCCCACGGACCCGATATGATTTTGAACATACAGGCGTCAATTTGTACATAATTCTTGTATATGTGTCTTCAAAAGCCACCAACCTGTTGTCTTGGAGCACCCCCGTATCTGCCTGGAGAAATGCCAACGCCGCTGCTTCCATAAGCTGGAGGAGCTGCATTGATCCCAGGACAATCTCTTGCCCAATGTCCAGTCTTGTGGCATTTATAGCATTCACTAGAAGCAGCAATGCCGGCTCCAGAGGATACACTATTGGCATAACCTCCTCCACTAGATTGTCCCGGTCCACTCATGATGCTGGGACAATTAATGGAGCTATGACCAACAGCCCCGCAACTGCTACAATACTGCCGTGCAGTAGAAGTTCCAGCAGCAGGAAGCCTTGAACCATTATATTGATTTCCATATTGACTCATTTGATTCGCAAGTAACCCAGATTCCGTACCAGCATTGCTATTATTCCCCACATAGGTTGCAACAGCTGGTGCAGTTTGTCTGTTTCCGATATTCCCTGTTCCAGTGTATGTCATTTCCGGCTTGGGAATTATATTTTCTGCCTTCGAGGTATAAGAAGTTGAATCCCCAGATTTAAGCTTATCCATCAAATCCAAAATAAATCTAGTTTCAGACGAATGATTATACCTTTCCGCCTTGACCACTGTTGACTTTACACGTTGTTCATCACTGAACGTTTCCTCCTTTACTTTCAACTTTAACAGAAATTTGGCAAAGGTAGCATTACGAATTATTTCTGCAAATTTCTCATCATTTTGATCAACATATTTCAACGAGTACAAATCTTTTGCGGATATACCCATGATTTCCTCACCACACTCTTGAAATGCTGTTACCCATGTTAAACCGGTATGATCTTGTATCTGGAACTGGATTATGTACCTATAGTCGCATTCAACTACAGATTGATCACACCTCTCACAATGCCACCTCCCATCACCATTATTCATAACTTTTTTGTTGCATGGTCTATCCCCAATCATGGTGGGACAAGCTGTATAGCAAAAATTGTCACACTTTATGTAAACAATGGTTGCACTGACCGTTATCCAATCTGGCTTTTCCTTAGTCCCCAGGCCCTCATCTTTGATTTGAGATACAGTCTTTCTGATATCCGTCCTTCCCACACTCAATGAGTCCCTGGAAATAGAGATCGATTGGGTGTTCTTCCCTTCCTTCTCAAACCATTCCTTTAGCCTGTGAGCCTCGGGAAAATCGGGTTCTATAAATAGCTGAGTTGTAGAGATAGTCCCCACAGCCTTCCCATTAAAATCACTGATCCTACCTGCTTTGACAGCAAGGATCGGAAAGACTTCAGAATCACACATATGTTGCAGTCTTTGCCCATCATCATTGCAGAAATTTCCCCATAAGGTAAATTCAACACTCCGGCCAGACATGTCTCTCAAATGAAGGTTTCTCTTCTGAGTTTCAGTACCATTTTTCCTCATTAACGAAGCAGCCGGACTGATATATGATACCACACCAATTATATCAACAATACTGTTATTCTCCATGCCTTCAACATCACTGATGGGACGGAAATGAAATTGCTGCTTTGGAATTGAAGCATCGTCCTCAGAGCATAACTGTACCATTGATGTTGTATCTAGAAAAATTTCAAGATCATTATGAAGGTGGTTAAAGTTCTTTTGAGCAGGTTTTAAAGTTCCCCTGGAAATTAAATAAATTTTACCAGCTTCAACTTGCTGGTAGAATTGGTCAGCCACCGCATTAAAGCAGGTTACCCTGATTTCTCCCCCATCAGAGTCAAGAAGATCAAAATGGAATACTTTCCCATCGCCCCGTTGGTTGTTATAGTGCCTAAGCTCACCCTTGGCTGTCACCCTCACCTTGATTGTCCACCTACCCTGGTAGGGATTCAGAGCAGCAATTGGAATTATCCTGGAAGGAACTTCATTCTTAGCCACCGGACCTCTATTAGCATACATCGAAGATGACTGCATATAAGCTGGTTGAGGTGTATGACCATAATTGCTTGCATAAGGCCGAGGAACTTCCGGTCTCGGATAGGAAAAATTCCTGTTCTGATCAGTAAAGGACCTCGAGCCAGCACCAACCTCGGGTCTCGGAGGACGGTTCGTTGCAACATGACTTGGTGCATCAGAGTTTCCGGGCAATTGATTCATTCTAGTGTTATTGTGATGAAGAGAAGCCCCACCAGTCACATTTGAATTATCAGGATTCCCAATAACCGACCCTGTTTGTTCATTAGAAGAGGGTCTCTGAGCAGGAACAGGTTTTCCAATTAGATCACATTTATCAATTATCACCTCCAAATCCATAACAATAACAATCCTGCCCCCCCACAAGTGAACAAAACAAAAACGACCCAAATGTATTATTACTTTTAACACACATAAAGCTATCATCACAACACAAATAAAGAATTTAATGAAAAATTTAAAATTTTCTTACATGCGATTTTGGATGACGTTACAGGTGAACTTTGTTAATCTAACGACAGAACCAATCTGCAAAAGACCAGAAGTGACTAACTCATTTCTCTGAGTGGCCAGCATCCCTTGCTGAGTCAGCGACCCATCTGATAACACCATTCTGAACCTCTGCTGCTGCTGCTGCTGTTGTTGCTGCTGATGCTTAGAAACAACGAGCTTTAAGTCCGTAACTTGAAGAACCGGCATCAAGTGATTGTCCGTCGCCACATCCCCATTGCAAATTAACGATATTGCTCCTTCCGTCAGATTCATCGTCAGTCCCGTGCTGTAATTGAGATTTTTATTGTTCAAAAGATGGGAATTTGATGGGATTCAAGAGTTAATTGGAGAAGAATGGAAAGTTGGAAGCTTTTCGAAAGGTAAAAAAAAACAAAACCCTAGGAGAGAGAAATTGAAGCGCCAGTGCCAGTTTTTTAATTTTTGAGAGGGAAATTGGAAAGGCTGGTGCTGGTCTCGGGTTTTGGAATTTTGGGCCTCTGGCCTTCCAATAAACTAATGTGGGCCGAAACGACAATGGCTCCGTCGTATCAACTTTATTTAATAAATTTTTGGAGTATAGTGTTTATGTGTGTGTGTGTGTGTGTATGTATATATATATATATAAACATTATATATATAAAATAAGAAGTGTTGTAATGAGAGTAGGAAAAATGACAACTTGTCGCGATTTATGTCAATTTTTGTTGGAAATTGTTTTGAAGATAATTATTGGATTAAAGGATAAAAATATAAATATAAATAATAATAAAAATAAAAATAAATGTTTTCCATTGATTTTTTAACATAAAAGACCATATGGATTATTATGAAAAATTAAGAATCTAAATCGCTTTCTCCCTAATCTTTGATATTGAGTAAAAAAAAAAAAATTTGACAAAGCTCAATTCTTTATTATTAACCAAATACTTAAAATTATGTTTTGACCAACAAAAATAATGCAAACGAGATTATTGGCAGAAGATTAAGTGTAAATTTTGTCATAAAATTTTTCTTGTGGGGTGGAATTTCTAGACTAAAGCAAAATGTAGCTGGTGAAAGGGGCAATGTAGCTCCATGTGGAGGAAGTGTCTGAAGAGGTTAAAGGTCAAATTCAACAACATTTAGGTTTTAAAGATTTTTTTTTTTTTTTTTTTTTTTTTTGTTGAAACCGTTGAAAATCTCACCATCAAACTATCTTTTATGGGCTTAAGCGGAGCATGTAAAACTCTCGATTGTCCCAGACTCTTACAAGAAACGCACTCATTGGATTCGAACCCTAGACCTTAAAGTGAGATCTTGAGTCCTACACCACCAAGCTGTGACAGGTTTTAAAGTTTTGTAAAAACTGAAAATGCAGAAATGTTTTAAAAGGAAGAAGAACTCCTTTGTGCCTTACTTTGAAGGTATGGAAGAAGTAGGGGATGATGATAATGCAGCAAGAATTCAGAAGCCTGCTTTGGTCCAAGGCACTAAGTATCAGGAGAAGGGGTAAAGAGATTATGGAAGGAACTTCCAGTCAAACAAAGAGATATGTATGATGCTGGCTTGCCATTCACGGCATCAAATTCTTATTCTTTTCAACAGATGGCTAATGCTATTGCTGCAGTGGGTCCTGGTTCAAAATTGGTCACCCAACTTTATTTTCGGGTGTACTAATCTCATCTTGGTACTAAGTATGCACTATGGGTGCAACTTTGTCTTTGAGGAGTACGTTATTGAACAGAGCTGTTCAGGATGCAGAGGCATACTGTGAGGAACTGAAAAAAATTTGGGAGGTGACTGGGTGCTCTGCTCAGTCCTAGTTAAAGGACCAACTCTGGGAAAAGCATCATTGCAGGCTGTAGCATTTGACAATAGGGAACCTGACTTGGTGCCATATTTGAATGATATTGATCAGTGGCAGGCAGGAGGACTTTCACAGCCCTCTTCAGGCAGCTGCTTATTTTCTCAACCCATCTGTATTTTATAATCCTAGTTTCTCCTCTAATAAAGTCATCCAAAAGGGTTTACAGTTTACTTGATTGCATCGAATTTTTAGATCCTAATGAGTCTGCCCAAGTTACTATCACAAGCCATATAAACTTCTATGAGGAAGCTGTGGGAGATTTTGGTCGACCTGTAGCTTTACGCGGTCGTGAATCATTGGCCCTTGGTTAGCATCCATTTCTTTATGCGAGCAGGAAAACAGAAGCTTTTAAAGCCAGGAGTACACGAGGAACACTTGATCCTATATGCTTGCCTGTTTGCACTAATGATTCCACTCTTCATATGTTTAATAAGAGTTTAGTTTAGTGTATCAATATCTGGTTTTAGGTCTTATCTTATATCAGCTTTTGATTTACTTACTATTCTATGTTACTGGTATTGATTTAATACTTTTGCTACTTTTTTAGTCCTGTGACCTTTTTTATTTCGTAAACGGGGTGTCAGGACCGGCTTACGCGCATCTCGACTAATCCTCGGGACCCGTGCTCCGTGTCCTCAGAAGTTTCTCAGCACAGATCAGGATAAGTCGTTGGTTTTTTGTGACATTTTCTACCAGGAAATACTCAAATACCAGAGATGTGACTGGTTTGATCTAGGCAGGGAGCCTGAGTGAGTTGGGGAATGGCCAGAGAGAAAGAGAAGGGCTGTATGCTATAACTTGCAGCTTCAAAGAAAGTTCGAAAAGTAAATTAAAGTTTCATTAACAAGATGGTGGAGAAGAAAAAGTTGTTGAAAAATTATTGCTGACGAAGAGAGGACAGGACGACATCTTGGAGAGAGCTGTCTCTCTGCATGGCAGCTCTGAACTCATCGAAGGTGACTTTTCCATCACTGTTGGCATCCATTAGATCAAATATCTCATCTAGCTTCCCAGGTTCTGTTATGTCAATTGGGAGGCAGTCATCTGGTAGTGCCTGCTCAACATTATTTGTGTCATATGTTAAAGACGACCATAAGACATAACTCAGTAAGTGACATGACTTTATGAAAGGAGAGGGAAGTAGATTTACTCTAAGCATGGATGCTACTTCTTCCTTTGTGATGCATCCAGATCGATCTGTGTCATACATCTGTGGTCAAACAGTAAAAGAAAAGAAAGAACAATTAGCTTTGTTCGAGCACTGGGAAAAAAAAGAGCAGTTGCTTGCGGTGCAAGTTGCAACTAGTTCAATGCATACCTTTTGGATTGGTAGTCAAGACATCAATATCATACATCAGAAAATAATTCGACAGAGTATAATATACTGCCAACTGGGAGAGCTTTTTAATTCCAAAATTATTTGGGATTGTATTTGTTTGTATGTGGGGTCTATCGTGACACGAATTTGTCCCTGATGTGGCGCCATGTTTTTGGCCATCTAGAATGCCTTCCCTATTGGTGCGACTCGAACCTTGGTATTGGAAACCATGTAGGCATTTCAATGGGACAAATTCGCGCCACGGTGAGCCCAACGTACCCAAAAGTGAACATTCCACATTTTTCTAGTTCAAAAAGAAAATATTTTAAGAGATTGTACCTGGAAACACAGACGGAGAGCATCATCTCCTTGGGAATTCCGGAGGCTAGAAAATCCACAGAGAATCTCTCTCATGTCAACTGTTCCATCACGATTGTTGTCGAACAGGTCGAAGATCCGAGGTGCTAGAGGTATTAGAGATGACATATTCATTGCTTTCAGCACCTCCTCGAATTCGGATATCGTGGCATTGTCACCATTTGCACATCTGCACTTTGCCAAATAGCTTTCCTATCAGAATCTCAATAAAAAATGGTTTATGGAGTGACAGAACTTCATGTGCTTGATTATGAAAAGTCAGACAAGTTAGTTTTGTATACTAACATTTTCTTGAAATGTATTCTGAGATTCTGAATTTCCTCCTCTGTAAGATCATGGGAACCTAATAAAGTTTTCAGCTTCTTTGTTCTTCTCAAGAAAATTGTGCTGCTCAACACACTAGCTATTGCTGCAGCCCGAAGCTTGCGACGAGCATTGAAACTCTGCAGTCTTGAAACGATTTCTGCATCCATTTCTTCCTCCTTGGCCGAATCACCAATCACCCATTGATGGTTCAAGAGCTGTTTCAGGAAATACATACAATTGAATTGAAGTTATCGAAGCCTTTGCTTGGGAAAGAAGAAACGTAAATGTCATACGATAAGGTATATACTAGTTGTCTCCAAGGGGCGTGGCTTGACGGTGTAGGGTTCAGGATCTCACCTT
The DNA here is from genome assembly GCA_019454045.1 of Zanthoxylum bungeanum. Taxonomy (NCBI): domain Eukaryota; kingdom Viridiplantae; phylum Streptophyta; class Magnoliopsida; order Sapindales; family Rutaceae; genus Zanthoxylum; species Zanthoxylum bungeanum. The sequence continues at coordinate 297,748 of SKCR01039365.1, forward strand.
GAGGTCCTGGGTTTAAATCCAAGGAATGCGTTTTTTTGTAAGAACCTGGGAACACTGAGAATTTTACCTGCTCCGCTTAAGCCCGGAAGGGATGATTTAGCGGTGGGTTTTTCAACGATTTAAAAAAAAAAAAAAGTATGTACTAGTTGGTTCAATAAGTAAGAGCCTGGGACAGCCGAGAGTTTTACCTGCTACGCTTAAACCCGTAAAGGGTAGTAAGTATGTACTAGTTGGTTCAATAAGTAAAGTCACTTGGAGTGGTACAAAATGTCTTAGGATTAGATTCTGCTTAAGAAAAAAGTGCTTTTGTGTGATTCAAGAGATCAAGAGAAGTGAGCATAGAAATAGCAAACCTCTTGAGCATTAGGTCTTCTGTTAGGATCAACTGTGAGAAGGCTTGAAATCAATTGCTTTGCTGATGATGAAATGTTTTTCCATGTCTTTTCATAGAAGCTGAAGTCTCCCTGCACACAAAAGCACTTTTGTTTTTCTACTTGAAAGAAACAAGTCCAGCACTGAACAATGAGTAAAGGGAAAGCAAAAAAAAAAACATACAGCCATTATCATTTGCTGCTTTTGGCGATTTGACTGAGCAATGAAAGGAGGATACCTGAAAATTGCCCAGATCCAGGAAAAGTGAAAATTGATAAGAATCCAACATGCATTTGTTACAACCACCATTAATCACTTAATGATTTTGGAATAACCACCATTAACCACTCAGTGGAAATTATGGCAACTACTCCACTAATTGTATTGGGTTAGAAGACAAACCATTGCCTATAAATTAAGATCTCGTATCTCAAAATATTGAACTTCATGTTAAGAGAGCTTAGAGAGTGAAGTGTGAGGTTTTTGTAACAAAATTTGTAATCTTTGTAAAATCTATTTTAAGTAGTAATAGAAAAATAATTTTTCCTCATTTTGAGTCATTTACAAAAGTGCTTTTGACATACCCAGATAGTAAGATATACAGGATTACTCCCAAAGACCACATATCACTCTTAGAAGTGATTCTGTCCTGAAGAAGTGCTTCTGGTGAGACATAATCTATTGAACCAAACAAACCAACAACTGGATCAGTGTATCCTTCGACAGAACTTAATCCGAAATCCATTATCTTCAACGGAGAATCCTCCCTTTCATTCAAGAACAAGCAATTCTCTGGCTTCAAATCCCTGTGAACAATATTAGCCAGATGCAGAGCCCCTAGTCCTTCTGCTATCTGCCTGATCACAGCCGCGGCGCCCACCTCAGAATACCTTTCTTGTGCCACAATCCGATCAAATAACTCTCCCCCGGAGCAAAGTTCCAGGATGAGATGAACCCCGTTTTGGTCCTCGTGAACATCATAAAGATCAATAACATTCGGATGTGGAGAAACGTTTTCAACAATTTTTCTCATAACTAAGATTTCATTTGTCAGTAAGGCATCAGATACTGAAACCTGCTTTCTTGTTGGTAAGAATCCGATTGAAGTTAAGCTTTTCTGGCTGCTGCTGCTGCTGCCGCCGCCGCCGCGGCTGCCTGGAAAACCATATGGAGTTGTTGAGGCAACTCTTCTAAGTGTTTTGATAGCTACATGACTCTCTTTACTGCTTGTTTTTTTGATACCTCTTCTCACAACTGAGAATCCCCCTCTTCCTAAAATGTTTGTGACTTCATATTCATCCGTAAGTTTCTTTGTTTCCTGTCCCATGGAAAGAAAGGAAAAAGAAAATTTTCCTGGAAAATGGAATCTTGGAGAAAAGATGAGAAAGGAAAAAGAATGAGAAAGTGGGCAGTTGAATTGAATGGTAATGTAAACAAGTTGAAGCCTGGAGTGCCATGAAAAGGACTGCTAACAGCTTCTTATTTGTTTATAGGATTAAAATAAGAGAGAAACTCAAATGGGAGGAGGGAATATAATTTGGTAAGTAAAAGCTGAGGAAGAAGAGACAAGGACAGAGTCAACTAATCTTTGTATTTTGTTGATGTTTTATATAATAATGATAAAAACACAATCAAAATTTAAATTGTCTTCTTTTTCTTGTTCTGAACAGTAACCTACCCAACACAAGAAGATGATTATGATGAAAAAGAAGATGTAGGAGATAGATCCGGCACCCGAACCGAATCGGAACCGTGGCCGGGTCTAGTAAGAGACATCCTCTAATTTATTTCCCCATTTTTTCTTTTGATTGAAGCAAGGTATAAATCTCTTGTTTATATATTGTTACAAAGAAAAATAGAATTCTAAATATTCTTATTATATCTATAGAAATTAGTTTCCGTTTGGCTGGTCGATAGAACCATGTCCAAAGATTGATATAATCATGTCCGAAGTTTGTAAGAAAAAAGTTCATAGATTAATAGAACTAGACCTGAATACTAATAATTATACGAGTTTTTTATTCACTTACGTCACCGTGAGAAATCGAACTCAATACATACTTTATGAAGTGAGGATGTTTTGATGAAATTAACTAGTGCTTGTTGATAGGTAGGAAACATCTTCATTCACAATTTCCCTCACTTTCACTCATTCGAATCAACAATATTGTAAATAAAAATGAACGGTAAAGAATATTATATTAGCGGCAATGTATATTGTGTTTATTATTTTTATTATTTCGTTTTTATTAAAAAAAATTGTGGATTATAATATTTAGGTATGTGTAGATCAATTTAGAATATTTTAAGTAATATTTGAGTTATACTTATTTTGACGCGTAGAATAATATATACTTATTGCAACTCTTTTAATGCATTTTTGCATTAAAAATAACAAATTTGTATTTTACAAATATATGAGTTACTTAAACTCCATTCACATGATGTATAATCAAATCTGTTAGGAATAATGCACTTGCCATTGAGCTAGTAGCTCAATAGCGAACCCATACTCTCCTACGTGTGAGAGTTTTAGGAGAATATGAGTTCGAGTCTTTGCAGGCGCAGAGATTTAAATCTCTCTATTTGAGAGTAAATTTTTCTTCATATTTAAGTAAGAGTAGATAGATATCACGTCTCTAGATAGACGTATGATTTTAGGTGTGCTATAAATCTCTCTAGATTCTTTTAACATGGAATTTAAAAAATATAATGAAATATTTGGGGATTGTAAAAGAGTATAACCATTGTATATGGATGCTAATTGACTCAAATAGTAAAATCTTTTTCTGTCTTATAAAGGAATTTGAGGTTCCAACCTTGGTCGCATGGTGGGTATAGGGTTTTATTATCATTAAGCAATGAAAGATCATACCCGGTACATAAGACTAGAGCCGACTTTGAGGAATAGGCAGCATAAGTCGCCACCTAAAGCACTCATTTCTTGATAAAATTTTAAGACCCCAATTTAATTATATAATTTATTTTTTCTTGTTATCTTTCTTTTGTTAAAAAAAAAATCTCATGTCATGAAATTTTCTTAGGATATCCAAATCATTTCAAATGTGGAAAAATTTTATAGTCCCAAATCTTTTTGGATATTTAATAACTTTGACATAATTTAGAATCTCGTTTTCATGAACTCGTCTACGATCATCCAAACCTCAGAATTAGAATTAGCCTTTTACAAGACAATCATTATAAATAGTGTGGAAAAAATCATGATATAACCGTTGCATAGCTTTTTTTTCTTTGCTAATTATTCATATTAACTAAATTTGCATCTTACACATAAAATTAAGTTATTAATAAAATAATTCTTATGTGGAAGAAAAATAGAGAAAAAAATGCTTGTAATTGTATTTGTAGGAATAGATAGGCCCGGCCGCGGTTCCGGAATCGTCGGTTCCGGAACCGAACCGTAAAATTACGGTTCCGATTCCGAACCACATTAATAAAAAAATAATTAAATTAAATATAAATTAAATTTAAAATATTACTATAGAAATATCAACATAATCAGGTTCTTCATGGTTAAATTCCGTACTTCATTAATTCATTAATTTTTTTGCGGAACCGGAACCAAACCGGATATTTTCGGTTCCGATTCAAGAACCGGAGGTTCCAATTCCGGGTCCGGTTCCGAAACCGCGGCCGCGCCTAGTAATAGGCACATAAATCAACCCTAATCCAATCAGTTGTAACAATAAAATATCAGAATCCCATTTCCACATAATTAACAAACATTAATTATAAATATAAACTGAACACTTTATTAATCTTAGTCTTAAATTTAGAAATTTGTTCTATAAAAGAAGAGATCTTTAACTTATAAAACTGCTTACATTATCAACACCACACATTTTTTTTTTTTTTTACATTTTTCAGGATACTTGGATACAAACAACAATGGAATAAGGTAATAAATAACACACAGTGTGAAGTCTCCCTAGTTCACAATTAACATGTGAAAATACAACCACCAGAAAGATTTAAATTATGGAAGCAAAAGGAGAAGATGAAAAGGCAATACCTCCACCGCATAGTAGCAAACTACCAAACTCTATTCTGTTTCTAAAGAAGACTCGATCGAATAACAAGTTTTGTTGTGAGGCCCGCAGATTATACTCATCCAGATCATGATGGTTGGTTCTTACGTTCTGTGTATCGGTCTCAATATTTACTTTCTCCATGCCCTTCTCAAAATTTCTCACATACTTCATTATGTCTTGTTGAAATTCACTCTGCCTGCAACTGAAAGAAAATTTCCGTCCCAGAATTTTGTCGCTGCTCATTAGATTTTCCTGAGCTTGAGGCCGCTCCTTACTACTGCTACTTGCAGTTAGATGCACAGCATCTTGGCCATGTGTAAACCAATTTTCCTGTAAGTATGACATCACCCAATATAAGGAAATGGAGATCCTTTTTCAAGTTTTCTACCTTCATTCTATGCAAAAGACTTGATTCCTTAAGTTGTTGGAGTGTGTCAATTTCATAATCTAAACAAACAAATTAGGAGAAAAGTTTTCATAAACTTGAGACCGAAAAAAATTTACAGTTCAAGCATTCAGTCTTACTTCGATACTATTGATACAGTGGTAGTTATTCAAGCATACATGTAGGTGTCACTTCATAAACTAGGAAACAGGATAAACTGTGTTTTTTTTGTCTTACAACTAACCTAAATTCAATTCTTCCTGCATTAATCTAACAAAGATTGGTCTTGTAAGAAAGTAATCTTATAATCACAAGATAAGGTTGCCTTTAGACAAAAACGTATACAGTTAGACTGACATAAGGTCTGTTTGGTATTGAGGTGCGGTGGAAAAAAATTTGTAGCTGTGTAATAAAAGTTGCTAGTGTGTGGTAATTTATGACCTTTAAATAATAAATTTGACAAAAATAGCAAGGGTACTATATATTTTTGTCATCAAACAAGTGTGGGATAAAATCAACTTAGCTTCCAAACCAAAACGGCAAATGTTTACCAAACACTTTAGAGCTACAGCTGGCCAACAACAAACCAAATGCGGCCAAAATTTATTTAGGATGCTTCAAGAGGTCTTGGAATTAAGTGTAGGGTTTGGTTAACATACGAAGGGCGATATTAGGAGCACCAAATAAAAAATTAAAAATATTGATGAAAAAATTGAAGGTCAGGTTGTACCTAGAAGAACTACTGGTCCAAAAAAATAAATATGTCATTCTAAAACTCGTAAGAGCTGCAAAGAGATACACCAAACCTAGTAAAGGAACTTGCCTAAGTGCACTCTAGATAATTTGCTTCCAAGGACAGGAAGGCAAATTGGCAGCGGATCTTTTTAGAGCCCATGAGACCCTTTGAAGTAATGGTCAGGGGTGTGTCTCATTTGCATTCGTGCACAGGAAATAAGGGAAGGACACGAGTAGTATTTAGGTAGTACCACTTGGAATTCAAACGCAGATTAAATAAATATTTGAAAACTACACATTTTGCTAATATATTAGAATAAAAAATCCTTTTGGAAAACAAATGAATTAGACTAACTAAACTAAAAAACAAAAACCATCAGTGAGAAGATGAACCTGTTTATTGCTGAGGCAACTGTTGGGGCTATAGGTAGCTGACATGATCGAAGTTGCATGGGGTAAAGCTGCACTATCATTAGCAAGTGTAGCAGCTCCAACCACATCAAGTGGCGGATCTTCTGGTGAGGAGAAGTCAGAGCTATCAAATGTTGATAAGGATACACACTCATCAAAATAAGCCATGGCTTCGTCAGTTAGGCATTTTGACATCTTTCTTCTTTCAATGCTAGACTGTCATCACATTCAGTAAAACCCATTGTGAGAAGAAACAGATAGAATATTGAATCAAAGCACCAACGAAGATTCTATTTCAGTAACAACTCCTTTCCATGTCAAGCAATTTGCTTGCCCCACTCCATTTGCTTTGTACGTGTATGCAAACTAGATATTACACACTAATATAGGGTTCAATAACAACTTTATGAGAAATATAATCATTTTACTGTCACAAATCTTTAGGGTAGATTGATTTTCTATGACCTTTGAAGTCAAAATGAAACACAGGAGGAGCCAAATTGGATGAAAAAAAGGGGGGAAATATTGTGTTATGTGATTACACACAAATGGATAGCTGATCCAAAAGATGCACAGGCAAATATTTCCCTCCATATATGATGAAGTTTGTGAACTATGACGTGTGTGAAGGACGACAGACATGCTTAATAAATTTTTATATATAGCTTAAGTAAAATGCATATGTTGGAATTAGTTTGGTGTTGGAATTAGTTATGTAGTGTGTAGTTGGTAGTTGTGGTGTTTTGTATTTAATATGGTAGTTAATATGGTACTTGTGTATTTAATATGGTAGTTGTATAATGCCTATATAAAGGCCTCTCATTGTAAGTTCTAAATTAAGCAAATGTTTATAGACATTTTCTTCACAAATTCTCACATGGTATCAGTAGGTTGATCTTAGGGTCCTCTTTTCTTTTTCCGGTGATACCACCGCCACTGCCATCACCGACGTTACTGTTCCGGTGTGCGTCCGACGACACCTCCAGCATCCTCCATCTCCTTGTCAGCCGCTGGTCTCACTTCCGTCGTCGGTTCCTTCTTTGGCGTGTCTATCTCACTTTTTTCCTCAACATACCCTCGGAACCCTAATTTTACCCACCACCACTTCCGCACTTTTTTTTCAAAAACAACCACCACCACTACTCTCAGAGGTCACCGATCTACCTTCGCCGAGCGCCGATCTACTCAGTTTTTTCCGCGATATTATTTATGGATCGCCCGTCAGAAGACGACACTCACCCCCGAGCTCCGATTTTGCCTAAATCAGGTTCCTTCGTCCCAACTCTTTCTGGTTCTCCTGTTATTACAACTGATAAGTTACTTGGTCTATAAATTATGTTTCTTGGTCGGCTTCAGTTGAATTATGGTTTATGGGGCAAGGGTGTGAAGATCATTTAACCTCCAGTGAGGATTCTATACCTGAGGCCGAGCGCCGATCTTGGAGGAAGCTTGATGCTCAATTATGTAATCTCTTATGGCAGTCTATTGATTCTAAACTTCTTGTCATGTTTCGGCCCTATAAGACTTGCCACAAGTTATGGAGTAAGGCTACCGCTTTGTATACTAATGATATACAGAGATTTTATAATGTTGTGTCCAATATGTTTCACTTAAATCAGCGTGATCTGGATATGTCTGAGTATATTGGTCGGATTGAATCATTGCGAGAGGAGTTCAATTCTATCTTGCCAATTACCACTACAATTGCTGAACAGGAACGCCAGCGAGAACAGTTCTTTATGGTGTTAACTTTGATTGGGCTCCGATCTGAGCTTCAGCCCGTTCGTGATCAGATTTTGGCCAGTACTACTATCCCCTCTCTGGAAAATATTTTTGCTCGACTTCTCCGAGTCTCCTCCACTTCCGTCATTGACTCTGAGTCCCACTCCGCAGAGCCTTCTATCTTTGCAGCACAGGGCAGTTCCACGGGCAATCGTGGATCCCATATTCATCGAGGAGTGCGTCCCAAATGTAGTTACTGTCAAAAGGTTGGTCACACCCGAGAGCGTTGCTATCAGCTTCATGGCAAACCCTCTCGTCCCTCTACTGCCAAGGTTGCTCAAGTTGACAGCACTGCCTCTCCTATTTCTTCCGAGCACCCATCTCAACAGGTTACCTTATCTGGCCCGGATTATGCTGCTTTCCTTCAGTATCAGGTCTCTCAGCAACCATCCTCTGCTTCTGTTGCCCACACTGGTAATTTTGTGGCCTTCCTCACTCAATCCTCTCCTCTCGGCCCCTGGGTTATTGATTCTGGAGCCTCCGATCATATTTCTGGTAATCCACACTTTTCTCATATTTACCGGTTCAGATTCTCTCCCTATGGTTACCCTTGCTAATGGCTCTAAAACCGTTGCTAAGGGTATCGGGCGAGCTTCTCATGTTCCTTCCTTACCATTGACTTCTGTACTTTATGTACCTGATTGTCCTTTTAATCTTATTTCCGTTAGTAAACTTACTCATGATCTTAACTGCTCTGTCACTTTTCTTAATAATTCTGTTGTCGTGCAGGACCAGAGTACGGGACGGATGATTGGTACAGGACGTGAGTCACAATGCCTCTATCACCTTTCAAAGTCACTACCTTCTGTTGCTTGCACTTCTTCTAATTCTGCCCAAGTCATTCATTGTCGGTTGGGTCACCCCAGTCTGTCCAAGCTCCAGAAGCTAGCTCCGCATCTTTCTGCTTTATCTTCCTTTAATTGTGAGTCGTGTCAACTTGGTTAACAAACTCGTACTAAGTTTCCCAAGCGTATCAATAATCGGGCTGCGTCCCTATTTGACTTAGTTCATTCTGATGTTTAGGGTCCCTGTCGTGTCAACTCTGTTTTGGGATTTCGCTATTTTGTTACATTTATTGATGACCATTCTCGAAACACTTGGCTCTTTTTACTTAAAGATCGTTCTGAGTTATTTTCGACCTTTAAAGCCTTTTGTGCTGAGATTCAAACTCAATTCGGTGTTCCAATACGCATATTACGCAGTGATAATGCTCGTGAATATTTTTCTACCCCGTTCAAAAACTTCATGTCCTCCCTCGGTATTCTTCATGAGTCCTCTTGTGCTCACACACCCCAACAAAATGGTGTCGCTGAACGTAAAAACAGACATCTCATTGACACGGCCCGTACCCTTCTACTCCACAATCATCTGCCCTTTCGTTTCTGGGGGGATGCTGTTCTCACAGCTTGCTATTTAATTAATCGTATGCCTTCCTCTGTTTTACAAAATCAACTTCCCCACTCCATTCTATTTCCCACTCAACCTCTCCATCATTTACCCCTTCGCATATTCGGTTGTGTTTGCTTTGTCCATAACCTGACACTAGGCCGGGATAAATTGGGTGCTAAGTCCATCAAATGTATCTTCTTGGGTTACTCTCGACTTCAAAAAGGGTATCGTTGTTATTCTCCCATTATTGACCGTTACATCATTTCTGCTGACGTTACCTTCTTTGAGTCATCCTCATTTTTCTCTCCAGATACACCGCCCATTACACTCCATCCAGAGGTTCTTCCCGTTCCATTCTATAGTCCTCCATCAGAGGTTGTCCCATTACCTCGTCCTCTTCAGGTCTACCAACGTCGTCCTCGCCCCCCACCTCTCCAGGCTGACTCACACCCTGCTCCAGCTCCTACCCCTACTGTGGATCTGCCTGCCCTACATGGTCCCATTGCCACTAGCAAAGGTATTCGTTTCACTCGCAATCCTCATCCTATATACACATTTATGAGTTATCATCGTTTATCTGCTCCATATTATGCTTTTGTTTCCACCTTGTTTTCTGTTTCTATTCCTAAAAAGCTCAGTGAGGCATTATCCCACCCCGGGTGGAAGCAGGCAATGATTGATGAAATGGACGCCCTACACTCTAGTGGCACATGGGATTTGGTTCCATTACCGTCCGGCAAATCTGTAGTTGGCTGTCGGTGGGTTTATACAGTGAAGGTTGGTCCTGATGGGAACATTGATCGTCTTAAGGCTCGTCTGGTTGCCAAGGGCTATACACAGATATTTGGTCTGGACTATGGTGACACTTTTTCTCCTGTGGCCAAAATTGCCTCTGTCCGATTATTTCTCTCCATTGCGGCTATGCGTCATTGGCCCCTTTATCAGTTATACATCAAGAATGCCTTTCTCCATGGTGATCTTCAGGAGGAAGTATATATGGAGCAACCACCTGGTTTTGTTGCTCAGGGGGAGTATGGTTTGGTATGTCGGCTTCGCCGTTCTCTTTATGGTTTAAAACAGTCTCCTCGTGCTTGGTTTGGGAGGTTCAGTGCTGTAATTACAGATTTTGGTATGACTCGTAGTCTAGGAAGCCCGGAAACCTTATTTCCCATTCGTTTCAAGTTTCTGAAACGTATGGGACACTGAAACTTGTAGGAAACGTTATGAAACGTTTCTGAAACGTTTCTGAATAATTAAAAATAAATAATAATAATAAAATATTATGGAAACTTTTTGGAAACGTTTTTGAAACGTTTCATAACGTTTCCTTATCGGTGATTTTCCTAACCGTAAATGGTGTTGGTGGGGTTCAAAGCGAGCTGGTTCTTGGCAGCATCGCCGACGAAACGAGCCTTATCGGTGATTTTCCTTGATCGTTCAAAGCGAGCTGGTTCTTGGCGTCGTTCTGTTTTCAATTTGTATAGAAAGAAGAAAAAAGCAACTCGTTCTGTTTTCAATTTGTCAAGAAAGAAGAAAAAAAAGCAAGCAGTGTAAAAAAAAAGAAGAAAAAAAAAAGTAAAATAGTTTTGATTAGATTTCAATTGAAAACAGCTGTTCACCAATTATTATTTTTTTACTTTTCTTGACTTTGTACTCGGAAAATTTCTATTGATTATATTATACAAATTTTCTATTCACGAATTAAATTGCTTTGGATTATAATATACAAAATTTCTATTCACGACTTATTTGCAATAGGATCATACTTCAATATATTATTTTTGCTATTGCATTACTATGTTTTAATAAAGTATATAATTGTTGTTCACGTACATATTTTTATTCTAAATTCTAAATTATTATATTATTCATATATATAATATATTTTTTTTCATTTAACGTTTCCCCAAACGTTTCGTGTCCTAACATTTTAAAAAAAAGACGTTTCCCGTTTTCGTTTCGTGTCGTGTCGCGTTTCCCGTTTCCGTTTCCATGCAACCTAGCTCGTAGTGAAGCTGATCACTCTGTTTTCTACCGCCATTCCAATGGCAAATGTATCTACTTAGTAGTTTATGTGGATGATATCGTCATCACTGAAAGTGATCAAGAGGGTATTCGGGAGCTAAAAACACACCTATTTAATCATTTTCAGACTAAGGATTTGGGACGACTCAAGTACTTTCTTGGCATAGAGGTGGCACAATCTAACTCTGGGGTAGCTATTTCCCAGAGGAAGTATGCATTGGATATTCTTCAGGAGACTGGTATGTTAGATTGCAGACCAGTGGACACACCTATGGATCCCAATATTAAACTCCTACCAAAAGAGGGGGAGCCGTTGGAGAATCCCGAGGAGTATAGGAAGCTAATCGGAGAACCACTGGATGATCCTGGACAGTACAGGAGATTAGTTGGGAAGCTAAACTACCTTACCATCACACGACCGGATATTTCTTTTGCTGTAAGTGTGGTTAGTCAGTTTCTACAAACCCCTTGCCAAAGTCATTGGGATGCTGTTATACGCATTCTTAGATATGTTAAAAGAGCACCAGGCCAATGTCTACTATATGAAGACAAGGGACATACTCAGGTTATTGGTTATTCTGATGCAGATTGGGCGGGTTCTCCGTCCGATAGACGCTCTACTACAGGTTATTGTGTTTTGATTGGAGGTAATCTCATATCCTGGAAGAGTAAGAAGCAAGTTGTTGTTGCCAGGTCTAGTGCAGAGGCAGAATATAGAGCTATGGCCTTAGCAACATGTGAGCTGATATGGTTGAAACAGTTACTGCAAGAATTAAAGTTTGGAGGAGCACAAATGAAACTAATCTGTGACAACCAGGCAGCATTACATATCGCCTCCAATCCTGTGTTTCACGAGAGGACCAAACATATAGAAGTGGATTGTCACTTTATCAGAGAGAAAATTTTGTCAGGATATATTGCTACTAGCTTTGTCAACTCAGACGGTCAATTAGCAGATGTCCTTACTAAGTCTCTTCGCGGTCCTCGTATTGATTTCATCTGTAACAAGCTTGGTGCATATAACATGTATGCTCCAGCTTGAGGGGGAGTGTTGGAATTAGTTAGGTGTTGGAATTAGTTATGTAATATGTAGTTGGTAGTTGTGGTGTTTTGTATTTAATATGGTAGTTAATATGGTAGTTGTGTATTTAATATGGTAGTTGTATAATGCCTATATAAAGGCCTCTCATTGTAAGTTCTAAATTAAGCAAATGTTTATAGACATTTTCTTCACAATTCTCACAGCATAGAATAATTTGGTTGAGATACCGAAAAGCCTACTTTTCTTCCAGGACGGGATTTTGGCACATTGGAGGTCTTTGGAACTGGAAGTACTTCCTTCAAGATCCTACTCAGCTCTAGCTCGCGGTGTTCCTCAACCTCAAGATCTTCTCGAAGTTTTCTAGCCCGTTCCTGGGACTGCATATCAAAAATAGTATTCTCTAAAAGACTAAAACAATCTTATTAAATGAGAGAAAAGGAAAAAGATAAACAGACAGACATAGTATGTTTGCAATAATCAACATTAAAACAGATTTTATGAAAGCAATAAACGAACTCAGTTTTTTTGTGGGATGACAATGACAAATTCAAGGGACTGTTGGAGATTGGTGGTACCGGTGAAGGCCAGCCAGGTTAAAGTTTTGACCACAAAGCCCACAATTACATTATCAATGTACAACTGAGTTAAATCTTAGCATGCTAACACAAACTAGTTTCAAAAAAAAATCCATAGCTGTATAACAAGCTTACCTGCTCAAGCTTTTTAGCATATTCTCTTCTGATGTCCAAAATTAATTCAACTGCGCCTGGACTCACCAAGTCTGGAGGGATATCGGTTACACTAGCAGTGGCAATAGCAGATGTATTAGCCCTTCGCATAGCCTGAACTCATGGGAAACCAACAAGAAGTTATGGACAATGTTACACCCCAATGCACCATAAGTAACAAACTGAACCAAGTGGATGCAGCAGGAGGAGCAAGAAAATGTAAATAACACCAGCCATGCTCTCTTCTCGATAACCAACCAAAAATAGAAGGGAGAGAAAAAGATTAAAGACGGATTATAAAAGAGAAAAGGATCCAGAGCATCAACATTATTGGACATTTAATTAATATATATATTGGGCAAAATTACATTAAAAAAAACTAATAATAATACTTAACAATAGAAGCAACTATTGCATTATGATAGTGCCCCAGTCCCCAATTCATGTTCCCTGGAGAAACCCAAAAATCAATCATCAACCTAACCCATCCTCAACTGATGGCAATTGGTCCCTTTCAGAAAGTATGAGGTCTGACTCCGGGTAGAAAAAATTTAAAATAAAAACAAAAATTCCTAGCTTAAGTTACAAGACAGAGAACAAGATAATATTGTATAAACTTCTGACACAAATTCTCCAAAACTTAACATGTGACCTATAACTCTAATAAATGAAACAACAGAAAGGAAGTCATTCAAAGATTGATAACCAGGAATTCTTATGCACTTACACTTTCCAGGTCATTTTGGATGTCAGAGATGGCACGTCTGACTTCAGACCGAACGGTTTCATAAATACCACTTGTAGAAGCATCACCTCCCAAATTATCCCCTCGAAATGACTGCAAAAGGAAATGAAATAAAAATTAGAAACCTTGAAAAGTAGATAGACAGTCACCGTCTTCAAAATAGCATCAAAGAAACGAAGCAATGGACATAAGCTTCCATGATTTCCATATAAATAAAAGTCCTTATAAATCTTGACACCTCACCTTCATCTGTTCACTAACAGCTTTAATTGTTTTCTCCTCAGCTTCTGAGAAAGAATTTGTTGAGTCTTCATCTTCCTTATTTGGAGTTCGCATATAAGGCTAAAATACAAATAAAATATCATTAACCAACTAAATATAGTTCATTTCAACCAGGACTACAAAAAGAGTTTTTTGTTATAATACCAAATTGGGAGTCGAACCATCTGAAAGCTCAAAAGCAAAACGTGGATCTGATGGGGTCCTCAAACATTTCATTTGACCCAACATATCAGAACTACTTCTTACCAATTCACTCTTTTTCCCATTATTTGAAGGAGTATTCAAATTAATCCCACCCCTGTAATTCACCAATAAGCTATCTTCTTGTTCAACTTCACTCTAGCAAAATACAAGAAATACAAATAATAATAATAATAATAATAATAATAATAATAATAATAATAATAAACACAAATAGATACTCACTTCCCTAACAAAAATTATGATAGCAGGACGTCATCATCCCAATAACGACTACAATTTTTCTATACACCTAAATGTACAGTAGTAACACAACATTCTGTAGTGGTAAAGATAAAAGGTAAATGATGTCATTTTCCAACACTTGACAGCATAGGTATTGTCTCCTATTATGGACCATCTTATGAGGATTGCCTCATCATTGTCCAAAAATTATCATTCATATCCAGGACCTATAAATTATCAGACACAGTAGCAATATTCCTAACTTGTAAGATAGAATTGCAGGATTTGTATCATTTTGAACTTGTAACATAAACATTTAGGCAGAGTAGTATCAATCGGAGTATAGGACTATCAAATAAACATCCCTTGTCAATTAACGCATAGCATTCCAACTATGTGAGCGATGTTCGAATCTCATACCTATTATTTTCAACTTAATAGATTTTAACAACTGAACTTACTGGGAACACACCAAGGTTGAAATTGCCATTAGTGAGATAGTGGACTAGTTAATACTTGCTTAAATTTTCACTTTCATTATCATAGTCATTAATAGCAACTGAATGTAAAATCATCATAGGACTGATGACCTAGTATTAATCATTTCGAACACGAATTTGGATTCAATGCTGAGCTGATTAAATAGGAATTTATATGTATTTAAATGGCATGTCAGAAAATTATAAAAACCTGAATACAACTAAACGAAACTGCCAGATAATTTACAGCTGCCAATAAATAAATAAATATATAAACTTCATAATATCACCAAATGGTAGTAACTTGTAGCAATGGGTCAAACCTCGGAATTCCCATATTGCCCTCTTGAGACTGGACGCCGGGAAACCGACCGGTGACGCCGCTCCGTGTCAACCCTGGACAAGCTCCGGCCGATTCCCGGAGTGGGTTTTCCGACAACGGCGTTTCTAGACACCGAACGGCCTCTCCGAGTGTCCTGGGCAGCTGCAGTTGTCGATTTTGTTGGCGAAATTTTATCAGCTGGCGGGGAGTTACTGGTAGAAAACAGAGGATTGTCTCTCTTGATCAAGAAATCGTCATTGGATGAAACATCCAAGTGGGTCCTTGTCCTTGAGAAAGCACTTACGCTTCTTGATCTTCGAGGCGGGGCTTGCTTGGTTTCTTTATCAGATGAAATCGTCGTTTTTGCTGTTGAAGAATTTAGCAAATTTCCTCTTTTAGATGAGGACCTGAATGCTGAAACCGCCATTTTTAAAAGAAACTGGATTTGATTTGAAGTGAGAAACTTGTGTTTAAAATTTTATATGAGAACAGAAGAAGAATAAAATACTGAGGGTAGATTTGGAAGATGAGAGTGAGACAAAAAGAGAAAAACAGAGGATTGATTTTGATTTCTTGATAGCTTTCATGTTAACATTGTTTTCATCTAACATGGGTAACATGGGTCCCTTGCTTAGAGAAAAAAATGTTGGGGTTGGTGCTCAGAGCGCCAATCCGGACCGTATTTATGTCTGATTCATGAATACGAACATCCATTTATTCCATGATATTACTTATTTATGGTTGCACCTCTTGTTCTTATGTACGTATTCGATCTGATTACGATTAGATTGAAACTAAATGTGGTTTAGTGATATGTATATATTAGACAAAGGCCCGATAATATATAATGCAGTACACAATTACAAAGTTAGTTTGTAATTGACATTGGGAAGTGTCACTGCTATATGTATATTATCAAACATAGTTCCTGGTCAAGATTTGCTAACACGGGTCGGTTAGTCAAATCCGTTGAGACCAGTACATGTCGTATATCGAGACTTGGTCCGATGGTTTATCCCAATGAACCATGAGTCTTGGAGACTCGTATAGACGTGTAGGTGTTTATAGTGGATAAACACTGAACGGCTCACCGAAGATTCTTAATGGATGGTACGCCAACGTCAATAAGAATCTTCTCGGGTTGAGTAGCATAGTGGTCCTTCGACTTGAGACACCACTGTGGATGTATGAGACATAATCCACACTTAGATGGCAGTCACGTCACCGGTCTATTTAGATCAGACCTCCGCCTGTTCGTTGGGTGTAGATCGATCCTCAGGATATCCTGTGTGTGTCAAGATAGGATCCGTCAGTTCTGTGTACAGAGCATAGGTAGTCCATATATTATTAGCAGTCTGTTAAATCTGTGGCCACAGTATACATCGGAAGTAAGTTCCGAGTGTTATTTAGAGATTGCTAATAGATACGTCGACGAGATAATACCTATAGAGATTTGACGTTTACATCTATATCTCTGGGATTATTTGGATACCTGTGACGGAGGGATTATACGTATGCAATGACCTCGACCTGTATGATTCAGCTAGTTTATCCGTGATCGTCATAATCTACGGGTGGATAGATTATGGACATGAAATTGGATTTCATGACGGATATACCTGAATCTAGAGAGTCTCAATAATGAAACATACTCGTAGAGCACTAGAGCAACATTTATGAATAATGATGATTATTTATAAATCGTTTAATCGTTAAACGAAAAATACATGCGAACGGGCCGAACCGTTATTTCCTAATTAATGTGTATTTGTATTTAATATATGATATTATTAAATACACATTAATAAATAGTCAAATAAAGGTATTTGACATATATCATCAATATATGTATTTGAGATATTTAAAGTAAATATAATACATATATTTGATATATTTGTATTTAATTAATTATTTAATTATTTAATTGTTAAATGATTAATATAATTAAAATATAAATATATCACCAAATGATAAAGTTAGGAAATGATTATAAATGTAAATGTTTGACTTTACATTAAAGGAAAAGGTTGTCAAATTGATTTTGATTTCTTAAGATATTTGTTCAAAATTGTTTGAAAAATAAAAATATCTTTTTCCTTTATTTCTTTATAAATTTCGGCCATACACTTAAATATAAGAGTTATATTATTCTTAGTTGCATTTGTTGACTTAATTAAATATCTAATAAAGTGTTATTAAGATATTTATGCAAGTTGACTAAATGTAAAGTTAAATGAAATTGAAATGAAATTGGTATATTTGTATACACAATTTCGGCCAGGGCATTCTTTGTCCTAAGTATAAATTGTTTTCATTTCACTTTCATTTGATAACCTAATACATTTCAAAGAAAACTCCATTAATGGAAGAAAAGGAAGCTTGTGAGAAAGAAAGAAGAAATCAAAGAAAGCTTGGATTTTAGTGAGTTTTTCCAACTTGCTATTAGAAAGGAAAATGTTCCTTAGGATCTAGGCTTTAACATATGATGTTCTTAGGTTATTTCTTTCTTTATTCCTTGTGTTTTTGTTGATGGAAGTTTTGATGGAAGTGTTGAGCATGTATAATGAAGGAAGGTTGTGACTATTGTAGTTATAAGCTTTCTTTTAAGGTTTTGGAAACCATGTTGCTAATCTAGAGTTGTTGACCCACTCTTAGATGACCTAGATTTGATCTTGAGTTGTTTCATTGTGTTGAGACTTTGATTGGATGGAAGAAACATGATTAAAGTAATTGATTTAACCAATTTGGTCTAATTTGAAGAAATTGAAAAATTAGGGTTCATGACCAATTCCAAATTTGGGGGTTTTCATATATGTTGTGTATTTGGATGTGTATATGATGCATATAAAGTTTCATGTTCATTGGATTACATCTTGATGTGTTTTGATGCATGAAATGACAAAGTGCACAAATGGCACCCCTTAGGGAGCATTCGGCCAAGGATGTAATATTTGGGGATTTTGTTGCTTTTGGTGTTTTGATGTTTTGAACATGCTAAGTTCATCTTAGAAATGATTTAGAATCATTCAAAATTGATTAGATCAATTTCGGACTAAAATGGACAAAATACCAAAGTAAGGGTAATTTGGTAAATTCACCTAAATATGATTTATTGAATTTTATTTCATAATTTGATTATTGGAATATTAAATAAATATGTTTATTTAATTAATCCGAGAAAAAGTTTTGAAATCGGAAGATACGATCTTCCGCCGCTTCCGCTGCGTTACCGGATTCTGCCCCTAAAAACCCCTACAAAAAGAATTCAAAATTTTATTTATAATTTATACGCTCCTCTCACGGTAACTACAATGATTTACTGTAACTCACTGTAACTATCGTGAGAGTGTAGAAATTTTAAGTAAAAGTTTAAGTATGTATATAACGACTAGAGTGACTAAATGTATGTAATATGTTGTTCACAACTAATTTTATATAAATATTTGGGAATTTAATAAAATCAGTTAAAAATATTTTATCATTTGCTAAAATGACCTATAACTTTGGGTTCGGTAAAAATAGTCACATTATCTGAAGTGGACTTCGGAGAGTGTGACTATTTTTGCAAAACTCAAACATTGTGGTTTATTTTGACAAATGGTAAAGTTTTTTTGCTAATTTTGTTAAATTTCCAAAATATTTTGTGGTTAATTTTGATCATTTTTTTTTTATTAAAGGTCACCCTTAAATTCGTTTATCATTTTTTTCTTTTGAAGAAAAGAGGGACTTTATTGCATAAATTATTATGTTTATTAAATTGTTCATGGGGTGCACTTGAACATAGAAGTTGAGCTTAATTTATTTTTTTGAAAATGTTTATTAAATGTTGAAAATTATTTTTTTTGAAAAAATAATAATAATAATTTTATTATTGATTATGAGAATGTTTTATTTTATTTTTGTTATAATCAATATTATAAATATCATTTTTGGTTGGATATTCGATATCCAAAATATTAAAAATCTGAATTGATCAATATATATTACGAATACCTAAATTTAAAATCAAAACCTTGCATTTATTCATTAAATTTTAGATATCATATAATTTTTTTCGATCGGATGATATTGGAAAAATAAAATAACCGATAAAATTATCATCCCTAACCAAGACGTATTTGACAAAAACGAAATCATAGAGAATTTAATTGATTGACTTTTTACAAACTATAAATTTATTTGTATTTTAAGAAAACAGAAAGGACTTATATGTAAATTACCCTTCAGTTTCAATAATCCAACGGTCGTTTTAGTTACCGGCAACCTCGCATAAATAGCAAATTACGTGTTGAATGGATGTAGTAACGAACACAAAATATTCTTTGCAATTAATTAATCCCCAGTTTCTGTAAAATTAATCGAAAAAAAAAAAAAAAAAAAACAACTTGCAATTGCTCGGGGTTTCCTTTTTGATTTTCTCCCACTTCAAAGTTCAAATCAATGCAATTTGTTTATGTGAAGTGGAAGCAAAAAACGAAAGCGAGGCAATGGAGATTTAAGTTATAGCGCTAATTCACTTTAAACGCGTCGTTTCACGTTGAAATTTCTGCATGCGATGTTCGTGGCTCCGATAACTGACTGCATTGTTAGTATAGGGTTTCTCCTTCTCTTTTTTGTTCCAATTTTGCGGCGATTCGGCTCTCGGTAATTCTTCCTTCAAAAATTTATTATTTTTGTTTTTATACTTGTGAATTAATTTAATTCTACATAAACTAAGGCTTTTCATTAATTTATACGAGATATTTTAATAAAATTTTATATTGAACGGTGATTATGTTGTTAAAGGCGCCACCTGAACGGTGCTGTTTTTTGGCGCTTGGGCTATGTTGTTATGATTTTTTTTTTATATAGATAAAATTTTACATGTTTGACTAATCAAGCGGCTTTTTGACCAATCAAAGACGGCGCTTGGGCGGGTGAACGGCTTGTCCCGCCTCTATGTGGGTCCGCAACTGACCATATGGTTTTGTTAGGTTTTATTTAGGAATGTCTATAAATCATAAGACATTGACTTGTTTAATGCATTTGATTCAATGGAGTGAGTCTTGTTTCACATTGTTAATGGTGCTTTTAGTTTATCTTATACTTTGATAGTTAATAGGTGTTTCCCGCATTGTTAAACTAGATATATATTTATTGAATTTAATGTGTTTGCTAGAATCTTGTATGAGTTTTTGGTTCTTCGATACCATCGCTGATTTATCAGTACCAGGCAAGGTTTTTTTTTTTTATGGAACATCATTTTGTAAATTCTAGATTATACAGAATGATTAAATTTTGCAGCAAATGATATAATTATGATGTTTTTAAAAATAAATTTGTAGAGGTTCCAGATAAAGTGGAAGGAGATGGACGTTTCGGCTCTTTTAACTTCTGCTGGAATCAATATATCAGTTACGATTTTGCTGTTGTCTCTGTATTCAATATTGAGAAAGCAACCAAGCAATTTAAGTGTCTATTTTGGAAAGAGGCTTGCTTCAGTGCAGAATAGACTCAATGATCCTTTCAGCTTGGAGAGATTTGTGCCCTCACCTCGTTGGATGGTCAAGGCTTGGGAAACATCTGAAGATGAAATATTGACTATTGGTGGCATGGATGCAGTGGTTATCATCAGGATCATTGTTTTCAGGTGATTGAACCTTGCCAAAACTTGTCAATGCTGGCTTGTTTAAATTCTTATAGTTTTTCTTCTTCATTAGTAACATGTTTAAAAATCTTTTACTGGCTTTTGTATTTCAATTCTAAATACTTAGTATGTATATTCTGCCTCTAATTTACCTTTACACAAATTTTTTAAGCACTGATGTATTCTGATTCATTTTCCCCATTTAATTACGTTTCCATGCTTGTTGCAGTTTTACTGACCGCTGAGTGAATTTTTTTGGTCCACAGCATTCGAATCTTCGGCATTGCTGCTATTATTTGCATTATTCTAGTGCTTCCAGTGAATTATTATGGGAATGACATTATCCATCCGGAAATTTCTTCAGAATCTCTGGAAGTATTCACAATTGCAAATGTCAAAGAAGGTTCAAAATGGTATGGACAGTATATTTGCATTATTCTAGGAAATCTGTTTCTTTTCATGTTCTTTTTTCTGTAGGAGAGATTAAAAGAAAATCGCGTGCATAAATTTCAGATTAATTTAATAACCTTGCTTTTCTTTCTTTCTTCTCAACGGTGGCATATGTGATGTCAACACAATGTTTTGAGTTTGTTGTAAAATACATCATAAAAGAGAAGTGATTACTCATTGCTCTTTTTTGTGTGTTCATCTTTCCCAGGTTTTGGGCTCATTGTCTTGCTTTACATGTCATAACCTGGTCAGCATGTGTTCTCCTTTACTTCGTAAGTATGTAGAACTTAGACCCATAAAGTTGCATTATTTCATGATGATTTTTCTATCAGTTCTCTTGTTAATATTTTCTCAGTCACTATAAACAATTGCCCTTTGCCGTAGGAGTATAAAAGCATCACTAGAACGAGGCTGGCACGCATTACCGGATCTCCTCCAAATCCAAGTCATTTTACAGTTCTTGTCCGTGCTGTTCCTTGGTCTTCACAACATTCATACAGTGATTCGGTGAAAGATTTCTTTATGAATTACTATGCATCAAGCTATTTATCACACCAAATGGTCTATGAAGAAAGTACTGTTCAGAAACTGATGGTGCGCAATCTGCGTTGAGTGATTTCAGATGATGAAATACTGATAAGAAATTTATTGTTTGTGCCACTTATGGTATCAGAATTTTCTTTCAGTAATTTATCGTTTCTAGATATAATTCTCAAATTAAATGAATTTCATGCACCTTTGCTTGCTTAATCAACTATTATAGTTTTAGCTGTAAAAATAAGTTAGATATTGAACATATGTCATTTACAGCATTTGGTCCTCATATGCTGACTTTTGCATCCTGCATCACCATCTGATCACATTGACAGCTGTAGGATTGGATTGATATGGAGATTAAATAATATGGAATTCAGGAATCAGTGAAAAATCTTGAATGAATTTAAGAATCATTTTAACAGTCTGTTGCTGAAATTTAGAAAAAGTATCATGTTAGACCAAATTTTTTGTAATTATAGATGAATTTGGTGGAAGAGGAATAACTCAAATTGTTCCAGACTTTTAGTTGCCTTCTATAACTTAAAAAAGTGAAGCCAAGAAATCTGTGATATTTTCTATATTTGGCCTCTTACATTGCTTTGCTTGTAGAAGGATGCAGAGAACATGTGCTGGGCTTTTAAGAATGTTTCCACAGAGAACAAGTCGAAACTGAATTTACTGCCATGTCTTTGTGGAAATCCGAAGTCCTTCAAGATCATTTCTGATGAATCAGATAGTGTCAGGACAAACATTGGATTTGATGTTTTGGATTTAGCTGCTGAGAAGGTAAAACATCTTCATCTAAGTTGAGCTAAAAATTGTGTTGTGCTGTCGTCATGGTTGTCTCTCATCTATAGGTGGTTTTATTTGAACATGTGAGCTTGTTGAATATTATTATATGTAGAATAATCATTTTTCCCAAAATATTAAGCACCTAGTTGAAGGCCATATAATACAATTTACCTATTAGTGCACTCCTTTAGCGAATAAGGATTTGTCAAATGGAGCAAGTCACAAACTCATATCCTTATGTGGTGGAATTTAATTGTTAAGATGAGTTTATAAATATTCCAATAAAAAAAATTTGTTCATAAAGGCACAATTACCGTGTTAAAATACTTAAATCCCAAATAATTAAGCTTGTAGGAGATTATATTTATCCTTCATCATTTTCTCTTTTTCAAAGTGCTTTTACCTTGACAAGTCATGAGGATGTGTTAAGGTGCTGCATTTTCAGTCTGTATCAAAACTTAATGCTTGTATTTCCCATTTTCCAAATTGCAACTTTTTGTCACCATTAATTATATAGATATGGCAGCATTTGGGGCTTTAGTATGGATGCATGAATGTGTGAACGTTAGCCTTTTCTTTTCTTTTTATTTTTAACAGATAATATTATGAACTTTCTAGTTTACGCTTCTAAGAATACTCTCATCTGTCTTTAGCATATAGTTTTTTATGTTCTTAGGATTTCACTTGCTATTTGTTAGACCGCCATATAGGCATTGCTCACATTTAATAAGCCCAAAGTTCTCTCCCCATGTCAGAGGTTAAGAGACATTTAACGGATAATTGGTGTAACTATGACATATGTGGTATGAACTATTTGATGTTTATTGAGTGTGCTGGTTTTTGTGAATGGCATGAAAATTTAGGTTATTTTCCCTTCCTTATTATTTCTATGGTCATGCTTCTCAATTTATTGTCTACGTACATACGAGGGAGCTCTCATTTAAATAAAGTGAGGGCCAAGCTAGAAGACAAAAAAATGTGCAGTCCAAGGTAGTTTTTTTTTTTTTTTTTTTTTGTCTTTTAGCGTGTTAAAGCTCGTATATAAAGAGAGGTGTATTTTGGGCAGCCTCATCCAATATATGCTGAGAAACGGGAGATTTGGAATAATTTTGTAACTCCTTGCGAATAGTGTTGAAGCTATAGATTAACCCGAAAGCACCGTGTGGTAGTGCAGTGTTGCTCACCATAACGTGAGCAACGTCTCCCACTAGATTATTACCTTATATATAGAGGGTTAGGTTCTATGGCACCACATTTTTTACTCAATTTCTTGCACTATTTCTTTACTGTCGGATCCACACACATTCAATGGTTGAGATTAAGTATGACATATAATTAATGCAATCCAATCAATGATCAATTTGTGTTGAAAGGGAGATGCCCTAGAACCTACCTCATATGAATCCAATGTGAGTTGGTAAGCTTTATAAACTCCGGGAACAGGGCAATATTGTGACCAATTATGGTTTGCTCTTCTATGCAGGAGTATGCGGTTGCTTTCGTTTATTTTAAGACTCGCTATGCTGCCATTGTTGCTTCCGAGGTGCTTCACTCAGAGAATCCCATGTTATGGGTAACAGAAGCGGCTCCTGAACCAAATGATGTTCTTTGGTCAAATCTTTGTATACCATATAGACAGCTGTGGTTTCGCAAAATAGCAATACTTCTGGCAGCTATTGCTTTCATGTTCGTTTTTCTTGCTCCTGTAACCTTTGTACAAGGCTTGACTCAACTTAAGCATCTGTCACATGCATTTCCATTTCTGAAAGGAATGTTGAAACAGTAAGTATTATAACAGTGACTGCAAAAACAGTATGTGTTTTCATTTGTCATTCTGTTTCATATATTCTGGACATGACTCACCTGTCAGTATCACATGGATAATTTTTTCAAAGTTAAAACACAAAGCCCTTAACAATATTGAACATGTATAGAAAAACAAATGTTTTTAGGAACATATGTGTTTATTACTCATGTTTCCAAGTTTTGGGTTATTTGCCAAGTATGAGTGCGACTTGAGTATGAAGCTTCAATTCTTTGATTCAATATATCTCTTATTCTTGGAGTGGAGTCATCCATGCTATTGGCATTAGCATCTAATTATACGAAAATTGTCGAGCCCAAGCAATTTATTAACATATGTGATGTAAGAATTGGTTTTATTCTCAATCTGGCTGGTTTGAGTCCTGGTTCATGGCTGTTCTTGATTATTTTGCAGTGGTCCATTAGAGTTTACATTTCTATCTAGGCTTTTTAGACTTATAGCAGTAATCCCCGTAAGGAACAATTATTCAGTA
Organism: Zanthoxylum bungeanum; assembly: GCA_019454045.1. Classification (NCBI taxonomy): domain Eukaryota; kingdom Viridiplantae; phylum Streptophyta; class Magnoliopsida; order Sapindales; family Rutaceae; genus Zanthoxylum; species Zanthoxylum bungeanum. Next base: position 322,625 of record SKCR01039365.1, read on the forward strand.
TCTACTATCAGTTCTGTAATTCTAATTAAAAAGAGAATTCATTTCGTCGGTATCTACTTTCTGTCTATATTTATCAGCTTCTTTCCGAGAATAACATTGAGAAGAATATGTATTGTTGTTTTACTTGACAGGCTTTGAAATAGATATGAAATTTCTCTGAAACTTATCCTGTGTTTATATGAAGGAAATACATCAGCCAGCTGGTAACAGGTTACCTTCCAAGTGTCATTTTGATTTTATTTCAGTATACTGTTCCACCAACAATGATGCTGTTTTCAACAGTGGAGGGATCTGTCTCACATAGTGGGAGGAAAAGGAGTGCCTGCATCAAAGTTTTGTCCTTCACAATTTGGAATATTTTCTTTGTTAATGTTTTATCAGGATCCATTATATCAGGGTCCATTATTGGCCAATTGAATGCAATATCAAGTGTCAAGACCATACTGAACAAACTGGCTGCAGCTGTGCCAATCCAGGTGATGTTTCCATGGTTCTTTTTTTGGATTATTTCCTTCTGTATGTACCCTATTCTGTTTTTGGTAATACTTTTACTGAGATTAATATTGGAGAAATTCCCTTTGATCACGTCAATCGGGCTTTTCCTATCCCATCCTGGTTAAGATTGAAGATGAAAAATTGTCTTGTATTCCGATCAATTTTTTTAATTGGAACGAAAATTCATCTCGAATATCGCCGAAATTTTTATTATGAATAATTTTCACTCCGAATCTCGTGCCATTCAATAAGGGATCCTGAAATATGATCGAGATTCTGGATTTTCTGCCAACGC